>OW964830.1:38958281-39540781 GCA_943142095.1 Ophonus ardosiacus
AATTTTAAATGGCACAAAGTGACCCCTGTGGTGCACTCTCCACGCCAGCAATGAGTGCCCGTGAGACAACGCCTGGTAAACGCCCGCACGGTACAAATATGTCATTATCATTACCGATATCTGCGACAAAGCAGACTGGCACACCTAGGAATAGGTAATATGCCGTGATGATATATTTTTATATATATTTTTAAAGTATTAGTAGAATAAATTTAATGATTTGGTGAAAGGTTTGAATTAAATTAAAAAAAAAGCGGCAGTGAGAGAGAAAGAGAACAAGAGGAATATAATATGCATAGAAAAGAAAGTATATATTGAGTCATATGCATGCCGTTTTATCAGCGGTAGCTTGGGCGCTGGAATAAGGAAAAGTCTTAATCGTCAGATCTGAATTCCTTAGCGATTCACTCTCCCAAATGAAGTTGTCACTTCAAAATAGGTATTTTTTTGTAAGTGAACAACTGCATTTTTCATTAATAATTGTTATTTAAAGAAATATATTGCTTACGATTTGTCCAGGCCAATCCAAGACCCATTGTGTTCTATCCACAGTAGTATAAGAGGTTACACAACCGTCTATCGTTTTATGAACACTCTTCTTCATATCAGTTTCAAGATCTAATAGCCATTTTTCAACTTGACCTCTAGCAGCAGCTGTAGATATAATATCAACCAGAGGAACTATTTCGCCTTCACTAGATAGCATATGCGTTACTTCCATTTCTTCTGTAAATGTTAACTTGGCTATGCCTTCGAAACATTTCTTCAAATGAGGTTGTACACTAGAAAAATAAAATCATATAAATGAATGAAATCACAAAATGAAGAAGATTTACCGAGTTGGATCTTTAGTTTCGGACAAAATTTCAAGTAATTCATCATTGGACAAGAAGAAGAAACGAGGGAAATATAATCTTTTCTTTTCCAAATAGGCGTTTAATCCCTTTTGGATTAATTCAAGAAGAGCGTTACATTTCTTCAAACGTTCTAACATTTTATCTATTTCTACAACAACTAGAACTCTTGGGTCAGCAACAACTGTTTTCATTACGTCTTTCCAAATCTAATAAAGAACATAATATGAAAAGAGGAAAAAAATATCACAAAGAGTAAAGTATACTTTATCGACCGCGCTAAATCGTCTGCCTTCTTCCGGCATCTGTTGCTGAATATCTGGGGAAGAGAAAATGGGTTCCAAGTACATCCAAGTTGCTTGGACCCTTAACCATTCGTCCAAGATTTCTTGAAGGAGTTGTAGTATCGCTTCCCATTCTCTAAAGAAGGTAGATTAAATTCACAAATGTGTACAATAGATGTTCAATACATAATGGGGTATGTGACCAAATTTTGATTTTTGCATATATGATACTAGACAAAAAAATAAAACACCTGTATTTTTTTAAATCGATTAACTATTCGTAGTTTACGAGAAAATAATTATTAAAAATTTGGGCTAGGGATATGTGACGTCACCATGGTAGGTTCGTGGAAGAAGACATAGACTGGGATTGAAAGAAATAGCCCTAGTTCATCTGTCTTCTTCCTCGATCCTCCCATGATGACGTCACTTATTCCCTCTCCAAAACATTAAATTAATAAAAACAATGGGCCGACTTAAACTCTCTTCGTTAGTGAAATGATCGTCTCTAGTTACCATAGAAATATCTTTCATCTTTTTCTTATTAAAGTATCATTACATATTTTTCGATAAGCTTCTTTAATTAAAGAAGGGAAATTTGGCCCAATATTATTACAAACTAATGTTTAGTTTTTATTATTATAATGAGAAGCTATAGTGGTTTTTATATTTATATGACATATGACATAAATTGAAATTAAATTATTATCATATACCCCACTGGATAAACTTACAAAATTTCCTCTTCAAATGGTTTAATATATGGTGAATTCTTCATAGTTTGTGCTTTCACAATATGATCGTCCAACAATACTTGAATTTCATCAACAGCTGACAAGATGTATGTACCAGTATCTCTGTAAATTAAGAAACATGTTTAACGAAATAGATATTTCAAATTTCTATACAATATTCACTGAGAAACATCGCTTTAAAATACTAGTTTCGGAAATTTATTTATCTGCACTATAATTCGGAGGTCGCGGTGTCTCTCAACATATATGAGCCTGAATAGGCTATTCTATAATATTTTTTTAAATTCTTTTTCTTGCAGTACATAAAAATATATGTTAAAGTTCGAGTTAAAAATTCCTCCAAATAAGCAAGATATTAAGGTCCGAATTTTAAGTTTACTTTGTGACGTAGGTAATGTGGGTATACCAGAAATAAACATAGAGTGGTTCACAAGCTCAAAAAATGTTGAGTAAATTACGACATAATGTATATTATTTAAATTATAATATTATACTTCATTATTAGAGAAATAAAATAAATTATTGTACTTAATTTATTTAACTTGTTTCATTTTACAAAAACAAAAAAAGGAAGTCCTATTTATTTAATTCAAACACGCGCGTGCGTGTCTTGCGCCATCAAAAGCAAAACACCCCGTATTTTTACCTCCCGCTACCCTTGGTAAGGGAGATATAGGGATCGTGCTAAAAATCATGTATCGAGATTTTAGTAAATGACCAATCCAATTTTAATATTTTCACGATGATGTGTGTATGTGTGTGTGTGTGTATGTATGTATGTGTGTGTGTGTGTATGTGTAGGAATTTTGTCTTCGCTCTAACTCAAATATTATCATACAGAAAATTCTGAAACCTTGTATTTCTACCCTATTCTAATATGGAAAGATCCCATTAGATTTTGGTGTAAATCGGATAACCGGAAATGGCACTTTACCTGAAGCTCATAATGGTTTTTCTTCAAAAAATACCATTAAATGCCAAATTTTCGCATTTTGTCATTATGAAAATTAAAGATTATTGAATTTTCTATAAGAATACATTAATACTTTTTCTACATAATTTACAGATAAATTTAAAAATATTTTTTTTTTAACATCCCGAAGCCTAAGATAAACACAATTTCTTTGTTACACATCATATTTCAAATGAATGTAACTGACAGGTGAATGTCACTGTCAAAAAACTAATCACTTCAAATTAATAATAATGACATTTTAAAAAGAAAATAGTAAATAAATCAATAGTTTTATGCAATTGGTACAGTTTGTAGCGTTAGTAAATACGTAAGTATGTATTTAAATGATTAAAAATGGATAGGAAAGTGTGGCGAAGGAAGATTGTTGCGTAACTATTATTGTGGTCCGGATGCGGTTATTCGCTACCGAAAATCGGTCACTTTAATATGTTCTTATGTATGAATGCTAT
The DNA here is from genome assembly GCA_943142095.1 of Ophonus ardosiacus. NCBI lineage: Eukaryota > Metazoa > Arthropoda > Insecta > Coleoptera > Carabidae > Ophonus > Ophonus ardosiacus. The sequence goes on from OW964830.1 coordinate 38,961,600, forward strand.
GATGATTGCGGAGAGGCGAAAGAAGAATGTTGTTAAAGAGTGAAGTGAGTCAGCTGAGCTCTTACTCTTATCCCTTTTCTTATTGTTACTATTGTTTCCGGGTATTTGCTAACCCCCTAAATGGGAATCGAGTGATTTTATGTACGTATGTATGTATGTAAAAATTAAATAGCGGGAGGTTTTGTGTTGGCCACATCAGATTTTTTAAAGGAAGTAATGCTGTTATCTTTCATGTTTCGATAAACTTTTTCCGTATTTTGTACAGTAATGTACTATTATAATACCGTATTTTTGAACGTGAAATATTGGATTTGTCATATCCTTAGTTACAACTTGACATTTGATTGACAGCAATGTATTTGCCTGTCCCATTTAAAATGAAACATAGGGGACGAATTTGACATATGACAAGACGTCAATAGAGATTAATTTTGTTTAAATAATTATACCTGCTTTCTGAATTAAATTTAGTTGTAGAAAAAATATTGTGTGCACCTTGTGCCAGAAGTACGTTTAGCGCTCTCAAGTGGTTTTCTGACTCGGCTAAATTTCTTACAATATTTAAATATAATACTTCTGACAAATTCGTTCCCTATGTTTCATTTTAAATGGAACGGGCAAATACATTGCTGTCAATCAAATGTCGAGTCGTAGCCATGGATATGGCAAACCCATTGTTTCACGATAAAAAATACTCACGGTATACTCAAAATCATACAGTAATGGGTTACTTTGCAACATAGCAACCGTTACTGCATAGCAACGGTTTTGTCATTAAAATACATTTTGAGACAAGGAATTTATTTTTATTTTTTATTGTTTATCTTCTAAATCGTTTTTCATGTTCTTTGCATCATCTAGATCTTTCGTTTTACAAATTGATCTCCAATAATTAATTTGTTTAATACAAAATACGAAAAAATAGTGTACGCACCGCGTCAGAAAAGTGATTTTACTGTATCGTATGGCATTTAAACTTGCCGTATTCATTTGGTAAACTTTCACTTTTCTTAACTTGGAACGTAATATACTATTACAATTTTTGATTACCTGTATGGAAGAGCTATAAATACTTGATCAACCCATTCTGCCTTCATCTTTATTAATGCTTTCTCCAAATTATTTTCTTTTGTAGCTGCTTCAGAAATAGCTTCAAACTTAGGTATATATTCATTCAATCCATATTCAATAATCTTAGCTAATGTTAATTCGGGTTCTATCTTAATCGGGAACCCAACAATTTCTGAAACTTTTTCCCAATGTCTTTCCTTCATTCCAGGATTGCCTAGTGTCTGTATAATAGGCATATGCTCCTTAAATTCTTCTATTTTAACCCTCACTGTGGTGGCTAATTCTTTAGTATGCGGTTTCTCATGGAAGAACTTTTCTAACTTGTAAACATTTCTGTATAATGTAGAAATATCTAAGTCTATCTCTTCTGGGTCGAAAGAACCGATCGTACTGTTCATCCATAGATCATTCTTTTGGACAAACTCGGTAGAGTTATCATACAGTTGTTTGAATGGTCGTAATTTATCGTGAATTTGTTTTCGGAGAGGATATTGGGAAAGTTCGAAACCAAAAGAGGCTTCTTCTTCATTGAATTCCTCTATTCTTGCCATTGCTGCTATAAGTCTAAAAACGGATATTATATGAGTTCTTTTAACATCTGCATGGCGCATGAAACAAGAAATCCATCAGTTTAATAATAATTTATAAGTTTATAGTCTCTGCATTTTAGAGATCACTTTAATCATTCAATTTATTATTATTTATTATTATTATTTATTATTATTATTTATTATTTATTTATTATTATTTATTTATTATTATTTATTATTTATTATTTATTATGTATTATGTATTATGTATTATGTATTATGTATTATGTATTATGTATTATGTATTATGTATTATGTATTATTTATTATTTATTATTTATTATTTATTATTTATTATTATTATTATTATTATTATTATTATTATTATTATTATTATTATTATTATTATTATTATTATTATTATTACAGTATTATTAATTAATTAAGAAATTACCAACAATTTCGGGTTATGTACCAAATTGTGAAAATCATTATAAATTTCACAAGTAAACATTTTAATTTATTTTATTACTTATGCAATACATATATTTTTTCTCTAACTTCAAAAATCTTAACAAACTGTATTCTTTCTTCTGCTTCTTTAAAAATATTTTATTACCTTATTAAATTAATAATCTTTTTATATATTTTATGATCCATTTATTGAAATTCCATTCATGGTCACATACTCCAGAAACATTGGTCGCGTTCAGCACCTTTTATCGCTGGTATCGCTGACTTCCGAAGTTTGACGAACACAATAAATGGACGAATGTAATTGGTCAATTGGTCCAGTAATTGCATTCGTCAATCATCGGCACGCAGCGGTGCTCATCGCTGCCAGCGCTGCCGGGGTGCTGAACGCGCCCATTGACTCAAGCTACCTTGAAATGAATCAGCAGATTTTACGCATGTCAAGGTCGTTTGAGTCACATGTCTGCTCGTGCCCTATACAATAATACGATCAAATCTCGAAATCAGTCTTAAACATTATAGAATAAATTAGATTTTTAAAATATGGGTTCTATTTCGTTTTTCAAAGAACAAAAATTAGATTAAAGTTTCATAAAATTATTATAATGCAAGAATTAAAATATAAAATATTTGATATACCTGTTATCTAACGACGTTGCCTTCTTCGTATACATTTCTAATTGCTCAAAATCACCATATTCTTCCAATTCATCAACTTTCTTCTTGTAGAAATCTAAATCTTTGATAAACTTTTCTATTTTTACTTTTAGTAGTTCTTGGAATTCTACCATTTTGACATCTATCATTGCTCTGTGTTCTTCCAAAATTTTACCCATTTTCAAGTACCTACAATAAAAATATTAATAATTTTCAGCCAAAATAATATATTTTTTGTTAAAATTACCATTGGAATGTTTGATTATTTTGTTTCAATTCAATAGGTGTGAATTCAATATGATCTATAAGGAATAAAATATATTTCATAACTTCCAAATATAATCTTTCTTCTATTTCAAACAGAGTTTTTTCTTCAATTAAATTACCATAGTCAATTAATTCCATTAACTCTGCTGTATCTTTCGGTACATTTAAAAGTTTATCAGTTATTTGTTGATATTCCTCTCCAATCCTAAAACATTTCTTTCATTTTTATTCAAAATAAAAAGGAGTTCGGAATCATACTTCTTGCAACATTCTTGATATTCTTGCACACATCTTGTCAGAAGAATTTTAGTAAAATTTTTAGCTGTTTCTACCAAAACATGTATTAATTGTGCCCTATGTACATCATACAGACCTATTGTTATAGTATGTTCTACAGAAACAGGAATTTGAATAGAAATTTCTTTATAGTATAAAATTATTTCTTCGTATTCATCCAGAGTATGTTTTTCAGAAATAAATAAATTTATTTTTTCTTCACTCTAAAACAAATTGTTTATAAAATACTTTAGGTACATTTATTATGCAAAATAATATACTTCTCCATTAATTAAATGTAAATAATCATCAAAATCAAGCATTTTTAATTCTGGACCAACTCTATGATCCTCTAACATATTTTCTACTCCTTCTTTATATTCTTCAACTATGTATTCAGGTATAAGAGGCTTAAAAATAATTAACAACATATAATAAACATAGAAAATACAATAAAAAATTATTACAACATACTTTTAAACATTCTGCTTCACCCTGAAAATCCATATACAACTGAGTTTCTAATCTAGGAATAGAAGAAACTGCAGCAATCATAGTATCATAGATTTTAAGCAAAGTGTCTCTAAATTTATTGAACGATGGTTCAAAAACTAATGTATCTACTCTATGCATTATATTGATTTCAAAACCACGATTGGTATACTGAAATATATCAAATTATTTGAAGTCATTGTGTGTTATAAAAATAATAGTATAACTTATAACATACCCCTATGTCATGTAAAAAGTATGTATATTCTTTTAGAGATTTCAAACAAAGTGTCTGTAATTGATAAGACATTAAAGTAGCAACACAATTGTAAAAATGTTTCATTTTATTGGGTAAACTGGGATTTGGCAATTGGCCTTTCTTGTTGCCTTTTAAAAATATCATTTGCACTTCTGCAATCCAATTAGTAACTAACTGAGTCTGTACTTGAGTTATATGTTTACTAACTACATATTCAAAATCTGCTAAAGCATATGCTCGATCTTTAAAAACAGCAACGTCGATTAAGCGAACATTTCTACAAATCAAAGAAATATTAAATGGGATACTACATCATAGTTATATTTTAACTATATTAGATAAAAAAATTAAAATATTTTCCAGAAAAAAAAATATTGGTTTAGAACCCCATTATACATAATTACCTGTATTGTTGATACCAAAGGTCAATTAAATGAGCAACACAAGGATTAACAACATGTAAAGTTCTTTGTACTTTATCATGAATAGTTTTATAATTTTTGATATACATTGCTGCTTGATCTTTTAATTCTTCCCTTTCACCTGTACTTGATTCTGAAACCACAGCTTCTCTTTGGGAAGCATCGCCTAAGACAAAATCAACGATGGCTTTTTTAACTGCTAATAAGAAGTCTTCTTTCATTTCCACTATCGAATTATCCAAGACTTCTTTCCATATTTTTAATCTTTCTGGTACTAAGAGAAGGACCTAAAATTATTATTATCAATTTCTTGATCATTTTCAGTCATAAATGAATAATTACTCTCTCCAAAACTTTTTTGTCCAAGGGAGAAACATGTACTGTATCTATTCCTTGCCGAATATAATAATAGTATCTCAACATTTCTCTATCTCGGGGATATAATACTCCATCATCATCCATTAAATCGTCATCTTTCTTTATTATTAATTCAACAAGGCGTTTTCGAAATTCTTCTCTCTCTTTTTTCAATTGGGTATAAGATTTTGTTTCATGTGCTACAATTTGTTTTTCGTTTAATTTTTTAGTTTTTGGAAGAAAGACTTATACGGCCTTTTTGGGAAAGATTTTATTGAATTTTGGACTCACAATTTTAACTTATACATTTTATAGTGGGACGTTTCGAGAGTACACTAAAGTGTATAGTAAGGGTAGTGTACCCCCGAAACTTCGGACTATACATTGTACACGTTCAAATTGAGTCTAAAGTTCAACAAAGTCATTCCCAAAGAAGGCCGTAAGAAGTCTTTCTTTCAAATACTCCTAAGAAAAAAGGAAACAAAAGTTTTACAACTTTTAATTTGTAAGAGTAATTATCGTTTTGGAATTTACCTTTTTGGAATGAAGTTTTTTTTCGGCTTTTGCTAACAACAGATTTTCTTAACTCAGCAGGAATTGTATACAGTTTCTGGTTGTGAATATCAATGCTAGCCGGAAGTGCTGCCCTTGTTACTTTTATTTTAAGATCTCCTTGTGCCTCTAATTTCGCTTTCTTTTGCTCTATTTTTTGAAGCAGAAGCTCCTTTTCGCGATCTCTCCTCTTAGACATTGTTGGAATCTTAAAATTTTGATATATGTGAGCGATTTTTACAAAAAAAATTAAATGTTGGGGAGTATTTCCGGTTGATGATAGTACAACATTTTGAGAACTGTTGACATTTGTCTCAACTGGAGATTGTCAAGCGGTTTAAAATTCAAGGAAATTAAATTAAAATGGTAAATATTATTTTACCTTCAATATACTTAATTAGTGTATTAAGATTTAGCGTATTCTTACGAAAAGAATACGCATTTTTATTATTTATTTCAATATTTGACGGAAACCGTGATTCTGTCACTCAGTTGAGATCACCAAACATTTGAGACATTTATTTATTTTCCATAGCAACATACCTGTTCATATTATAGATTTATTAATTTAATAGTTAATTAAATATTACTGCTAATTCATTTAAAAGTATTTAAAGAGAGTTTCTTAATTTATGCTTATATAACCTAGCTTCTTAACACGATAAAAGGCTGTATAGCACATATTTTACACTTCTTTCTTTTTCGCAGATGTTCTCTACATTCATAGCACGTTTTATTCATAATAGTCGAAACTGTTGGGCTGCCGAAAAATCTCTTTTAGCAACTCTTCGAAAAAAGACCGGGTACACGTTTTCTAACTGTAAAAAAGCTTTGGAGCTCCACAATAACGACCTAGCACAAGTATTGCACCTAAATAGATAATACTATATACCCCAATGGCTAAAGATTTGTATTTCAGGCAGAGAAATGGTTAAAAGAACAAGCTCAAGCCATGGGTTGGTCCAAAGCAACCAAACTTGAAGGAAGACAAACATCTCAAGGTCTTGTGGCTGTAGCAGTCAATGGAAACACTGGAGCAATGGTTGAGTTAAATTGTGAAACAGATTTTGTGGCCAGGAATAAAAATTTTCAAGAAATGGTTGGCGAAGCAGCGAAAGCTTGCCTACAATTCGCGAATTCCCAACCACAGCTACAACATCCTATTACCAAAATGGTTTTAAATCACGAGCAACTAAGATCTTTACCCGCTAATGATGGTAAATCTTTAGCAGATCATGTTGCTTTAATGATAGGAACAGTAGGAGAAAATGCAACCTTACGCAGAGCTATTTGTTTCAAAACTGAAAAAAGTTTATCTTTAACTGGTTATGTCCATCCGTCTTCCACAGAAAAAACCGAAGTTATGGTTGGAAAATTTGGTGCTCTCTTAGCTTATAAACCTTCAGAAAATAATACAGAGGATGTGGGAAGAAAATTATGTCAACATATAGTCGGAATGAATCCAACAAAAATAGGAAGAGAAGAATTTGATAAACCTGCAGAAAATGCAGATGAAGAAAAATGCTTAATTTTCCAAGATTATGTATTAGATGAATCCTTGAAAATTAAGGATGTTCTGTCGGAAAATGGTATACAAATTGTTGATTTTAAACGATTTGAATGTGGGGAGCAATCTGAATCTGTTGCTGTTGAATCACAATAATGTTATAAGCATTTATCATTGTTATTTTATATATTGTAGCTAATTAAATCATACAATAAAATTACGCTGTTTTAATATTTTTGTTTTTCTATGCAGGCTGGGCAGTGTTCAGTACGTTACGTTTGAAACAAATGAACATAGACAAATTATACCGGATGTCCAGGGAAAGCGGGACACAACTTTTTTCAAGAAAATCTGTTTAGAACATCAGATTTATCAATTTTAGAAAAAAAAATCGAATGTTCTCATTAATACAAAAGTCTTAAATACCAAATTTGAAAAGTTTTGGATTATATCAATATATTTTTCACGAAAATCTGTTCAGAGATTTAAAAGTATCACTTCCGGTTTATCTAAAATGTTCCCCTTGATATAAAAGTCTTTCTTAAATAATAAAATTAAAAAGTTTTGGATTCTATTTTAATACAGTTTTTCATTAAAAACTGTTAAGGGCTTCATATAGTTGTTCAATTTTACTCAAAATCTAATCAACTTTTTTTATTAATTCCGAAAGCTTAAATATGGAAAATATATTTTTTTGGAAGTTTGATATGAGTTATCGTGGAAGATAAAAATCGTCAGAGACACAGCTTATTTTATATTTTTGCAATGTGTTATTGGGTGATATTAATAAAAATGAGTATATACTTTATACTGCAAAAATGCAAGTAGATACTTCGTTTCGTAAGAATAAAAATGTAGAAGTAGATACTCTTTTGAGTATCTACTCGTATGTACAAACCAGTTAAGTATTAAGTATGAACTCAAGTTTGGTATGAATAAAAAAAAAATAGTTATAACATTTTTTATTGATACTCAAATGCGGTTCGTGGTATATACAGTGTTAAAAATTATGTAAAACTTCTTCCATACAAATATTGAAATTTATTTTTTGTCATGCGCATTCTATGTAATCCTATATTACATTTCTTGCATTGTTTTTGTACGTTCGTGCTGCGTATAGCGGATTTTTTTTTGTTTTCCTTCTTAATATTGGAAATTGAACCTTTTTTCATATATGTTCTTGAAGTACTGCGTCTAACATCTACCTGCAGACCTGTTTATGCTTTACATATGAGCATCTTCTATATTTATATAAGAGCATCTATTTGCCGAGTCTATATAATTTTTATTCATATGAATTGGAGTAAAACCTCACACTTCATGCTCAAACTCTTGAGTATACATACTTGGAGCACATACTCATTTTTATTCATATTACCCATTGAAAAAGAATGCATGCATATTTGCGTTTGTTTCTTACACTTGCATTTGTTTAGGCCATGCTCTCTTCAAAGAGCCCCAATTTTAATTTTCATCTATATTTAGTAACCTATTAATATGCCTTCTATTGGCCCATTAGGAGGCGTTGCAAGTTGCTCCGACTTGCAACTTTTGTCTAATTTAACCGACTTTGTAACTCGTTCCCCACGTTACCCTGCCACTGTACTGTATTATCATTCATGCACACTTCGTTCGAAAATAAAAAAATCTTTTTTAAAAATGCGGACAATTTATTTAACAACTACTGAATACCTACATATACAATATTACTTTATTCTTAGATTTTGAAAAAGTCTTATAGCTTCCATAATGTCATCATCTTTTTTCAAGTGCTTTTTAAGGTGTCTAAAATTTTTCAATATCTTGTCTATTTTGCGATTGAATACCTATCAACAGAAATTTCGTCAATGAAAAAGCAGAACTTATTGTTGTTTATGCACTTTTTTCGAAATGACTCCATGCTTCGTTTTCCACAACCACATTCTGCAATCTTTTTTCCAAACAGTTGCTATATCAGCTTCGGAATATTTTCTTCCTTGGTAAGTTAACATTTCTTCAAAGACCATAAATGGTTCCAAAGTGTTTATCTGCTTTGTCCAGATGTAGAATACATGGTTTTCTTTTACGTTTTCCTCTGCGGAGTTTGATTCATTTTTCTCATCTAATCGTTGCTAGAAATATTCATGATTTTATTCTGATCTATAATTCAGTTATTTTATATTTACTTTTCCAAAATTGTTAGCACCATTCGTGAAAGATATGGAGGCTCGAACTTTTAATCCAGGATTCGGGTAACTTATATTCAATGTAGAAATAGCACGTCTAATAGATTCTGTATTGGGAGGAATTTTATTTGATGGTACTATGTCCATTTTTGAAAATTTTGTGTAAAAACTTTTTTAAGTTATAAAAAATATTTTAAAATATATGACAATGTCATACTTGAATAATTTTGTTTTAGTAATCAAATGTTAAACTTACCTACTTTGTAAAAGAGATATTTTAAAGGATAAATAATTAAAAAATAATTATTGTAAAACGCATATAATACACAATATCTGCATATATAAAACAATAATAGCACACTTGTAACAAGTTCGTATAACTTATAAAAGTTATAAAACTGTATTACATTTATGTATATAATATATTTGGATATACATTTTTAAACCATATTTATTATATTTCTATGTTCTTTATACTTGAAGAAACATTAGAGGAATACCTGTTTTCAATTCACGATTACAACACAAATAATACATGCCTGTTATAAGAAAATATCTTCATATTTCAGAACAAATAATACTGCAGCCAATAGAGTTTCAAGTATAAAAAACACGGTTGTGTAGATTTTAATGTTTTCACTGAAAACATTTCAGATGGAATTTTGATTCTTTGAATTATTGTCAATCATTTAAAAACCCTTCACCAAGTGATTCATAAAAACTATACTGAATAACCTAAAGAATCAAAATGCCACCACCATTTCCAATTAGAAAATGGTTTATAGAGTGCGGTTTTATATGATAAAACCGCACCATTCGAATAATGAAACCAACCAACAATTAACATCAACCACACAGATGCGACAATGACAGGATGAGCAACAATATATGATGTGCGTGGAGAAATCGCAAATAAATATTGTTATCCTTATTGGGTATTAGTAATAGTTTATAATTTGTATAAAAGTAGTTGGTTCCAATTTATGGCAATATTTCTCTATGTACAAATTGTCGAATGAAACAATGAAAGCATAAAAACAACTTATAATTATTAATAACAGTTCGTAAACTTTAGACTTATATAGAAGTAACAATAATTTAATGAAAAATATGTTCATTTTTTCGAATTTTTAATTTTAAAACGAAAAAACGATGAATGCAATAAATAATAGGAAACATAGTTTCTATAGACGTAAAGCAAAAGTACGGATCACTAATGTCAATGAATATTTCTTGCCGAGACGATTCCCTCCACCTTATACTGAAAAAAATATTCTGATTAGATGAAATGTGTACAAGTTACTCAAGCCATGCAACGGATATATGATTAATGTTTACACAAGTGATTACATACGTGATACGTGAACATTCTACAGAAAAGACTTAACTGGATACAACAAAGTTACAGGACGTCCATACACAGGAAGTTAGAAAAACAATCCAGATTTCAACTTGGAACCAGACCAAAATACTGGACAGAGAAATAATATTTACAGAGAATTCTACTCTCCTTCTACTGCAATACCCAAAAAAGCTACCAGGAATTTAAATGGACGTCTAAGAAGTTAAGATTATATAATAATTCCTACACAACACAAATATCTAAAACTACAATAATAATAACACTGCATTCGTCAGTACACATGTTTACTACAAAATAAAAGCATTACTGCAGTTCTGTTAGTCCAATATTCGAAAAAATCACAATCACTACTTGTCAGCAACAGCAATTCTACTTTCAAATAAATAAATTTACGTCGTGAATGTACCTTGGTCAAAACAGCTAGGGTTGATGTAGCTTATTAGGTCATTCTCAGACATGTTTGTCAGCGCGGGAGGAATCATCCCCTCTTCGCTCTTTTTCATTTCCGGTTGGGGTTGAGACGATGGCACGGTTACGGTTTGTTCTATCTGCTTTACAATCATGTCAGCTTTATTGTTGTTCTCCGTTGGAACAAACTGACTCTGACTCAACTTTAATAGATCTGTGACTTCATTTTGAAGTAAAACTTGATTGTTGTTGTTCCTTACTTCTAATAAAGTGTTGATCATTTGTTCTTGAGCTGACTTTTGTTGTTCAACAGTAGTTTGTAGCAGATGATTATCCATTCTGGTGATCTCGTTGATTTTCTTCTGAGTTTCGAGGTAATCAACAGCGGCGTTAATCACTATGCTTTCCACTGAAACTGGCGTGTTTTTCAGCCCTAATAAATTATTCGTTGTGGGTTCTGGATTGGGGAGACACATTGAGTTCACTTGAAGTAAGGTATCTTGTGTCCGGCACATAACACTAGGGGAGACTTGAGGATTCAGAATTACTTCCGGTGATAAAGTGTTCGGGGAAATTTGTGCAGAAATGTCGTTAGGAGGAGAATGGATGATCATCTCATTAGGAGTAATTCCGGAAGAAAGGAGGGGAGCTTGAGGGTTCAACATCACATCTTGAGAGGCAGTGTGCGTTATCAGAATCTCAGAATTTTGATTAACTATTAATGGAGATCGCCGAAGAATTTCTTGCGGCGACGAAGGAAGCAAAGGAGGCGGACTTTTAATCGGGCTACCGATGTGTGTGGTGTTTACGGGACTAACAGATGCATTTTGTAAAATGTTTGCATTGATAGCAGCTTGTATATTCTGTGAGGTTTCTAACAAATTATTCGCGGATTGGGAGCCAAACATAACTGGTCCAGGGTTAATAATTTGTTGCTCGAAATTATTATTGTTTTTTATATGAGATTCAGTTAAGCTCGGGAGTATTTCATTGGCACTGGTCGTCAATAAAGTGTTACTAATTACTTGTTCATTGGAAAAAAGTTTACTGGTCCCTTGTGATTCAGTAGGTAATAATTGACTCATGTTGTTAATAGTGTTTGTAGATAACTGTGAACTTAAAATAGGAGCACCCTCCATAATGTTAGGTTTCATGCTTTGTAACATGATTTCTTGATTTTCAGTTTTCATTGTGCTGTTAGCTAAACTGTCACTAACAATAGTCTTGTTGATGTTGTTTTCAATTGTTGTCAAGTAATTTTCCACGCTTTGACCCGTTTGGGTAGGTAAAGGCATATTTGTGGGTTCTGTGACTACGAACCTTTGTAAAGTAGCTAACGACGGCGGATGTGTGTTCACCAAATCGTTAACAGAGGCAAGAGGAGCTTTCATACGCAAATCAATCCCTTTTAAATCGTTAGGGTTCAGAGTGGAATTCTCTATTAACGTATGTTGTGGTAAAATGTTATTTTGAGGGAAGATTCTGGGTTCCGTAGCTTCTACACTTTCTTCATTATGGACAGAAGCGTTGGATTTTTCGCAATGAAAAGAGGAAGCCACACTGTTAGAATTTTCACTCATAATTTCAATCTGTGTTTTGATCATTTCTTGTTGTCTTAAAATATCAATGCTGTTTTCATTGATCATAGTCATATTTGCTTCATCGTGATGAATATCAATAGCGCTTTCGCTCAAAGATCTGAAGCGATGTCTCATATCCATCGAATTTTCATTCATCATGCTTTCCATGGCAATGGATCCCTGGCTGTTCTCATCTATCATCTCTGTTTTAAGCGACCGCATCGGAGGAGAGTTGGACTCCATGGTTAGGTTGGTTGATGGGCGCCTCTGAGCCAGTGGCACCAAACTAGTAGGAGGAGGCATCATGCCTAAATCCATTTCCTGTTTGGGGGTCCCTGTTTGCCAAAGCATCTTATTCAGAAATGGAGCAGCGGTAGGATTGGCTTCCATATGAACTGGAAGATATAGAAAGGTACGTTAGAAGGCGATGAGACTATCGTTGCGTAACTATTTGAGGCGGCAGCCACAAACCACTGGAAGAAAAGGGGGCTGTGCCACTCAAGCTGACCAAATCAGAAACAACATCATTTTTCACCCAAAAAATAACTATTTGCAAACAATTTGAAACCCTTTGACCTTATTGCTACATATAATTCAACAATATAAATAATATATTATTATTATTAATGTAATATTATTAAAGTTAAAATTTTGATTTTCTTGGCAGCTTGATAGACAAAACTCGCAATGTTCGAGCTCATCCGTCCACAGTCAGGACTACCGACTACATACACCCTTGCAAAACACAACACACCAAACTGAAATTTTACTACTTACTTACGGACAAGGAAATATGAAAATAATATCAAAAAGATTAAGAATTATAGTTCAGGCAAATAATTACGGAAAATACGATGCAGTGTTAAGATACCTCTCTACAAATTAAACCCACTGTTAAATTTGCCACCACCCAAATATAGTATACAGATTTTAAGGGGAACGTTAAACCCAGCACCAACACCATTATTAAGGAATTTTGATGATTCAAATTACTGATGAAAATAATAATATCATCTACTTGATTATATGAATATGATGAATGAAAAATATAATTAGTGTGGAATCTGGCTAGGTCAACGATCTCTTTAATAATGTAATTATGTTTCATAAAAACACTTTTAATAACTCCCGATAACATTTAATAGCTTTTACAAATAAACAAAGTTTGTAGTTTAATGAGTTTTAAACATGCTCAAGAATTTCCACATTCTTCAAGAAACAGAATTAAAATGCAAATAAACGTACAAACTTTTGAAAATAAATAGAAGAAGCCAGTGTCCAAACTATTCAGAGAAAGAGAAATAAACAGTGTAGAGAGGATCTCGAAACAAAATAAGGAGAAAGAAAGTGGATGTTGGTAAAATAATAGGATCCTAAATCTCATTCAACTCATTACAATCTGCGCAAACAAAGCGAGTTATACAGGGAGATCTCGAACGGCAGCAGGAATCTCTGAAAGAGAAATAAGCGTGGTGGCAAACCTGGGCCCTGGCGGTTTGCCTCTCTGCACCTTGCCAAACAAAACATAAACAGCATTCAATAAGACAAAATACTTGCAATATTTTCAAAATATGATTGTTTGTTGAAAGTTTAATTTGTTTTATGTTTCATACTACTTTTTACTAAACAATTTGATGATTTATTTATGAAATAATGAATTATATTTTCAATAAAATGATAAACATTTAAAATATTAAAATGGAACTTTTTATCAATCTATAATCAAGTTAAGAAATAATTATTGAAAATATTAACAATAAATAATGAATGATATTGAATGTACCAAATTCTAAATCACGGGTATAGAATAATTTTTATTTTAAATGATGAAATGAAAACACTATTAAGATCAAGTCTTGTTAATAAATATGAAAATATGTATACAAGTTTGTGTAGCATTTTAGAATATAATCAAAATATATATGTGTGTTGTGTCGTATGTATTCGAAAGTGAGTGTGTATGTGTGATGAGTGTGTATATGTGTGCTTTTTTAAGTACCCGTGATGTAAGAACCTGAATGACGCGGGCTTCGTCGAGTCGCTTAGCCTCCGCACACGACTTGAAGATGGCAGCACCGGTTACAACGACTGCGAATACTGTGCCTGTACGCTGTTAGAGACAAAACGGACAGAAACAGAAGCATAGTAGAATAGTCAATCCAGTAAAACATTTGACATTCAGCTTGTTCTGTTTTTGTTTAATCAAACAAAATAACATCATCGTCCGCGTATACATAACACAGACGATCAAGAAGTTCGACTATAGAATTCTTTGATTCTGCCCTACTAAAATGCGCACATGACATGACATTAATGATTTCAATATACAATAAACAATACTATAGAATTTTTAGTATGCACAAAAAATTCTATAGTTCATAAACTTCATCAAAAATTTACCATTTTGATAAAATCAGTACCAAAGACTATTAAAAACATTTATTCATCCATGAGACTACAATTATTTACAAAAACTGATTTTATCACATTCATCAGAAAAAATGTAATTACTTCCCAAGAAACATAATCAACTTTTAATTACATTGAATTAAACTTTTTCTGACTGGCAAATTGAAATATGACAAATGTCACACTCCGTTCATAATATGCCATTCGTTCCAAAACAAATCAATCAGTCGCAGTCATTCATTTAATCAATCTGACGCCAATTACACTTTAAACTTTAAATTCAATCAAACTCGCATTCGTTCTCTAGCATGTACATTTGTCATTGGAGTTATTAGCATTATATTTTATTTAGATGTGAAACACTATTGAAAAAGTTATATTTTAAACTGAGAAGATAAGAGTAAGATCGGAAAATACTATTTCACATCTCACGCCATGACGAAATAAGAAAATATGAATTAATAAGCAACAAATTATAACGCAATTATTTTATTATTTCGTCAACACAATCATTCTGTTAGTAATTCACCCTCATGCTCTCAAAACTAAATTAGATTGGCAATGTATCAAAACCTAATAAAAAATTATGAACACCATGAGACTCATACCTTTTTAGCCCTTCTATAACTCAAAACACAAAATTAGTACCACAAAACCACTATTTACTATACATTCGTAACTCTCATTTGTGTTCTTTCGATGCATCACCAAACTGAGATTGTTTCGAGACGTTGGACAAGAAGGAACACAACGGGTCTTACCAGATGAACCCGTTACCGTAACGGGAGCCGCCTGGCTAGGCGGGGGAGGTACCGTTGTAGGGCCGCTAGGGGTGTAGTGGAAAGTGTGCGGTTCGCTATTCTTCCCGCTAGAGATCACGAATAGCCGGATGGATACCGGGTCCGGGAGGTCTTGCCGCATGTATGGGGGCACCACGCATACTAGGTGAGTCTGAAACGAAAAGAAAATTATTGTATTAGACATCAAATACCGCAATAATACAAATAATAAATATGTATTATTTACTAAATGCCTAGGTGACCATAATTTTTTTAGAAAAAAAAAAGTACAAAAAATACTAGAGGCAGAATTGAAAATAAAAATGAGAAATTTAGTTCGTTTTAGTTCAATTTTGATGTAAAAAGTAATTAATAATAAGCACATATAAGTCAAGTAAAACATAATGTTTCATAAAATATAACAAAATAATACAAAAATTGATTGTTACAAAAAAAATCCTATTACGTTCCGCATCATGTTTGTACCAGTCTTTTGATACTAGTACCTTTGGGAATTTAAAATCGCCTTTAAAATTTGAGGACTGCTCTGGAGTAAATAGAACATTTCAGTATTTCAGCATTTGATGCGCTTGTCCCAGGTAAACAAAAAATGAACTCCAGATTGAAATAAAACTTTTGTCGAGACACTGACATGTTAAAACATTTTTTTTTTTGTTGCTTTAAAATTTTAAACAAGTCAGAAATGAATAAAATACTTAAATAATTAATGTTAGAACTAATATTTGGTGATAAGGGGGAAGAACGAAAAGTACTTTACTCGATCGACGCCGAATCTGACCAGTGTAAGACGCAACATATATATTTACAAATACATAGCTAATTACGTTGTTTGACTCGATCAAACTATTGTTCTAAAAAAAAAGTACATTTACGTGTACTAAATGAAAGAAAGTAATGTCCTATTAAAATAAGTACATATGGTCAGCCTATATATGCTGCTTTGTTATAATGATAACATTCATTACCTTGGACTATAAATGTATCTTACTACAATACTCAGTACCATAAACAACTGTGATAACGAGGTACTTGTTTAAAAAACAAATCAAAAAGAGGTAAGTTAAAGATGTCTGATTAAGGACATCTTCAAATTGTATGAATTAAGATTTTAGCTTCGTCCATTCTGTCAAATTCAGTAGTGTCGTTTATTCAGTTATGATGGTACATAAGATACTACTGTTATTTTGTTATTATATATATTGCAGTAAAAGCATTCAAAATGAAAAAATATGTAAACTGGTAAGTTTATTAGTAGCAAATGTAAAACCAAATATGTGAAAAATAAGATAATGACACTGTTGGAAAATAAGGCTATTCGCACGATTATGAATCAAGGTATAATATTTCGGAATAATAACAACGAGCATTGTTTTAAAATGGCATACCGTAACTTAGTCGAATCATAACGAATTTTTGAAAAACACGTATTTATCCATCCTTTTCGCACACGCTTCTTGTCATTGTAAATGAGAGAGACAAATGTATGCTAAGTTGTTCATAGTAGAGATGACCTTGATCGAACTTCTTTAAAAAAATAAACTGTACCAGTTTTTATAGATTTTTTTTTTAATATTTAATTATTTATTTAATTATAAGTTCTATAGCCTTACAAATTATATATTAATACTCGTGTTATGATCATTATTGACTTGATTGATTGTCAAAATACCAGTTCATTTTTTAATATGTTTATTATTATTCGCTGTTTCATTTTTTTTGTAGAACTTTTTTCTTATATTTGACGATTTGTATAATCATCCTTTATTTGGAACTCTCTGCAAATGATTCATCTTAATATAATTCGTATATTAATTTTTGCGAAAACATTTCTCCATTAGTATCTTTAAATAACTGAAGCTAATACATATAAAAATAAATGTATATATTGACTGGTATTCTAAGATCTCAATTTCGCTGGCGACCAGCTAGTCATTCAAATAAAGTATATATTATTACATTACGATAGTCTGGTGACTAGCTAGTCACCTGTTTAGTCGGGTGCTCAGAATACAAATTATTGTTATTATCGAAATCTGAGAATATAAATAAACTGACAAATCTAATAAACGGGTAATAATTCCAGTAATTTCAATTCAAAACTCTTCTAATATTTTTTGTAAATATGATTTTGTGTAGCAATATTCCAATAATTACTTGAATTTTTTTGTGGAACATGACACAAAAATTGCATTTGTTTCAGTGACAATTTTACTCGTATTTCGATAGCACAAATTGTTATCGTACTGGAATAAAAATTACTTTATTTGTTTCATATGTAAGTGATTATAAATTACGAGATTCTTAAATTCAAATTAGAGCTAGAATTTTATCTAAATTTATGAAGACATACTACTCTATTGGCTAGACTTCAAATACCGAAAATATGTTCCAACAGTAATTCAATGTAATTAAATGCTTGTTATAATTCAATTTTACAAGTAATAAATATATAAATATCACAACTTTGAGTTAATTGATATTTAAACACTTTGTAAATTAATAGTAAGATAAATTTCTTCCTACCTGTTGTAGGTATTCTTTATCGGGAGTAACCATCTCTTCCCAAATAACTTCAGTCCTGTCGGAATTTTCATAAGGAGATTGATGCTGAAAAACAACCCTAGTATCTTTCAAGAAATTCTTCCCTAAGATAAACAATTCTAATCCTCCTGAAGCTGGACACGACGTTAGAGACTTTTTACAAATCTCTGGAATACCTGGTGGTTGCGCTATAAAAAAAAACATCATCAATATTTTTAATTGTAGACATTTAATTTCATACTTACTGCAAACTATGGGCTGTGAACACACTTGCAAGGTTTCTGTCGTCCCATCTTCGTTGGTAATACACGTCCTGAAAACCATTCTACATTTCGTTGATTTCTTTTTACTCCTTGGGCTTAGTTGTTCCGGAAACCGATGTTCGACGTCTACGTTTCTTTCTTTTAAGATTCCAACACAGTCACAAGTTGCAACCATGTCTTTTGACGGTTCTAGTTCAACTTCTATGACTATAGTACCGTCTATTTTCTTTTCCACACATGGGGTTGAGTTTTTGCCGCTGACTCGGCAAGCTTGGTAGAACATATGAGGGGCTACGCGTCCTAAATCAGTACCAATGAAGACCTACGATCATAAAAACCATTAGAAAATATTTGTAAAATGGTTACAAGTGATTTTTATACTTGTAATGTGCTAGGTTTGTCATAACCAATAAGTTTGACAATAGGGAAACCATTTCCCGTGCGATCTTTTACTGCTCCTCTACTTCCTTCGGTTTGGTATCGAGCTCTGTGTTGCTGTTCAGGTTGACACATTATTTGTAACTGAACTTTACCTATAACAATAATAATTTAGATTTATGACTCGGATTATAATAAAATATATTACCATTTCTGGAGGTAGTAGCAAGTTGTGTGGTAAGTGTAACTGGTCCAGAAACCTGTTGTCTTCTACTAACTAGAGGTAAGCACCTTGTGATATTTTTAGTGGCATTAACGTTTTGAGATGTATTTCGCACCAGGTTTTGGATGGGTGTACATGGTAGTGATCGAATAATTCTAGAAAAAAGTAAAAACACATATTTTGATAAAATAAAAAAAAATACGCTCCAAATTTGAATTCTAATTAAGATTTAATATAGTTGTCACTGGACATAATAAATAGATACATAATAGTTGTTTTATAAAATACCATGTCAAAGAAAATGTGTTATACAATCTTAAAATACGCAAATCCATTTATAGGGACTAGTGCAAAAAAATAATAGCGTATTCCTGAGATCTTTTTGCGTAAAAAAATGTTATATGAAGGTATGCCCGGAAACTTTCAGCCCTTTAAAAGTTCACCTCGTCAGGCCCATTTTTATTAATAACTCTGGTACTAATTGCACTAAAATTTTGAAACTTGATATGAGGATACTGGAAACTACTTATTTAGTTGCTTATTTATACTTTCTTTTGTTTTTGCATCTCAATCAGAGGCATTCCATACGGGGAAACTACGAAATTTTTTATCGTTATATTTTACCTATTAACATTTCTTCATTTTAACGAATAAAATATTACATACAATGCAAAATTACACATAGAGATACTCTTGGTAAAACTTGATATGTGTAGAAGTTTTTGAGATATTTTACTTTTTAGAAAAAATCAAAATATTTAGTTAACTTTTCTCAAAACTTTTGTTACATACGATAAAACGACTAGAAAAACATTTATTAAACAATGTATGCTTCTCTGATGTAATGTGCATAATTATTATAATTCTTTTTGTAATTTCTAATGTAAATAATAATTAAATGTTTACCATTCACTACTAATACTTTCTTTGCGAAACCTGAGATTATTATTATTTCTTTAAAATATGGCCTAAATAGAATGCGCACTAATTTTATGTTCTAATAGGATATGTGACCATTTTTTTTTTATTCATCTAGTTATAAAGTTAAATATAATATTATGTATTTTTTACTAGTTGTTAAATATTAACAGATTTCTAGAAAAAACGACATCTCAGAACCCTTTTGACGTCATCACTGTTTTATAATATGTATAAGCAACGAGAGTAAAAGAGATAGGTACAACAGAAGACAATAGTAAACAATGCAACGGAATGATTAGCGTGTGCTAATAAATATTACAACTAGTAAATATTATATAAGTAAATTTTCAGTGTTTATGGTAACAAAAACGGTTATATTTTAATAATATATAGGTAAATATTTTCTCTAAATTTGAACAAGGTCACGTACCCTATTTTTAAATTATATGAATTACTCTGAACATAATTTTTACCTCCCGCTCCCTAGGTAAGTGAGGTATAGGGATCGTGTTAAAAATCGCATAAAGAGATTTTAGTGAAGAAGCACGTTTTGATGCCCCCAGTATCCGATTCTAATATTTTTGCAATGATACAAGCTTTTAACAGTTTTTCTTGAAAAAAATACATTGAATATAATTTTTCAGCAACTTTTACTAATAAAAATTGAATATAATACAACAGTCTTCAATTCTACGATAATAGTATTTAGTACATAACTTTGTAAAAATAATATATTTTCCATCATACATAAATATTATATATGCTATTGATTTGCTTCATTGTCATCCAGAGTCCGGCTCTGAAAAGACTTTGTGAAAAGATACGAGTACTATTTTAAATTTTTGTTAAGTTCTTCTATTATTTTTTGTGATATATTTGTTAAATGTAAAATAAAATTTGTTATAAATGAATATAAAAATATTTGTACATAATGATTGCTTTATTTATACTGCGTGTGGTTAAATACCAGTGATCTCTATAACATGTGTTATAGAGATTACTCTTAAATGCTCAGCGGGAGCTAATGGGCTGGCCACATCAGATTTTTTACAAAAGCGATTAAAATGTTCTAGTCTCTTGTTCTAATATTCACTCTAATTGCTCTATTTTCTCAGAATTTATTCGAAATCGCTGACCTAATTTATAATTTACGTTATCTACCTCAACTAGAACATCTAGATTCTAGATTATCTAAATCATCCAAAAACATGACACTCTGGTGACAATATAAATATAAACAGTAGTTGCACTTCCTCAGCGGTGCCTTTGATCTAGCGATTCGACAGGCACATCGGCTAAGCTTCGCTGGTTTATAGTAGTGGTGGGATCCGGATAGTTTCGGTTTCGGATCCAAAAATATCCGGATATCCAGATAATTGAATGTTGAAATATCCGGATCTCGGATCCAAATCTTAGTATCGGATTTTGGATCCGGATCTGAGTATCGGATTTTGGATCCGGATCTGAGTATCGGGTTTTGGATCCGAATCTGTGTATTGGATTTTGGATCCGAATATGAGTATGAGTATCGGATTTTAGATATGGAATTTCAGTATGCGCATCGGTTCTTGGATTCGAGTACCTATTCTCAGTATTGAACCAGATGATAATATTTGAATGTTTATTATCATGGAGTCACAAAACCAAATAAATTTGATTATGAAATAATCCACTATACATTTTTGTTTGATGTAGTTAATAGTCGGTATATTTTCGATGTCAAATTTTTAGCATCCGCTAAGAAGGAAATTCCTCGATTCCACAGAACTATAAGTAGGTAACAAAAACAATCCCTTTTATGTGAAACACGTGCACGATATAAATAAATAGGTATTTCGACACCTGCAATGAACCTGTAACTATTATTTCTCAAATTTAATCTTAATTTCGATTTCTTTAAAATATTTGTTGTATTATTTGTTAAAATTTTAGAACTATCTACAGAATTTTCAATATTCTAAGAAATATCCTTCTTGTATTTGCACCAACTACCTGGCTATTTTAGAGGGGTATTATAAAATTTATTGCTGATTACAGACCGCTGTTTTTACAACCGTCTACATTCAAATGTTTGCCTTTATATTCAAGATGATGAAACGGATCCAGAATTAAAATTCGGATCCGAATTAAATGTACGGATATCCGCTTCAATATCCGAATATCGGATATCCAAGGAACCGGATATTTTAAAATCCGGGTACTCGGATCCATGTTTTGTCGGATCTTCACAGCACTAGTTTATAGCAGCGAAGATTTTAATCAACGATTCGGTAGCACACCGGCAAAGCTCCGCCACCTGATTTTACCATCCTACGGGGAGCTGTGAAACTAAAATTTATACACCAAGAGACGTAGCTAACACATTCGAGGTCAAATATTTTGGTAATCAAATTTAGGGGGCGTGCAACAGTTTATATTTAACGTGCTCTGGTATTCACTCTAATTTTAGACCATTTAACTAGAACTAACTAGAGTATCCTTGAAACAAGATCTCATTCCCTGGTATCCGTTCTGATTTGATCTAGAGATCATCCGGAAAATAAGATCTTGATGTTCTAGTATCCAGATCTAGTTTAGAGACACGAATTATTAAACAAGTCCTTCCCGATTAAGTTATCCATCGGAAGTAGGTTTTATACAGGAAATAGGATGAGTGCGCCTAAAAGCGTTTCATTGGTGATTGGCTACGAATTAACCAATAGGATGATTGGATTTTATTTCTTTGAATTATTATGAAACATAATTTCCCCAGAATAATAAAATATAAGCATAATTATTTCTCTGTATTTTTGGTTTTTAATTATAATATAATTAATGTGATTCGCAAATATATAAATTTTAATATACTGAGAATTGATTTTATTTATGAACTTACGTGTTGTTTTCTTTGCAGTTTTTGAGTGTTTCTGGAAAGCAGTATCCATCATTGGTCTCGTCGTTTTCTACTTTCAAATCAATCTTCCTCCTCTTGATTTCTGGGACATCATCTACCCAAATGTTTCTTTCTGTGTAGTGAAGAGGCCTGATGTCCATGTGATGGTCAAATCTGAGGTGAACACTGTTTTTGTCAATAAAATAATTACAATCTCCAACTACATAAAAGGAGTTGATTAGTTCAGTTATTTTTTGAACCATGAAGAGTTACATGAAATGAAAGATGAAAAAAATTGATCTTGTTTTTGTGGAAATTTCATGTATAACAATAATTCTTAATCATATAAATATACGTTATATTAAAATAAATAATGCATCTAAATCAGCTGATGCAAGAATAAACAAGATGATTTGTTACCTACTATCTTTAGATAAGGTTTGGTATTAACTAATTTTTTTTATAAGTACCAACGAGTACACGACTATTACGTACAAAAAAATCTATTAATTTTAATTATATGGGTACACGAAACTATTTTCAACGTAATTTGGAATTTAACTGACAATTTGAATAGTAAATATATTTATTAATGAGAATATTTATTATTTTTATAAGTAGTATAATCCGGGTACTGTTCAAATTTTTGAATTTTTTTTTAATGATACAAAATTTGAAATAGATAATATGCAAATACTTCCTATTATTTTATATCATAGAATATGTTAATAATGATGATGTAAATGATTGAAATTTTTATGTAATTAAAATATTAATGCAAATGAGTTTAGTGAAATCTTCCTTAAAAGGACAAATTCTACATTCTTCGAATAAATTCCGGTTTTCCTACTTTCTTTTCAAATATATAGCCGTTCTTTTATATTTATACGATCGTTACGATGTTATACAAAATGTAAAGCTATTAACAATATTTTGTTGAACAATAATATTGTCATACTGAACAATAACAACTGATTTTGTAAAATAAATTTAGTATACAAATTACATTTTAATTTTATTTGTTCTACTATTGTTATCAAAATATTTGATACTGTCATTATTATATTATTATAACTGGATTAAACTGAAAATTATAAAATCTTTGAGTCAAGTATAACATTTAGACAATTAAAATTTTATTTGTATTTTACTGTAATTTACTTGTTGTAATCACATTTTATTCTCCCTGTTTTTATCCTTTCTGTCCCCTCAGGAAGATTTCTTTCTTGCCCAAGTCTTATTACCCCAATCCACTATCGTCGCTATTATCCGTGGGCGGCGTCCTGGCCAGGGCGTTGTTGGGAGTCCTATGTCCATGATGGTGGTGATGGTGGGCCCCAGGGCGTTTCCCCGCTAACCGAAGCACCTTTCGGGGGTGCAGTCGCCCCGTCATCGCCGGAGCCGAGTTGCTAACAGTCATCTTCATAGCGGAAGATGTGCCTAAGACAAGATTAAAAAATTAATAATAGTTAAAGATTTGTAAAATGGAAATAGCTAATTATGCAACAAGTAAGGAAAGTGATATTCTTTGCGTATGGAAAAATATGCTTTTCTTACATGTTGCACATAAGATTTTTTTTCTATTAACGTTTGAAAAAAGTGTAAAATTGTTACTGGTAATATTGACAATAAATAAAACTATTTGTGAGTATGGAAAAGGAGACTATCATTGTTTTCAGTGCGGAAAAATATTCCCATACAGAATGTAAAAATATAGAATGTTATTAGGAGTAGAAAATGGTCTTTTTGTGGGTGAAACACAAAAAAGGCGTTCTACTCTGAGCGATAAAACTATTTTTTCTTCAAGCGTTTCAAACTTTGAAGATTTTTTTTTATGTTTCGTTGGAATTATTTTAATTGTAGAGTTCGCAATTTTAGCCAAAGCAGGCTGTGTGTACAACAAAAAACAAACGATCCAACTGTCAAATAACAATTTTCAATATGGTTTATTGTTGTGGCGACTGCTGCCGTCAGCGGTGAACTAAGAAGCTAACATTATTTTACTAGTACAATAATGAGCATTATTTTACTAGTAAGATAATGAATATCTTCTATAGCGTGTGTACAGTATCGTAATATGAGTATTATAATACGTGCATTTTTCAGAAGACTATCTGAATGTTGACATGAAACAAATCTTGCAATGTTTATTCTCATTTTATTGTTTCTTTATTCTCTGTATTTAACGTTCTATAAACTTGTTCAACGCAATATAATATAGTTAAAAATAAATGTTAAAATGTTTGAAGAAAAACCACTTTTTCTTACTTATATGAGTATTGAAATAAACAAAAACGGTAGTAGGACATTTTATAGTGCATTCAACTGTGCTATAATGTGGTTATTTTATTATGGTTTAAGCTAGACTTGTATGGTATTTCTTGTTACCCAAAATTTTTATAAACAAGCCTTTTTCTTCTACCGGGTGTTTACTTTTTTTGAACCATAGAAATACAATGTTAAAATTTTAATTTCGCCTCTTACCATTAATTTTAGAACAAAAATGAAAGAAAAATGTTCAGAATGAAAAAGTGCATCCATGCATTGAAAGTTCAATTGTTTTTTATGTGTGAAAATACACGATATAAAGCAATTATATCATTGTGCCATGAGAAATAAAATATTTATATTTGTTGTTTCTGACATTATGTTTTTAAGATTAAGCCTTTCTATATTTCTAATAACATATTCTAAATTATATTGTTGTAGACCTAAAATCTATTATTATTATTTTACTCAAATTATTTATTTTAGGTATAAAGTCTTACTTTACACCCCAGTTCATTTGCTACATATTTTGAAACAATTTTAATCAATCCTTTTAAATATTTTAACCAGAAATCAATAGTATTTATTAACAAACAATATTACTTTTGTTTTTCTCTCTGGAAAATGGGAACTAAATTTTGTTCTTGAACAAGTTTTACTTGAGTGTACAGGTTATCAATTTACAACCTTCCGAACCGACCTATAACTAGTGATTTGCAGACCTTTCGATTACAATATTCTTTTTTTGTAAACAGAAATTATTGAATTTGAAAATTTAAATTCCCTTCTATTTATATTTGTGTTTTCTGATCCGCCCTCAAAATTTTTGGGTCAGCATTTTATCTAAGAAAGATCAGAGTTGGTGCACCATAAGGAATGAGTAATGGGCATGATAATGATATTGTTATCTATTGTGTTTGGATAATTTAAAGGTATTAGATTTTTAAAAAAAATTACCAAAGAGCAGTATAAAAATAATTTTTGAATTGTTTCCAAATTATTTGACGATTTATTTCATAATGTGTAAATGTAGCAATACTATTTTATATTATAGTGCGTATTTTAGTAGTGGTCTATTCTTAACACTTAAAATAAATAAATATCTAAATGATTCATTCCATCTTTTATTTCCCAATCGGATTGATTCATTTAAAATGAATTAAAATAAAAGAAAATTACTGTAGGTCTTCTGTTTACTGATAGCATGCAATAATTGCCTACATAATTTATTTAGGTACGCCTATTGAGAAGTCCTTCTATAATTAACGAAAACAAACTATACTGAATTGCCAGTAGCTATACAAGAAGACATTTTCTAGATGTTTAAACAACTTTCACAGTAATAATTTCATGTGACAGCCTTCATAACATTAACTAGCTAATAAAACGAATTCTTTTACGCATTTTTTTTTTCTTAGTTTATCGCCAAATAAGATTTTCACATGACGTATCACAGTATATTGAACTCTCAATAATTTGGATGATAGATATTTTATTAATAGTAACTGATCTTCATAATGATAACCGTTGTCAAAAAGAACAAATAATACTGGGAACAATGTACGACCTTATCGAAAAGAATATTCATGTATAGCCTACTTAGACTGTAATTATCATTTTCATTTCAATTTGGTCAACTGGTCTATTTAAAAAACAAAGAAATTTAAATATTTAATCAATCAATCGTATTTTTTGAATAAACATGTAAATAAAACAGCAAAATATAACGTCATACAGCCATAATTATAGAGTTGAAATAGACAACAAACAACAATTAAAAAAAAACAACACAAACTAAATTCACTACATCCTCAAATATAATCAACAATTTATACATGCAAAGTTGGCATTTTATGTAAAATATTCAAAATAAGAGAAAGCAAGAGTATAAATTCTGAAATAATATGCTAGACTCTAGACACAGCATGATACGAAATCGATTCAATTAAATTGTAAGAGTTTTCAAGACTAAAATATTATACCGGCCATCGAATAAACGCAATGTCAATTTGAGGACGTTACTAAATCGAAATTTGAAATTCACTTTATTCGGTAGACAGATTACAGATTGTTGCTAGGAAACTGTAAACAAACAATATCGAAAAATTGACATTGAATATGGACTATTAATAGCGATTTCCAAAAATATCTCACACTTGCACATCCTTACACCAAACACACGATTATAATAAAGAAAAGAAAATATGTACAATCTTATATTCAACAATGATAAAACAATAAATATATTATTATAACAATATTTTCAATATAGCATATGTAGTAAATAACACATGATTTATTTCATGCCGCCTTGGTAACAACAATAATCAAACGATGTCGCACGGATGGAAGACTCTGCGCGCCAGGATGAATTTCTTCCTGGAACGAGTTTTTTATATTTAGAGAAATATTCATTGTTTTTTACAGTATATTTCATTATAAAAATACATAAAATTATCAAATCAATTTTGTTGAAAGAGATGAATGACTTAAAAACAAGAAAAATAAGCATTTTCTATCCACAGATTAAGAAATTCACGCGAACAAATTAATTTAGCGGCGCAACAGACTTGGCGCTATGAGCAAAAATTTATCAAAGTCTATTTAAAACCAGCATCAATTTAAACTTGAATATTTGCCCATAAAAATACACAATTTATTGTCGCAATAAACACTCACTTAAACTTTAAACAATAGTTCTAACGATAAACGTATCAACAAAACATAAACTCAAACACTAAACACACCAACTAGCAACAGTAGCAAGACGCACACTGAAATGCAGATGCACTCACCTAACTACTAACTAGATAAATATCACAGTATGACTAACATTTACTACAGATCTAACTAGTTAGCTATCACAGTTCACTGGATCACAAAGTATCTCAATAAACAAACAATCTAATTCGATATTTTAATCGGACTTTGATCATTTCTTTGCTACGCAACGTCTTCTCAGCGAAGATAACAGAAATGAACTGAGAAACGATTCGTATAGTGATGAAATCGCGCTTCGAAAGACTATGATAACGCATGCGCATGACTTGATTAATACTACAGTAGTACTCAACAATTATGAAGAGTGGGAAGGAATCACGAAATGAATACATGATTCCAAGAGGAATTTACAACGAGAGTAAAGTTGACTGGATGATACGTTAATTTGGATGTGCGTAAGAAAGAAGATAGCGGATACTTACTAGTGCATACTTGTATGAATACTATTATATCCTCATTTTGATAATGTTTTAAATAAATAACTACAAAACTGCGTCTGAAATACATTTTTTTTGGTGGCAGTTGTTTATTAGACAGATATTAATGAATGATGCATTTGTTTTTTGAGCTATTACCATTTCATATTTCAAGGATGCTCACAAGATAAATAGTAATTTCATCATTTTAATTAAAAAAGAATAAATATTAATTAAAAAAGAATCTAAGTGACATTCTTAAATTTTAAAGTTTTTGAACTACATGTTTTGTAGGAAATTATTACAGTAACCATAAAACATATTTTGTTATTAATTCTTACCCATTTTGCTTAAATACAGACTAAACACTTACGATTCGATGTATGAGTAAAAATACTTTAGTACTTGTGTTTACTTTATGTTATATAAGTATTGTATTGCACTTCGCTGTCGAAACGTCGTTTTATAATAATAAAAAATTACAGAACTTTACCCAAATATTATTTTTTTATTGTATTTAATATGTCTTGTGCACACATACAATTCTAATTATATCTATTTTTTCATTGTATGAGGAAGTTCTTAAATGTCAGAGATTCTTCCAATTTGTAAGATTGGCGGTATTTTTTATGGATATATGCATTTCACCTATAATTTTAAATATTTAATTAATAAAACAATAAGAAAGATTAAATGTACTTCCCAGAAAAAGTTCTCAGAATGTCACTGAAACTGTTAATTTTTGACACTGACATTTGTATGTAATTATAATCTATGTTACGAATATTTGAATTTGTCAACTGGTTTCCGTTCCGTGGTGTAGTTTAGCGTGTGCGATTTATTACATTATATTAGTGTCTTTATCACTAAATTTATAGAAGATATAATAATTTTTTTTTAATGTATCTGATGTAGAATTTTATGTTTTTCAATTAACACAAATTTTCAAAAAATAATATTTAGAAGAATTTTGTTAACTACTAGTTTCGGTTGTGCAATTGTTTCCAAAACCTTTTCAGCTCTTCCCATGAATGTCACATTGAGGAATTCATAGTTAAACAGGTCTTACGTCTTATAGTTTTTTAAGAATCATCCGTGCAACACACACAAACACACACACACACACACACACACACACACACACACACAGAGAGAGAGAGAGAGAGAGAGAGAGAGAGAGAGAAAGAGAGAGAGAGATACAGACAGACATCGTAAAATGTTAAAATTGGATTGTAGGGACCTTAAATCGTGTTTATTCACTAAAATATGGATAGGCGATTTTTAACATATGAATCCAATACCTCTCTTAGCGAAAGGTAAAAATACTAAAAATGTTGAGTGAGAAAAACATTCATGAACAGTTTAAAAATAAAATGAATTGTATGTGTAATATTTAATCTATATTCTGTTGTTTTTTTTTATGTGTAATTTATAATGGGAAAAATATTTGTACATTAGCAAAAACATTGTAAATGCGGTTTAATTTTTTTGTGGTCGACCGCAAATTTTTTTGGTATAAAATCAATTAGAATTGTGGACAGGACGTCTGTTTTGTAATATAGATTTTTATTGCATTTTTAGTGCATGTTACTTTAAATTACATTCAGTTATACAGGGTGTTATGTAAGGAAGTGTACAAAGCTTAATCCATGGTAGAAGTGACCCCATAGATGGTAAATCTGGAAATAATTATTGTTTAACATGCTTTCTACAAGAACTAGAGGACATTCAAACTGACCAATCACGCCATAGTTCAAAATTTTGTAAAAAAGTAAAATCAATGTGTTCTCTGGAAAAAATGTCACACCTCAAACATAATATGACATATAAGATTGTTGGCGTCGCGGTATATTTCAGATTTCCATAATGACGAACCACATGTTTATGAGCAATGATTGTAAGTAATTAGACTAACAAATATATAAAATAGATGAGAACAAAATAATTTTTTGCCCTCCTGAAGTGTAAAGGGAACTTTACAATTGTATACACAGCAAGTGTAACCTACATTTTACGCTTACTGTGTTGTAACTTGTCTAACTATGCGGTAAAACAAGCAAAATACCCTGGACGTTTATGGGCATTTAGAAAAGAAATCATCTTTACTATAATAAAGTTCATGTAAAAAAGTACTACCTACATAAGTTATTTTTTACTGTAACATTTCCTATATTTAAAATTAATTTATATAAACCAAAATCACGGCAGCGACATCTGTTATTATTGTAAAAATCCGCTGTTACCGACATAGTCACTGATCGATATACCTGTCAAATACGCGAGGCGAACATTGCTAAAATGTCAAATATCGACACCTACCTATTATTTATTACGAAGAAAACATGAGCAAATAAATATATTATCAGTCATAAACAACGTCTATTATTACAAATAAATTTTCGCTGGAAGAAGTACTCTAATGAAGATAAGTAAAATCAAATTTGCAAATTGACTTACCCCAGTATTTTAAACTAACCCTTTTCAGAAGTACAACCTATCTCATTAAAAAAAGTGATTTTCATTATCGTCGGCCAAAAAATTTGATACAATTGCGTGAAGTATTTTACAGCGCTCCAGCTAATAAGGCACTCGCCTTAAGGGCTTGTGCCTCAAACAAAGCTGTCGCGCTGTAAAATACAACTTACACGCACTCGAATGTAAATAACTATTTATTGTTGAAATGTTTAGAAAACATACATGCATACTTAACGTTTAACGTCAGTTTTGACAATCAATATTTTTTTCCAGAGAACACATTGATTTTTACTTTTTTACAAAATTTTAAACTATGACGGGATCAGTTTTAAAGGCCTGCAGTTCTTGTAGAAAGCATGTTAAACAAAAATTATTGCCAGATTTACTATCTATGGGTCAGTTCTACCATGGGTTAAACGTTGTACCCTTACTTATATAACACCCTGTATATCTATTCAGATGTTAGCTATAAAATGTAGGAAAATAGGAATTTCCAAGTTTTCTCATTATTCTGATATTATCTTGATAAGATAATATCAGACCCCTATTTTTTTTAAACAAATAAATAGTATTTACACGAGAAAAAATTAAAAACTCAGAAAAATGCTTGTGACGTCATGAACCAACAAGAGAGAAATATTGCTTGTCCTTACTATGAATGACAAAGTGAAAAGAGTGAATAAATATAGTATAGTACCCGCGTAAAGTCAAACATAAACATAACCATAACCTTGTTGCAAAATCTTTCATTACTAACCAAGTGTTTTTGTCTATTTTGCATGTATAATTTTATATTTACGCACCAATATTTTACGACCTTTATTAAAATCGCGACAAATTAAATTAACCAACAGGATGTACGAAGTCCTTCCCATTATGTTATAATACAATCCTCATGGCCGGTTGTAGTACACCAATATTTTAATTGAGAATTAAAGAAAAATTAAATTAAAATCAATGGCTCGTAGTATATAATCACGGTTTTAACTAAAACGCTGTTTTAAGAAATGTCAAATTTCATTATTTAACAATAATAAATAATATCAAATTTATCAAAATATGATTTTAAAGCACAACATTCAAAATTTTATTTATAAAATCGTTCTTTAAACATGCGGGTAAAGTTAAAATTAAATATTTAAATTTGAATTTGACTTTTCTAAAAACAGTTTTTTAGTTAAAACCGTAATCATACTAAGGGCCAATGTTTTTAAAGGTATACTAGTTATTTATGCAACAAAAGTAAAAGGTATAGTCTTATTTTACTTTAGTTGTAAATAATTTTTTTACGTCTGCAAAATATGCGTTAAAAAGTGCACTTTTTTCACCACTTTTTTGTATAAATATGTATTTCAACAAATTTTTAATCCTTGTATTTTAATTTAATTTTTAAGGTTAAAGCGTTTTTAAAAAATATATTTAAATAAAAAATAGTTCATTAATTTTGATTTACAAATGTGCAAATGTGACAAAAATTCTTATGTATTACTAATAAAATTAAAAAAAAAAATAGTTTTTTTTTTGTAATATAAATTAATTAACAGCATAATTATTATTCAAGAAGTATCTAATGATTTGAAAGAATTCTACATCTACAAAATTACTCAACATACAGTTAGAACATTATGTTTTATTTATGGCTAGTAATTAACACTTTTTGATCTAGATATTAGTTTGCGAATTTTGACACTTCAAAATAAATATGATATGGTATAAATATCACCATAGTTACAAAATCTAATGTTAGTACGTCATTATTCACTAATCACAAACAATTAAACAATTGTTGCTATAATTAATTTGTGATTGAATCACGTACAAATACAATGAGTTATGAAATATAACTCAACAGCTTTGTGTTGGCAGTAAGTTATGAATGAGTTAACCTATTAAGAAACAAATAAATATACTCATATTAAATGTAAAATTCAACAAAAAAATTTTATCGTTTAAAACCCGTCCTTGATAGGAAAAAAAGTACCGGGATGACCTTCCGGATCGTTCCGGTTTCATTTCATGGCATTGGTTCATGGACACAGCCGAATTTTTTGTAAATAATAACATATTTTTTATTGTAATAAAAAGTTATTATCATACATTTTTATTTACAAACAAAATTGTAAATCTCAAATTTGTAATCATCTTAGAATATTTAATCGTTAGGTTGTAAAAAATAATATATGGTTACCCAGGTATAACATATTGTGACTCATTCCACTTGTTTTGTAGCCGCTGAATTACGAGAAGTTCCAAACCAGACCAAAATCCACTGAACAACTTGTTGAGATTACCGTGTTTTCATCATAAACGCTCAATTCATTACCTGATAAATATTGTAGTAAACAAATTAGTAGGTTTTAATTATCTTGTAACTAATAAACAAGACTAAAAACTATTGAAAGCAGCGGGATACAATCATTGTCAAAAACTGTGTCCCGGATTTCAAAACCCGAACACGTGTGAGAAAAACAAAATTTAAAATCGATTACAAAATCTTGTTTATCGTGTCCAAAATATTGACTCATTTTGTTTACTTCTTTTTTGATAAGTTGTTTTTAATATCTTGAAAAATGTATGTCATTCTATTAGACTTTTTTGTCAAGTTGTACCTGATTGGGTATCAAAATATTTGTTAATAAACAATATATCAATAATTACTTTCAACTTTCAATGTTTTTCAAGTAAATGTCATAAACAAAATGATATATGTATCACTAATAAAATATTTCTTTCGTGGACTACATTTTTTTGTTTGTTTGTTTGTAGCATGGTCTGATCTTTATCTAATTTTAATGCGATCCATAGTATGTGTAGTAAGTGACAAGTTGTGGTTTCTAATGACTTGAAATCGAATTCAGCTAATGTTTATAGGTGGAGCATTTGCAGCGAAATCTTTTCTTACAACATATATATATTCATATAACACGGTTTTTTGACGACGCAAATACCGGGTGGTGCTCGAATGGGCTACTTGCGTACCTTTTTTTTATTTAATATGTTTGAAGAGAAGGTAAAAACTTGCTACCCATATTATATCTTTTGACAAAATTTTTATTAATTAGCCAGAAAAAAAAAATAATGAAATTTGATTATTTGAATTCCCGCCATGTATGACGTAGAATTACGCCGCACCAATGAATAGTCGTACAGACACAGCGTGGTGCCGTCCCACAGTAATGGTATGTTTGTGCGGGTAATGTAGATCACCTGTTTGACGTTTCAATAATAGTTTGGAGGTTAGTATTTTAGTTTATCTTTTTGGTATCGATATTTTAAAATACAAGTAACTACCTATGTGTTTATTTATTATTATTATTATATAAGTAATTAATCATTTGAGAGACCAGAGAGAGAGAAAAATGAACTAGTGGCAAATTCAAATTAAAACTTTCTCGCACGCCATGCCATATATTGATAACATTCTTATACATGCTTCCCCTCCCCCAGTTCAATATAAAGACGTCACAAAAAATTTTCTTAATTTAGTAAAAAACAAATACTTAATTATTTTAAAATAAAATTTATATTTTTATATATGTTTTCAATATAACATTAAGTATATAGTCACAGAAATCTGATTTTCAGCACCACGCAAGTAGCCCATTCCGTTACATAGGCATTTAAAAAGGGAAAACAGTATTTCCTTATTTTAGAAAAAAAATATTCAAATAAAAGTTGTACAGCGCAAAATCCTACTTATAAATCAGCAAACAAAATTGATTTCGTACGTTTTGTAAATGCAGAAATAGCATGAAAATTTCTGAAATTATGATTTAATAGTGCTAGCCTTGGAATTAAAACAAAAAGACAAACAAATGAGTGATGTTTTAACTCTCAAATATTGTGACTTTTTGTAAATAAAAATAAGTATTTGCATACAGAAATGAATTATTATTCTGCTTATGAATTTTACATTATTATGAATTTATTAAATTTTATAAAAGATAAAAGATCACACATTTGTTTGTCTTTTTGTTTTAATTCCAAGGCTAGCATTATTAAATTGTTATTTTCGAAATTTTCATATCTAATTTTTGTAGTTACAAAACATATGAAATGAATTTTGTTTACTTATTTATAATCAGAATTTTATAGTCTAACATTTAGAAAGCATTATTTTCTAAAATAATGTGAGAAATAACACCCATATGAAATACCTATGCATGTAACAAATTTCGTAGTGTAATCGTCACTATGTTTCTATTAGTTAAGGAGGGTATATCAGTGGAAGGTTTTCTAGGCTTTTGGTTTTTACCTTCCGTCACCTTTAGTAAGGAAGGTATTGTCTTTGGTCAAAAAATTCGGTGGTGAGTTTTTAATAAATAAGCACGTTTTAGGGTCCCTACAATACGAATATACCATTTTTAAGATGATGTCTATATGTATGTATGTGTGTGTGTGTGTCCGTGTGTGACAAATTTTTCTCCGACGATAACTCCAATACTACAATTCTAAAAATTATAATTCTTTCGTATTCCTCTTCTGTACAACCGTATGAAGAGTTGATTAGATTTTGGTTATAATAGATCCACCGGAAGTACCCTTATTTGAAGTTTTTAACAGTTTTTCTTAAAAAAACGCAGTTAAATATTATTTTTTGACTTTTTGTTATTATACATAATAAAGAAAATACTCCACTCTATACGGTTTGATTATACAATTTCCTTCATATTCAATAGATGTAGATTTAAAGCGTTATAAAGGAATTAATTTTCAAAAATTAGTCAGCTTTGCTATTTATGATGTAAACAGCTGTTAGGTATATTCAAAAAATTTTAATTGACAGATGTCAGTTGCAAGTGCAAAACCAAATATAGAAAGTATAGGATCTAAAATTGGTATGTCATAGTGTTTCTCGCAAGTGACATGCAGAGAAAGGCCAAAGAGAAGATGGAAAGACTGTATCGCAGAAGACTTGAGAAAGAAAGGACTGTGTGAAGATGATGCGTTGGACAGGAATGAGTGGAAGAGAAGAGGAAACAGCGATTCGTAATAAAATAGGGGAAAGCTGAAGAAGAAATGAAGGAAGTGTCAAGTGCATTTTACTTAGTGTGTGTTTATGTTATAATTTTATTGGATTTGTAGAACCTTTTCAAATGAACTTTTGGTATGGAATTTGTAAAAAATAGTATGTGTTCGTGTTCGATTTTACGTGATATTATATAGAATCTGTTCCAAGGACCTTTTGGTATGGGATTTGTAGAAAATACATCGAATTGACGGAAGGTCTTGTGCTGGCCACAACAGATTTTTTTAGATTCTTTTGAAATCTGTCAAGCTTTCGTGCATTTGGTTATACACTTCATTTAACTGATATTAATTAGAATTAATTTTAAGCTATTTTTTCTGTAGTTGTATCAACAGAGATTATGCGAGAAATCTGGTATCAATGATGTTCCAACAAAAATACGTCAGACACAACATTATACATACTTTTTTTTCATTTCTTATTCTTTATATGTATTTTCTTTTTATATAATGACCCATTTCACTCATTATTTTTATTTTTGAAAATAATGACCGATGAACTAGCGCGCCATAATAACACAGACGGTATAGACACATGTATGTAACATTTGTAATTTTTTTAGTTGCTATTCTTTGTAGTTTCTTTTTTTAATGACCCATTTCACAAAATTATTTTTCTTTTGAAAATAATGACCCATGGACTAATATCTTAGACATAATAATATTGGTAATACCACTAGATGGCAACCGAGTAGTAAACAATGAAAATTTTAGGCTTGTCAAATTGACACTTCTGTGTATTTTTAGTTTTTTTGCATTTGGAGGTTATCACAGTAACCGTAAAGTTTAAATAGTAGTTTTGTATTAATTTGAATTCATGTACGAAGGTACTTGTAGCGGCGTTTCATCATAATATTGTCAGATTCAAATTTCAAACGGATCAATTCACGACATGCATTTCTCGACTTCGCAAATCTAGCCCATTAAGTTGGCGCGTATGGAAATACTCAAATCTTGGCTGACAAGTACACTCCGGGGTACAATATTTTTTAAAAAATACTACCAATAACGTAACTTAATCCTAATCCATTTTATATTCCACTGTGTACTAGTCAGCCATTTTGTCGAACGGTGCATATGTCGAGGTTTGAGCATTTCGGTACGAGCCAACTTCATGGGCTATATATGCGGAATCGAGAAATTCATAATCGTGATTTGAAGAAGGCAAACTACAAAGCTATTCTTGGAACATTGTATTATGAACCCACTTTTAAAAAGCGCTTTTATTAACAGTAACCTTGAACCTAAAAAAAAATATAATGTAAAAGTGTGCTTTATGATGGCGCTATTGGCATAATAGTGTTCGCAATATTATTTTATTATATTGATGATCGAAGATATTTAAAAAAATTTAAATAGAACTAATTAATTATTTCCAAATTCAGCTATACGACAATTACGATAAAGGAATTATAAAGATAATTTAAAAATACAAATGTTTACTATAAATGCAGACAAATCTTATCTTTTAGATAAAGCTTAACACAGATACTTCTAGCAAATAAGTATACCAATTTGGGACAAATTGTGTGATAAATTTCAAAAGTGACTCCGACAAAAATCGGATATGAATTGGTTAGATCTGGTATCAAAAAAGAAAGTAAAAAAATAAGATAAAAAAGGAATTATGAAAGACATGTACATAAGTCAGCATACCCAAAGCAAATACAGGGAAATTTTCCCTTCAATTAAAGAACAAATACAAGGGACAGAGTAGGAGAGGTTTATTTTTCTTGTAATATTTTTTTTTTTTCAAGTTGAGATAAACATATAATTTTATCATCATTATGTTTATTATAGAATTATAATAATAATTATAAATAAAATAAAATGCAGTACTACTATATATTTTTAAAAAATTGGTTCCTCCACTATTTTTTTCATATTTTTTTAAGAAACTTCATTTAAATAGAGGTTTCCAAGTCTACGGTTTAACAAAAAAATACTTATTGGATATTAACGTTCATCATGCATAAGTAATATTAAGGTAAATATAATCGTTAATTTTCTAATTTTTATTACCACAATGATACTTAAATACATTTAAATCGAGCGCTTAAAATTCAGTATCAGCCATGTTTTTGACGTGCTGGACACTGGCAAATGCTATTGACTGCCGGGGCCGTGTATCCGCCATGTTCGCGTTGGTTTTGACGTGACAAAAAACGACGTCCCCAGCGCGTTTGTCACATCTCACTAAAGTTTAAAGTCTTGGGCTTACTGTATATCAGGTCATATGCGCCTTCGATTTTCTCGGGCCTCATTTATTGAAACTTTCATATTTTTTTCTGGTGTATTAGAAATTTTTCGGCGAAAATACAAAAACTCGGAAACCCCTATTGAAAACAATCTAGAAAGTCTCAATTTTCATTATTTAAAAAAAATTGTTCTTACAAATATTGAAGACTATAAAATTCTCCATCAATACTTAAAATTTTTATTATATCTTATAGATTTAGAGATAAAAGAAAATATAATATATAGAAAAATCTGTTACAATAAATCGCACAGTCCAGTCTACACCAAGAAAACCAGTTGTCAAATTTAAATGTTTGTAATTGACATATAAATATTAGTGTCAAAAATCAACAGTTTTACTTACATTACTGAAAGCTTTTTCTGAGAAGTAAATTTAATATTTCTTATTGAATTATTAATTAAATATTTAAAACTGTAGATAGGTATGTATATTAAAACTGATAGTACATATATCCTTAAGAAATACCCGTCAATGAATTGGAACCATCTTGAACATTTTACAAGAGTAGGACAAGATTCCCTAATGAAAGAATAGATTTAAATATATTTTTTTTTGTGTACAAGAAATGTTATATCCGATACTTATGTAACATCACGGAAATGGCGAGAGGTATTGTGCTGTACACAACAGATTGTAATTTTTTTTAAATTAAAATGTATTTGTATTTCTACAACAGATTACAAATTATTTTCTTTTTTTTTGAAATACAGTCTGCAAAAATAATACTTATTTTACATTTTGAAAAATCATCATACCTACGCGGTTTTATTAACAAATTTATTCCGTAGTTAAGACTTTCTTTGTTGAAATTTATTTAGTATTTAAATAACATTTTTATCATTCATTCGTCTGCCATTTAAATGACCTGATATAAATTTTCTATAAATATATTAATACCGTGTATGAACTTATGTAGAAGGACGAAAATAACAATGATTAAATTGATATTAATTCATTGACTTATTAACCTCATAATTTTACTGAACGTGCAAAAATTATTTTGTTTATATAATTAACCGGATATATATTAAAATTTCAATGTTTTAATCTGCATTCATGGTTTATTAATTTTAAGCAACAATTTTTTAAATTTTACATAGTGACGTAGCAAAATTTATCGAAACTTAAAAATATAAAATATTCCGGCCACTCAAACTATACCCTACTCTTATGCCCGTATTCATAAACACTCGTAATTTTTTTAAAAGGTTCGTTATAATTTTCATCCAATAAAAACAGTCAACATTGAAAGAAAACTCGAAATTTTATTTATCAAGTTTGATTCTTTTTGTCAAAAATTATAACGAACCGTTTTGAAACTTTACGAGTGTTTATGAATATGAATATGAGCATTAGGCTTGTATTCTCTAGTGGAAAATAGTTAATTTTTTAACAAGTGTGAGAAATTAGTCATTCTGAAACGAATGCATGTTTTCGACATAAGTACAGCGAATTTTGGAAATTAAAGGGAGTTTTATAATTACATTTAAGCATGTGTTACAAATAATATTTTTTCTGCAAATATTTTTTTGGAAAGTCCAAGTACCATTTTAGGAAATTTTAAAGTCAAGTTCAATAAAAGTAATTCTTTCAAAAAGAAAAAGGACTGATATAAAAGGCAGTGTTTATAAATTCCACTAATTCAAGCGTTTTTCATGAGAAATATTTTTGAAAAATTATATTTTCAATAAAATGTGAGTTAAATGCTAAATAACAAACATGTTTTTAAGTAAGAGTACATTATCACTCAAAGGTTCATAAAAAAATTCCTCTTAGAAATCATTGTATAGTTCTCGTCACCAAAAATCGAGGAAGTCACGGTCATAAACAGATTAACCGCCCATCACTTTATAAGACTGAATACTGTCACTGTTTTGCACACAAAACTAAAGCAGTTTGTGGTGTACCGTACTAAACTAATCCATTCTAGTTTTATAGTAAAGAGGCGGTTAAGCTGTTTATGACCTTCACTTTTTGGTGACGAAATCAGATCCAGATTAAGGTATTTTCGGGCCTGAGGCGCTAACAATTTTCGGGCCCCTAGAATAAAACATAAAACCCCAAAAATATAATTTATTTCATAAAATTAACAGAAAAACAATTACCACAGAAATAAACTCATAAAGTAAATAAAATACAACTCTAATGCCCGTATTCACCAACATCAAATAAATCTTTGAATAGCTTATTCATTGAATAAGAGAAAAATATCGCATCAAAATAT
The DNA here is from genome assembly GCA_943142095.1 of Ophonus ardosiacus. Classification (NCBI taxonomy): domain Eukaryota; kingdom Metazoa; phylum Arthropoda; class Insecta; order Coleoptera; family Carabidae; genus Ophonus; species Ophonus ardosiacus. Next base: position 39,001,839 of record OW964830.1, read on the forward strand.
GACAGCTAGAACAAATACCTTCATTTGTGTTATGGTATCGATGTGATATTTTTCTCTTATTCAATGAATAAGCTATTCAAAGATTTATTTGATGTTGGTCAATACGGGCATAAAAAAATTAAAACTAGACAAAATGGTGCCGTAGCCGGGCCCCTAGCAGGCCCAGGACCTGAGGCGAGCGCCTCGGTTAATCCGGCTCTAGACGAAATCTATATTCTGTATCGTAATTCGTAAGCTTGATGCGTGCGTGCGAATGTTAATATTTCTTATTAAGACATGCGTTGTCATCTGTGAGGGAATCAAAGTCGAACAATTGGTGATGGCACTCAAGGCAAATTGAGACCAATCAAGTCCATATTGTCGCTCTAATAAAATAATGTCCGCCGACAACACAGAATTAGAATTCATACAAGGAATAAATCACCATTGACAGATGCATCCTTTCGAATAGCAATTCTCTATTATAAGAATTGAATATGATTTCATGACATGAACTTTATTACAAATATTCATAACTGATGGTAAGATATTAAACAAATAATTAAATATATATATATATATATATATATATATATATATATATATATATATATATATATATATATATATATCAGGCCGGAAAAAATAATCTCAGTAAAATTTACAGACTCAAGGGGTTATGTGGCTATATTTGATAAGTGACATGGCTGTGGATTTAAGTGCCTTAAATAATATATTGCGGAACAAATGCATGACGCTGACTTTTTTTTTTACACAAGAATGGATATTGTGACGCGAGCCGTAGGTGAGTGGTGCAACTACACGAGTAAAAAATCTGATGTGACCAGCACATTACGTTCCGTCAATTCTATATATTGTAAACAAGTCCCAGAGTTCATGGAAAAGATTCTATAAATCCAATAAAATTATAACACGAACATACTCTATGTAAATTGTTCTTGATACTGACATCGGTCAATTAGAATTATTTGCATATATCAGCTGTTTCCATGATTATAGCAGAGCTGACAAATTTATGAAAGTTAATCTATAATAAACAATAATCAATTTAAATAAACCAATTATTTTTAAATGAAAATTCGTTTAATTTTGCAGCAATTCGTGGTATCAAAAAGTCATAATTGTTTTTTGTATAGCTGCATTTGATTTTTAAAGAAACCTATAGCTATCTTTCTCACACTAGTTTCTGTAGTACGCTGCGCGAGAAAGATACCAATAGTATGACGTCATGTGTGGCCTGGAAATAAATTCAAATATCTCGCAAAGTAATTATTAAAATAATGTTTTTTTTATCGTAATCGTTATTTACTGAGTAGTACTTTAAGGATAAAGCGTACATTTTATTATTTTTTGTTATGGTTTATGGGCCTGTTCTTTAACACTATATCTATTGAATACGAATGAAAATATATAATTAAACAGTATAAACAATAAGATATTCTTTCATAATATCACATAAAATTTCAAAAAATGATACCTATTTAACTGTGTTTTTCAAGAAAAACTGTTAAGAACTTCAAATAAGAGGGAACTTCCGGTCATCATCGTAAAACTAGTAAAATCGTGTTCTAAGATCTCTAAAACGTGCTTATTCATTAAAAACTCACCACCAATTTTTTTGACCAAAGACAACCTTCCTTACATAAAGATGATAGAAGATAAAAAAAGTCGCATAAGAATTAAACCAGAAGTAAAAAAATTAGTGATAATTAAAACGCTTTTACAAAAGAATTAAATTCAAAAGTCCAGTAGTAATTTATGAATCAACACTTACGAACAGTACTTACAACATAAGTTGATGTAATATCTATCTGAAAGTTTCTGAATTTATTTATTTATTTTAACCTTTAGTGCCCGATAGTACTTTAAATTGGATTACGTTTATTTTTTTTAATATGCATTACTACAACGTTTCTTGTAGACTTTTGTCCATAAGTATTTACATTATGCTGTGGTGGATGCGTTCAAAGTAGTCAGCGCAATCTATGTTGGATTATTCGAATTATAATGGCACGTGTTTTTGCCAGTCGAAGTAGATAGCAAGAGCGTGTTGTCAAGATAAATTTTTCATTTCATTATTTACATTGTGGCAGCAGTGATGATCAATAATATATATTTGCTTTCTTTTATGTTAGTTGGACAATATTGTTTGTGTAAGAATAACAATTGATGTAATTATATATAATCACATTTATTGGTTTCTGATTAGAGTACTCACAAGTTTAGTGTACTTATACTAAGTACCATCAGGAATTGTATAAACAATTCAATTAATTTTAATTTTGTTGTTATTTTGGATATGGCAAAAATAATCTAAGTGAAATTTTGCAAGAAATATTCTTTGACACTAAAAGGTTAAATAGCTTTATAAAACTAAGCTGTAATGGGCCCGAACTTATTCGTGATTAAATTTGGCAAAATCACTATTATACAAATGTGGCAAACAAATAAGTTATAATTTTTTGAAATTTACCAACTTACATTTATTTCTTTGTGTTTCTAATTCTTTTAATTTAAAAAGAACTGACCTGAATCTGGTGACCCCATCGCAACATACGCCAATTCCATATGCAACATCGCCCAACAAATTATTTTACATCAGATTATTTAAATTGTGTGTGATGATTACAACGCCATACCCTAAATAAATAAATGATTTAAAATTAAAAACAAAAAAATATTTATTAAATTTTTGTTAATCCTACCATGACAATTTTGTACTGTGACGGGGGTTGCCGCATCATCAGTAAAGTCAAGTCGATTCACTATAAATTGAAATAAACTGAAAAATTACTGGCAAAGTTTTATTTGAAAATTGGTCAACAATTTTACTTTCAAAATTTGATTAGCTGCTAGCCTAACCTGTTATCCTAGCATTGATCCCGAACATTCGATTTAGGTGATGTAAAGATTCGCTTAAAAATATTTTCGCTTGAAATTCAACTAAATATAACCACAATAACCTCACCTAACGCACAAAATTCACACAGAGTTTTAATGCATTAGGTGAGGTTATTGTTGTTGTGTTTGGTTGAATTGTAAGACGACCGACTGTCTTTCGTGTTCGGGGTTGATGTTAGGGTGAACGGTTAGAAGCTAGTCAAAATTGATAATGCAAAATGCAAGTAGTTCCTGATATAGCGTCTAGAAGAGATGAAATGGATCTTCTAAGATAAAGGGCTGGTTTATAAATAAAATATAAATAAATATATCATCACGGCATATTACCCATTTCTGGGTGTGCCAGTATCTACAACACATGTAGACATCGGTAATGATGATATATTTTACAGTGTGGGCGCTTACCAGGCGTCACCTCGCGGGCACTCATAGCTGGTGTGGAGAGTGCACCACAGGGGTCACTTTTGTGCCATTTAAAATTGGAAATATTTGGCGTCTGTCGGGATCGAACCCGGTTCCCCTAGTAGTGGTAGCACGCACTTTAGAATTCTATCAAAAGAGGCATTTGTTTTTGCTTTTCGCCACGAAGCGAAAATTTGGTAGCATGTGTGTCTCAAAATATTCGTCTGCAAGCGTACGACTCAAGGCGAAAGTGTCAAAGTAATGTCATTATTTTGCCACATAGTTGTATTCAAAGCCAATTTATATATAATTTATACATTTCTTATATACAACTGTCATAATATTTTTTATTTTAATAGTATAAAATCCAATAATTTCCGAATCAAAAAGCGAATATAGAATTCTAAAGTGCATGCTACCAAGATTCGTAAAAGTAAAATCGTATTCGCTTGCTTTCTATGATAGAATTCTAAAGTGCGTGCTACCACTACAAGTTCGCGGACCAGACACTCAGGCACGCGGCCACAGGCTGGTTTATGATGAACTTGATTTACGAATTTATAATTTAGATTTTAAAATATAAACTCACTTAAAACGCATACGATGGTTTATAGACGATTTAAAAATTTCAAATTCGACCAATCACAAGAGAGAACTATTAAAAATGGAGGTAAGCTATAATATTTGCAGCCGTTAGCTGTCTTTTCTGTTTGTGAGTTGTTTACATTTTGAAGACGAATTCACAGGAACAAATTTATATTTTGTTTTTTGTTAATATCGTTAACATCGTAATTTGTACGACAAAGCAAATGAATTGTATACAAAAATAAATACGTTTGCGTAATTTTAATGTAATGAATGAAAGCAAGGAATTAAATACATGCACACTCATATACGAGTATATTTGAAGAATTGTACATGATTTTGTTATTTCACTTTCAGAAACAAACTATGATACTGTCCGTTTACTAATTAATGTGTTCATAAGCCTAACCTCGGCCTAACCGACCATCTACGTTCTTCAAGTTTGTACTTGTTTTATTTCTTTATTATACAAAACAACAATAGTAAAAAACATTCCCAATATTATTATAAAAATCATCTTGTTTATTAGCGTCAAACAAATTCATGATTATGAAAATAAAATTGTAACCTAAAATCTGAACTGATAACTGGTGAAACGTTAAATGATTAGGAATGACAAGTCACGTGATAGATACTGATTGATCAGATCCAGACTTTTACAGCCCGATTCACAAAAAAGTTTAAGCTAATCCTCATTTTTGGATTATCGAATTCTACTCTAATTTTGACAGTTTACATCTTAAAATATAGTCTATTCTATTCCTATCTACCTTTATTGATAATATCATGAAAATTAAATTTTAAATACCGGAATAGAATAGAATTCACTAATCCAAAAATGAGGGTTAGCTTAAACTTTTTTGTGAATCGGGCTGTTAAACTCGAACATAAACCAGAGAAAAAACTGTAAATTATAAATCAAATTTTCTATATGTAAACCAACCCTGAGACACGTGGCAATGACACAGTACGAAATAGTGAAAATTTATGTATTTACTTATTCTGATTAAATTATGTTACAATTAATTTCCCATTAAGAAATAAAATAATTTGCAAATGTTAAATTTTATGAGTCTAGTCTTTTTTTATGGAATCACGAGATTCGTCTAATTATAATTTTACTAATAATATTATTTTTTAAAAATTTTCCTACCTACCAAAACCAGTCTTGTATGCATATAGTAATTAGTAATTTAAAATATGTATTGAATTATAATTTTAAAAGTTATTAGTTTCGGAGATAGACAAGAAGTTAAGGATATCTGTCAATAGCTTTTTAATATATAGTATACTTATTTTCATTTAATAATATCCCATTAAATATTCATTTGTCATTATTAATTCATAAATTTGAAACAGTTTAATTTTTTTTTTACAATATCAACAGTTAATTTATTTTTATAGGTTAAAAAATAAATAAACACAGATTTCTTTTCTTTCTTGATGTTTTGTTTGAATGCAGGTAGCGAACCTAATCGACAAAAACAATAATTAAATCAACGTAATATTCCTAGAAACCATTATTATTGTGTTTACACATTCAAATATTTTATAAATTTGAAAAGCAACGGCCTACTATGACCTTCGAATTAGAAATCACACCAAATATCGTTAGTGGGATTTCCAAAAATTTAACTAAACCTAATCTTACCCTAAAGGTAAAAACGTAATTTTCCACGAACTCGTTCATCAAAACAATTATATATCACCAAAAATAACACATTTTTAATTACTTCTAAACACTAATAACGTCAATGATTAATTTGAGCCCCCAAGAAAAAAATCTTATCCCCGCCACTGTTCAGGAAGAGCAAACACAAAGCAATCTCTTCGGAAACAGTGTAGGAAAAATAATTCTGGGGTCAGTACACCATAAATGACCTCTGAACTGTAATAACAAGTGGGTGCACACCCTCAAGAATTTACCTAGGCTACGCCCATGGAAAGCAAACATAGATAGGGATAGGACAATTATAAGAAAGAATTGGAAAATTAAACAATGGAAGAATTAGAAACTTTCCTTTTCTGGATACAAAGTTCATTATTTATAACATAAACAAACAAGCTTTATCACGGCTTATTATCTATTTCTGGATGTGCCAATTTGCTTTTATATGCTGATTTCGATACTGACGAACACAATATATCACCCCTATTCTGTATCTCAATCGATAACTTTTTTCGATCGATAATAAATTGTAGCCAATAATTATAGTAGACACTGAATAAAAAAATGAAACTGGCAGATGGTACATTTGTTTCTATTTGTCAAAAATTATTATCGATCGGTAACTATTATCGATTGAGTTACAGAATAGGGCGATATATTGGTATTTGTATCGCTGATGGTGCTCAACAGTCGTCACCTCACAGACACTCAAAATTGGCTTGGAGAGAGCACTACAGGGATTACGTTTGTACTATTTGAAAATTTGAAATAAAACGAATTTTTATTTGAGTTTCGTGAAGATATTTAAATAACAACAAAAGAATTAGAAATGCATTCGGGCCGGGCCGGACCGGGCTTTAAGGTTTGGATCGACTCGGCCTGAAAATAAAAATTGCCGGCTCGATTCGAAGATCGACTCGAAAAAAAAATTAGCTGGCCCGGCTCGAAAATTGACTCGAAATCGGTCCGGGCCGGGCCAAAGCTCGAAATTCCTAATTTTGATTTTTATATGAGGCGAAATGTTTAACTTTTTTCGTACCAAATTTACAAAAAAACCTCTACATCCTTATAACTTTCGACGTTAGTTAACATAAGTTGGTAAAAAAAGAGACACTTCTATTGTAAGTTTGTTATAAAAATTACAGACTTACGAGTATTTAACAATTTATTTACCAATGCCCTTCGAAAATTTAAAAAAAACTTTTTCACAAATTTTATATAGAAAATATAATTTACACAAGGATTTTTTATCTAAGTTTGTTTCTGCTCAAAAATAGGACAATAAATCATTATGGTAGGAACAAAAATCACTTTTATTTAAGTGTACGAGTAATAACAATAATAATAGCAACATCACAATATAATTATTATGCTTTAATGAATAATCTTGAATTCTTGAAGTAAAATAATACATTTTTATTTATTATGTGAAGTTTGTTGTTATTAAAAATTTTAACTTCATTCATTTTCATTAAAATATTAAGGAAACTGTCCATTTGATTGAACTATAAGACTTTTCGGGCCGGCCCGAAATGCACGGGCTGGGCCAAAATCAAAAGTCCGACTCGCCTCGATTTTTGAAAATGATTAGCCCGATTCGGCCCGTTAAAAATATCTTCGGCCCGGCTCGATGATCGACTCGAAATCGAGTGCATCTCTAAATAAAATACTTTTCTTCACAATATATTTTTTAATTCAAAATGTACATTTCAATTGCCACGCAGTCATCATCAGTTGTACAAATACGTATTTATTATAAATATTTATTTGTACAACTGATGATGACTGCGTGACAGTTGAAATGCATATTTTGAATTAAAACATATATTGTGAATTGTGAAGAAATATTTTCTATTGTTGTTATTTAGAAATTTCATTCGTTTTTCCAATTCTTTTGATGTAAGGTATTGTATTGTAATATGTAAAAAAATCTGTTGTGGCCAGCACAAGACCTTCCGTCAATTCCATGTATTTTGTACAAATCCCATACCAAAAGGTCCTTGGAACAGATTCTATATATCATGTAAAATCGAACAGGAACACATACTATTTTTTACAAATTCCATACCAAAAGTTCATTTGAAAAGGTTCTATAAATCCAATAAAATTATAACATAAGCTACACTAAGTAATGTCCTTCCATCTTCTCTTTGGCCTTTCTCTATGCGTGTCACTTGCGAGCAACACTATGACTTACCAATTTTAGATCCTATACTTTTTTCCATATTTGGTTTTGTACTTGCAACTGACATCTGTCAATTAAATTTCTTTGAATAATTATGTCAGCTGTTTCCATGATAAATAACAAAGCTGACTAATTTTTGAAAATTAATTTCTTTATAATGCTTTAACTCTACATCTATTGAATATGAAGGAAAATGAATAATCAAACCATATAGAGAAGAGTATTTTCTTTAATAAATATAAAAACAAAATGTCAAAAAATAATATTTAACTGCGTTTTTTTAAGAAAAACTGTTAAAAACTTCAAATAAGGGTACTTCCGGTGGATCAGTTATAACCAAAATCTAATCAACTCTTCATATGGATGTACAGAAGAGGAATAAGAAAGAATTATAATTTTGAGAATTATAGTATTGGAGTTATCGTCGGAGAAAAATTTGTCACACACGGACACACATACACACACACACACACACACACACACACACACACACACACACATACATACATACATACATACAGACATCATCTTAAAAATAGTAAATTCGTATTGTAGGGACCCTAAAACGTGCTTATTCATTAAAAACTCACCACCAAATTTTTTGACCAAAGACAATACCTTCCTTACCTAAAGGTGACGGAAGGTAAAAATAGGTGTTTGACAGTTAACAACACTAATTTTAGTTTAAAGTGAAGATAAATGTTATTATGAAAATGGCTCTAATCTGTTTTTACCACGTCTTTAAATTAAGCCTTTGTTTACATATACAAAAGTAGGTTGGTAACTTAAATAATAACTGTATCTGTATCAAGGACGTGCAAGGGCGGTACTAATTATTACCATACTGACATGTCATGTCAACAGCCGTCAACAAACTGAAAACAAAATAAAACGAAAGTATGTATTACCTATATCGTTCGTAACTCGGTTTATTTTATTCCAAAATAATAAACATAAGAAATAAATCAAAAAGTTGAATATTTGTCATATTGACATATATAAAAAAATTTGATGTGGCCAGCACATTACATTCCGTATTTTGTACAAATCCCATGTCAAAATCTCATACCCTTACAAAAATATTTTCAAATACAGAGGGTGACTAATTTGGTTTTGGAATTACGAACGTACATCCTTACAATTTTCTGGCTTTCTTTGTTTTTTGACACGGAATTTAAAGATATTGCATCATAAACCGGAAATTTCAATAAATGGACTTGTTCGATTTTTGTGGGAAACCCCTCAATTATATGATAAGACGGAAATAATTAGTACACAAAGAAATATTTCACATTTTACAAATTCTTTGTTTTGTTTTCGATTTTATTTTGCAAACAATGAGAAGATTTTTGGGTAATACATCCTAAAAGTATAACTGCAATAATTTTTATCACAATATCACATTACTTTTTTATCCTCCTGAACTATTTACATAACAATCACACATCGTTGACGTCTATGGTAGTTTCGATTTTACATATGCGCTGAATAAAGTAATAAACACCCACATTTTTAAGTTTTAAGAGGCCATTAATAAATAAAGCTACTTTGTAATAATAAAGTGTACCTACAAAAAGGCTAGTTACGGCAATTCAACGTTCAATAATAATAATAAATAAATAAAACTGAATTTCTTTTAATTAAATCTGCCAACGCCATCTGTTAGCATTAGCAAATAATAAGTCTCAGTCGGTAATGTCAATTTTCAAATGATAAACTTTGTTGAATGATTGATGAGAATTGTTTATTTATTTTATTTCAAATATAAGAAATTATTTTAATAAAGAATGCCGAAAAGGGTACGTAACATTAGAATCATTCATGTAGCTTGTTTAGGAACAAGAAACTAATCTACCTAACCTTAATTTTCTTTCAGCATAGACATTCTTAAATAATTCAATTAATCAATGTGTAAATTTTTTGTCTATGTCCCAACCTCTCAAAAAAAGCATGAATATTTAACTCTGTACATGAATTAAAGTCGTTAATTAATTGAACAATGTATTTAATAGTGTAAATCTTAATTCAGCTAGCTTGATGACAACAATGGTTTAAGGTTAACAAGCAAAATTTATAGGAAATACATATTTTAATAGATATCTCGGCCAAAAAATTTAATAAATAATGTGTGCGTTAGGTATTTGTACAACGCTCGGTTTTATTACAGCACTCTCCACTGCGTGTCGTGCTTCAATACAGTGTGTCCCATTTAGAGGTGCCACCATTGGGATCTCGAGAACTATAAGAGATGCGATGTCGGTTAAATGGAACTTTTTGTGCGCCTTTTGGAGGCCATCTCAGATGTGCTTTTATTTTTCCAAAAATACTCATAGGGCACTAAATAATGACGAAAAACTGAATATTGTTGATTTTTTCTTTTTCAAATAACTTCTAATCTATTAATAATTGAGAAAAAAGTTTCAAATATAAAAGATAGATATTTTTATTAACTAATCAGTGGCGTGCGAAATAAATTTTTATATCCGTAAATTTTTGAGATATAACACAAACTTATATTTTTTTAAATGGAACCCATATCTGATTTTAGTCTCAAATAAATAAATATTTTTTTTCTCTTTTCAACGATGTAAGGGTTATTGTGTTTTATATTTGTTTTGCCTTCAAAATTATTATTTTTTCCTTATTTTGTATTAAATTTACAATTATTTTGAAAATATTGGTAGATTTCTATTTGGAAATACTCCTTGTATTTAAATAATTTATTTCGTTTAAAAATTTTACTCAAAAATTGTATCAAATTAATTTTTATAAAATTTTGTATCAGGTCGCCTTGGCACCTCATAGTGTAATTTGTAATTATGAGTCTAGAATGAAAATATTAAGTAATAAAGGCATAATAAAACAAATTATTTTGATCAAATACAATATAATTAATAAAAATAATAATGTTTTTTTTGGGAAATAATAAGAAAATTCAGAAAAATAAAGAAAAATTAAATTTTAGGAGCAAAACAAATATAATACATAATAACCCTTACATCATTGAAAAGAGAAAAAAATAATTATTTTTTTGAGGCTAAAATCAGATATGGGTTCCATTTAAAAAAATATAAGTTTGTGTTATATCTCGAAAATTTACGGATATAAAAATTTATTTCGTACGCCACTGGTTAGTTAATAAAAATATCTATCTTTTATATTTGAAACGTTTTTCTCAATTACTAATAGTTTAGAAGTTATTTGAGAAAGAAAAAATCAACAATATTCAGTTTTTCGACATTATCTTGTGCCCTATAAGAATTTTTGGAAAAACAAAAGCACATCTGAGATGGCCTCCCAAAGGCGCGCAAAAAGTTCCATTTAACCGACATCGTATTTCTTATAGTTCTCGAAATCCCAATGGTGGCACCTCTAAATGGGACACACTGTATAAAACCTCGCGTTGTAAAATAACACCTACCACACGTGTAAATAACTATTTATTATAAATCAATTACAATTTCATAGTTTTCAAATTCCATATTTTGATTTTATATTTACTTCAAAACTTTTAAAATTTATCCGCCGTTTTTAATATCATAAGTTTAAATCAACCTTATACTTTTCTGAAGTAGGTTCACATATTTCATAATAAAAGTTTTCAATATGAAAACTTCATAAACTAATTTCTTCAGTATAAAATATTACTTTGAAATTCAAGTACATATAAAGAAGAGTATAAATAATAGTTATATTTTGAACTTTGATATAATTTATAGGCTTGCCATTAGTGCCATGCAATCTGCTTTGAGTAGGCTCATACTACTTTTCTGTTTTGATCTAGTCTGTAATATTTCGTCAAGAACAATATCTTTATTCAACAAAGTTTGTTATTATTAATTAAAGATAAATGCGAAGTCAATAATTTGCCCTTTAATCAGAACGACCTCCTTGCTTCTTTATTTGTTGTTCTGCTACGATTTATTTTATGCGTAAAATGCGACAGACAACTTAATGAATAATGTATTAATTTTCACAAATTAAATGCGTTACTGACCTTTCTTATGGTTTACATTCAATGCGTTTGAAGTAGACATAAATATAAATATAATGTAATCGCCGTGAGACAAAAAACTGGTTTTTTGCGAGCAGTATTTAATATTAATATTTTTAATGTATTTTTTTTGTGATTAAATTTTTGAGTTTCATAATTTTCGTATTAATTCTCATAAATATAAATGGTATCCATTAAATTTCTAATAAATAAGTTACCTAAAAGTCGTTACTGTTGGGTTCCCTCGTTTATATTTTTTTTGGCTAAATTCAATAGGTACTAGTTTTTAGAAACTTTTTTTTGTCTAGTTTTCATCCAAGTTAATATGGCGTCGTTTTAAGTCTGATACATGAAAATATATTAGCAAATTATTTTCATGTTGTTTGAAATAAAGTTTTTGATTAATTTAGTTACTTTACGTAATTTTTTAGACGACATTATTACAACGAGAAAATATCGTGACCTTTTAAGCAGAGATCATTAAGTCCAAATGAACAATTTATTTATAATAATTAGCATTTTAAATTCAAACTATTATTTAACCAATGACACTGTTCTATAGGGCAACTACACTGTATTCCAGGTAAGAATGGAGCCTGTTTTACCCACATAAAACTTATGATCTTATGAATTAATTTTGATTCGTATAAGATGTACTTGACAGCTCGAAACAATTTTTTTTTCTTATCCTACAGAATACTATTTAACATCGATATTACTCGTCTACCTTGTATATTTTCATTTTTAATTTCTGTTACGACGTACGCACTGACTACAACTCCAGTTGACAGCTAACAACTGATTGAACCGTTTTATTACAAATTTTTCGCTATTGTAAACATGGTTTGCGTTTTGAGCAATCAGACAGCGGGAATCGTAATCCCTTTAATTCCATTCTTCTCTTAAATACCTATAGTCCAGTGGATTTTGATTACGTAAAGGTACCTAATGCTGTGACTGCTGCCAGGGTACAGAAAAAATTGGATCCGGGTACCCGGATCTCTAAAAATCCGGTTCCTGATTTATCTAATATTAGGATATAAATTGTAATTATATTATAATTTTTTTTTTTTTTGACTAAAATTTAGACCCAGTATAAAAACTAGACTTTAACCAGAAAAGTACAATGTTAAGAAAATCAGGTAGGCTGACATTTATCTACCATTTGACATAAAATTGTTTTTGTTATTTTTTGGACTTACTGGCATCTGTTCTGGAAAAGGGTTTGATGTTGCAATTCATTTTGAAAGCATTCCAAAAGTAAAATATATAAATATATCATCACGGCATATTACCCATTTCTGGGTGTGCCAGTATCTACAACACATGTAGACATCGGTAATGATGAAGATATATTTTACCGTGTAGACGCTTATCAAGCGTCACCTCACGGGCACTCATAGCTGGTGTGGAGAGTGCACCACAGGGATCACTTTTGTGCCAAAAGAAGATATAAAATTCTAGGAAATATGAATCATGTGCTCAATAAGTATTTTAGTGACACTTGTCTTGTACCATTACGCGAGTCGAGAACTACGGATATTACGGATTCGAAAACGAGACAAGATTGATAATTTACATTTCTCGCCTCGTCTCGTCTCGTCTCGCGTGCATTACCTACTAGCCTAGAAAGATTTTACGAGGCGACATAAAATTATCTGCGGATTTTTGGTCAGTACGTACTACGTGGTTAGTTCTTGCAGTAGTTTCATCATGTGCAACTACTATAGACCACATTAGTGAGGTTAAGATTTTCGTTTAGCGCGAAACCCTAAATCAAATAGTAGTAGTTCTTATGGAAGCGCATTATCAATTCATATTATTAGCTATTCTGTGTGAGAAGAGAGGGTGGCGAACATACAAAGTGGAAACGTAGGCAAAAAAGGTAACAGGGAACACCTAATCGAAAAATGGCAGCAGAGATGGGAAAGAGGCTCCACGGGGAGCTGGCTCAGGCGATTGATGCCGGATATTAAGGGGTGGTTTAACCGACCACACGGTAATATCACCTTCCACTTAACACAGGTCTTAAGTAATCACGGATGTTTTGCTGAATATCTTTTCAAAATAGGTAAAAGACGTAACAATAAATGCATGTACTGCCCCAATCCAGATGATGCAGAGCACACGGTCTTCGACTGTGAACGGTGGGAGGAAGCCCGGAGATACACCAGGACAAAACTAGGAGGACACAGCGTTACCCCGGACACTTTCATAAACAACATGCTGGAAAGTGAAGAAAAATGGGACGCCATCATAACAATGGTCGAGAATATAATGTCCCAAAAGGAGCGGGACGAAATAAATGGTATGTAAGTGAGACATCACCGCTCCCCGAAGCAATGTGAAAACGGTCCCGGGGGCGGAGAGGAGTAGAGGAGGGGTTTTAGTGGGTAAAAATCCCACACAACCCCGGTTGCTAACTGGGGAGTCTTTTGAAGATTTCCCCTCCTCCCGGAAAAAAAAGCTATTCTGTGTTTCTTAAGTACTATTTTGAGTTTCTTACTAACTGTTAACAATACTCTTTGCTTTCTGTACAGTAAAATTAAAAAAAAAAAAATAGTAAGTTAAGCATAATTTCATTTTAAAGAAAGAAGGATTGCAAATAGTAACATATGTCGTAACTTGGTGCAGTCAGGCCAACTGAATTTGTAGGTTAGTTTTGGAATTGACGCTGTTTGTCTTTAAAATTATAATATAAGGTGGTTATGTTTTTCATTTTTGTTATTTGCGATGTCTGAAAGGGTTATTAAGTTGTTCGCAATAAATAATTTTTTTGCTGACGATTTAAATTGTCAGGATTAAATAAAATCGAAAACAGCTACGACCTACGTTTTAATGAATTTGCACTTGTTGCTTTAATTACAGATTATTCAATAAGTTTGGGTGTTTTAGATATTTATACGACATAAGTAGATAGACAATACATTAGAGGTTTGTGTTTATAAAGTTTAATAGATAAGATTTGCATTTTAAAGTTCTTTTGAACATTTTGAAAATAGCATATTTTTGTTCCCGTATGAATAACATGGGAGTATAAATCGGCAAAGGCGAGTTAGCGTTTTAGTTTGAATTTGCCGCCACAAATTGACCGTTACACTAACGTGGTCTATTTGACCGACAGTGTTATTTATTGCTACAGTCGTTTCGTTTTTCTGTACTGACACCCTATTCATAATTTTTACAGGTTATAATCTTTTTTTATCAAAAGTAATAATACAGAATTATTTAATTGTTTAATATTTTAATTTATTTATAAAATGAACAAAAAGAGTGGGATCGCGTGGTCATGTTCGTTTAGTGTCTGGTGACCCGGGCTAAGAGTGCCCGTGAGGTGACGCCTGGTAAGCGCCCACACGGTAAAATATATCGTCATCATTACCGATATCTACATGTTTTGTAGAAACTGGCACACCCAGTAATGGGCAATATGCCGTAATGATATATTTATTTAACAAAAAGAGTTATTATAGACCTCTGACTGACAAAGAGCGAGAGGAGATTGACCAGAGATGTGTGACAACATGAGCACATCACGAAAAACGAAGAAAAGGACCTGTGTGCATGTTTTCTAGAATGCTCAATTGCATCCATAAATGCCTATAAAATATAACAGATAAATACTCTTTATTATTGAATTCAGTCAAATTAGGTTTAAATACTTATGTCAACTTTGCAGTGTTCGCTCCAAACTATTATTAAAAATATCGCCAGGGAAAAACCTGTCAACGAAAGACCTGTCGATGGCCCTTCAAAAGGAACGTCCATCTAAATCTGTCCATAAAAAAAAGACGCACTTCAACCAATTATTGCGAGGTATGTGAACGCTGTACCTGCGCCGTACTTCGCGCGTTTATTTGCTGCCATTATTCACATTGATAATAAAAAAGTATTGTATTCTTCGTTAAAGTATT
This sequence comes from Ophonus ardosiacus, assembly GCA_943142095.1. NCBI lineage: Eukaryota > Metazoa > Arthropoda > Insecta > Coleoptera > Carabidae > Ophonus > Ophonus ardosiacus. The sequence continues at coordinate 39,017,489 of OW964830.1, forward strand.
TTAATAAATTTATATGGATAAATGTGGGAACTAGATGTATCTTTGTGTAATCGATTTATTGGGCTTTAAGTTCCTTGATTGCTGCATATATATTACATTTTAAAATGATGTTCGAAGATAAAATTTATGTTAATGACAGCCACATGTTAATGATAGCTGTCATTACCATAAATTTTAACTTTGAACATAATTTTAAAATGTAAAATTATCAAAATTTTTTTTATCACTATATTACTATGGCTGAAAGTTTTTTAACTTCAATAATAACCAAATATGTTTTCATTATAATTACAAGCACAATTTATATTAAAATTTGAAACATGTAAAAAAAATTAATTCTACTTATGGTGAAGATGGTCACACAATGTACGTATTATTTTAATTTAGAATCGTAAAAATTACGAAAGGTTAGTCTTCATATATGTATTTCGAAACTAGGTTAGTTGTCTAGGTCTAGTGGTATAGATATTTTGCAGGTATGCTCTGTCTCCTAGAAATCCAAAGGATCGCCATAAACAGCTTAAACACCCTGTACTATAAAATACAAAGGAGCAGTTTAGTGCGGCGTACCGCAAATTACCTTAGGTTTGTCACAATACTTGCAATTCCCAGGGTTGAATTAAAGGAATTTTTTTAAAATATTTTACGAGATAATACACACGTAATCCACAATCCTCCCCAAAAGGCGCAAAGATAGTTATTACAAAAACAAGAAATTATTATTAGTGTATTAGTATGATTCTAATATAAGTAAATTAGCCTGAATGAACGTATCCAGTTTTGAGTGTCAATTATACTAACGACATATTATAATTTCGATATATTTAAGACTGGTGAAATTTCCAAATTAAATTAGCAACTAACCCGGATTAAAATTTCCCCTACTATTTCATACCATATCCCATTAAAATACATTATAAGAAAAATTTAGTTTTGATACAACTTCTCTACTAGTAAAGTACACATTATACCAAAAAAAACATGACGGTGACGTAGCTGGTGCAAGTGATAATGTTAATGAACTGGACGTTTTTGTGAGAAAATTCAAAGTTTGAAATTAAACCAAAAAAAGATACGACTGAAGTGAGACATCACAATGAAGCCGATGAAATTACTTGAATAAATGAACATGTGTAGTAGATTGTGTTAAATATTTATAATAAGTGAGTAGTGTCATAATATTTTTGTTGAGATTCCAACTATGTGTATAGCAGCGATAGCCTTCACAGTCTCATTTATGAGGGGTGAAAATTTGGCTTTCTTTGTCAAAGGGGTCCTATACCATAGCCATATTTTAACTATCTTAAATAAGAAGACGAAAATATACATAAATTAATGAGTATTAGTGAATTTTTTTTTTTAAATATTGACTAGGTCACATACTATAAGCGATTGAAGCTGATTACTGATTGGGTATGACGTGTTAGGTACTAAGAATTTGAATGGTCGCCTGATTTTAAAAAGGAGATTCGCGCGTTTGCAGCGGTCACCTTTAAAAGAATATGAAATGTCATGTTGTTCTATAACCTAACAAAACATTTAACAATTTTGTGTTTGATGAATTTGTTTAATTATAACATCTAGTAATATTAACAATAATAATATATTTATAATTAAATCAATTTGTAATATTAATCAAATTAATAATAATATTAATTAAATTAATATTGAAATTTAAAACAGGCAAACACTAGCGCCATCCGTCGTCATACTTTGTGTAATAATATTGTCAAACTGTTTCAATGTTCTATAATTTATTAGGGGAAAAATGCTTATTATTTATGTTATTTATATTTAATAATAATTTCTTCATGAATATAACGTATAAGTTTTTATATACAAACATTTCAGCTATCCAAACAAGAAAAAAATTGTTCCCTCTATAACTAACAGTTTGTCCCATTGTTTGTCGATCACTCGTTAGTACCTGCTACGTCACGCCCAAATTCTTAAACTTTAAAAATTCATATCTCGCTTATTACGTAAAATTTTTAAGTCGCGTTTGCACTAAAATTCAAATTTTATCCTATTCTTACAGAAAAAATAAAAATAAAAGAAAAATGGTATAGGACCCCATTTAAGAGAGGGGCGTTCCAAAGGTTAATGGCGATCCTTTGGATTTTGGCGAGACAGAGTATAAATTATTGTACTAACATTGAAGAAATTATAGTAGCAATTAATGTGAAGTATCGAAGTTTGAATACAAATTATAAATATTTAATTTAATTATAATATTAAACATAATAAACTTAATAATTATAACTGTGATGAGCGATTTATAGCCTTGTAAATGTAACAGCTATTGCAATTAATATTTTTTTACTAAAAAGTGTTTTCAATTATGTAAATAAGCTTTCATATTTAAAACATCATCCAAAATATTAATTGCAATTAATTATCGGTGTTATAGATAAAATATAATCTTTGCAATAATTAAATGAACAAAAAATGATTTAAATCTCCATCTACCTAAAGCTATCGTTTTAATAAGGATGACGAGTTATTTTAAAAATCATCAATAAAAGATGCTTCATGAGATATAATTGTGCAATTTTATCACGTATACGCACGGCGCTAAGTATTAACAAATTCTTAGCAAATATTATACAAAATTATCGCAAATTTTCATTTAATCATTCTTGACCTTCACCAACACGTGTAAGCGACAGATACTATGCATTCATGTGTAGATACCGTATACCGGGACATATAAAATAACGGACGGTATGGTTTTTCCTTAATAGTTTATTAATTGTTGCATAAAAAAATAATCGAATACATTAGACCATTAGAGCATTCAATAGGCTACTTGCGTACCTTTTTTATTTCATATTTTTGAAGAGCAGGTAAAAACTTGCTACCCCTATTTTTTCTTTTGACAAAATTTTTATTAATTAGCCAGAAAATAAATAATGAAATTTGATTATTTGAATTACCGCCATGTATGACGTAGAATTACGCCGCACCAATGAGTGGTCGTAAAGCCATAGCGTTTGTTTGTACGGGTAATGTAGATCTCCTGTTTGACGTTTCAACAATAGTTTGGAGGTTAGTATTTTAGTTTATCTTTTCCGTATCGATATTTTAAATTACATGTAAATACCTATGTGTTTATTTGTGAAGTAAGTAATATATTTGAGAGCCCAGAGAGAGAAATATGTCAAATTCAAATTAAAACTATCTCGCACGCAATGCCATCTATAAGTTACATTCTTAAACATGGTTCTCTTCTTCACAGAAAATTTTCTTTCTTAATTTACTAAAAAACAGATAACTTTTTTAAAATAAAATTTATATTTTTATATAATATGTTTTCAACATAATATTACGAATATAGTGATAGAAATCGGATTTTCAGTACCACGCAAGTAGCCCATTCTTCATAAATGAGGGGATATAAAAAAAAAACAAACAAATGTCTATTTATTGAAGTTTCCGATTTATGGCGCCAAATCAGGGTTGTTGTAATTTTGCCCGACCCAAAAAAACCCACCCGGGTTTTTTTAAATAAAACCATCTAAAAAACCCAAAAAAACCAATCTAAAAACCCACTTTTATGGAATCATATTTTATTAATTAAATATGGTACATACTTATATGGTACACACATATAGGTATACATAAATTTTAGTCACCGGCAACATTTTACAATCAATTTCATTTTGGGTACTTCGTGTCTGATCATTTTTAATATATTTTTCATTGCTGTGCAAACTTTGCACAGTGTTTCTTTTATATTTGAACAACGCCAATCCTTGTGTCAGCATTTTCATTATTTTTTGAGTTGTGTATTAACTTGCAATTATTAATATTAATTCGTAACTTGTACGCATGTACACTCTCTAGTTAATTTATTTTTTATTACATTACAGTCTTAAAAAAAGTATTAATAATATTAATATCTATTATCTATTATTCCGACTTGTGTATGTGTATTAAGATACTTCATAAAACTAAAGTTAAAAGTTAAATAGGTACTATAATTCGATGTTTGTCAATAAAACCCGGGTTTTTTTCAACCCTGCGGCAAATCGATCGATTCCAGTAGTGTTATATTGTCAGCAGAGGCTTTTGTTTTCTTTTGTATACTTGCGTGTACCAAGTATTCTTCAAGTAAGAATGGCATTGCACAATAATGATCGCTAACTATCTACTTGTAGTTCATTTTAAAAATAACCTATTTCAACTAAATAGATATTATAATTTACGGGTTTCCCACAAAAATCGAACAAGTCTATTAATTTATGTATCTGGTTCTGGTTATGACGCATATCGATTGATTCCGGTCGCGTCACATCGTGTGCAACAAGTTTTATCAAGTATCAAGATTCAAGAACCAACCAAATGACCAAACATGAAAAATATAACGATGTACGTTTCTAATTCTAGAAAAACTAAATCAATCCCGTTCTGTATTTGAAAATATTTTTGTAACGGATTTGAGATTTTAACAAAATAAAAAGTTGAAAAATGAACTTTATTTTCTAGTAGTATATTAAAATATAAGTTACAGACGACAACCTTTTCTAGCACAAGTTTGAAATTCAAACACGAGCGCGTAGCAGCGGTTGAACGAACGAACGAGTGACTGAATAGCTTTCTGTAACGAGTGTTTTATACTGTTTTCTCTGTTTCGGCTTTCATTTATTTCTTGAAGGGAAATTTTTAGAAGATTGTTAGGTTAGTGACAGTGATATGTATTTTTTTATTTTGTTGGTTGTTTAGATATTTTGTGTATTTAAAGCGGTCATACCAATTCCAAATTACGAAAAAAAAAAAATCGTATAAGAATGAATCTACTTTTAATATCAATTTGCGTGCTAGATTATAACAATATAATAAACAATAAATAACAGATAAATATTCTTCATTTTCATCGAGTTGTGGCCACTTCGATTTCCACAAAAAAATATCAAGAGGCAGCTTGAAAAATAAACAATACATTGGATTGATCTTAATTTTTAGAAATGTCAATTGCTTTAAAAATAAATATATATGTTAAGTTTGTTCAGTTAATAATTTTCTTTAATTGTGATTCACTAAAGAGTAAATTGTAAAATTCCGACAAAAACCAAAAAAATCAAATTTTTATTTTTTTAATAAATGAACTGATTCATTCCTAATTTAATATTTCAAACTACAGGTAATTTATTTTAACATGCAACATATGGTCAATCACTTCCATGGTTACTCACTATTATCAAAAAATGACAGCAATGTAATATTTGTCCATTTAAAAATGCTACAAAGTTTGTAGTTTTTTATTATCAAAACTAATTTCCAATAAATTAGCCTGCATACGATTAACAAAAAATCAAAACATGAATGTTGCACATCTTAACAAACTTTAGCTTCCAAAAATTAATAACTTTCTTGTAATAAATGTTAAAAATACCCCCATTCACACTGAGGCAATATTCTAGTTGATCGTAATAAGAATTGACACCAATTGTGATGTGTTCTGGAGGTACCTCCTGTGCTGCAATACTATTTATAATGTTGCATTTTAAAATGGACAAATATCACATTGCTGTCATTTTTTGACAATAGTAAGTAACCATGGAAGTGATTGACCATATGTTGCATTTTAAAATATATTCTCTGTATATGCACCTTGTTTGTATGCTTTTATGCTTATTATACGTTCGGAAAAAAAATGTCAGTCAGACAGTGAAAATAATTTCATCATTTTCAATGGTTAAAAAACCAAATACATAAATAATGGATTCATAAAATAAAAATTCAAATTGAGTACCTTGTTTTTATGATTATTATATTATGTCTGGGAAAAAATGCCAATCATTCAGCGGTTTAGAAATGAAAAGTTTTTTTTTCTCTCTCGAAAATTTGAACTTTTCAACATGCCCTGTCTGGTTTATGTAAAAAAACCTCCCATATTTTATTCAACTAATGATATACTGCTGATAATCTTTTCACAATGAATTTAAATCGTCTGATTTTCTTCTATATGTGTAGTCAAGTATAATAAAAAATAGCTAATATTTCGCGCATTATGAAAGATAAACGTAGAATAACGTGGTGTAATTCGATTTTTTCAAACCTTAATAATTCTCGAGATATAACACAAACATTATTCCAAAAAATTAATAATTCAAGTTATATATATAAGTATTGTAATGCACTTCGCTTTATAACAAAACATTAGAGAACTTTACCCAAATATTGTTTTTTATTGTATTTAACATGTCTTCTGCACACATATAATTCTAATTATATCTATTTTTCATTGTATGAGGAAGTTTCTAAATGTCAGAAATTCTTCCAATTCCAGATTGGCGGTATTTCTGACTGATATATGCATTTTACCACAATTTTACCTATAATATCAAATATTTAATTAATAAAACAATAAGATTAAATATACTTCGCAAAAAAGCTATCAGAATGTCACTAAAACTGTTGATTTTTGACACTGACATGTGTCATTTACAAACTATGTTATAAACATTGGAATTTGTCAACTGGTTTGCTTAGTGCCCTAGCCTCTGCGATTAGTTTACTCTACAAATTATAGTGTCTTTATTTCTAAATCTATACAAGATATAATACAATTTTTAAGTGTATTAGATGGAGAATTTTATGTTCTTCAATATTAAATAAAAAAACTCCCAAAAAATTATATTAAGAAGAATTTTTTAAGAAACTACTACTTCCGGTTGTTCAATTGTTACCAAAACCTTTTCAGCTCTTCCCAGGAATGTCAGATTAAAGAAACTGCAGTTAAATATTTTTTAAGTCTTATAGTTTTTGAGGAATCGTCCCTCCAACATCCATACATACGCACACATACACACATCCACACATCCACACACAGACATCATTTTAAAAATGTTATAATCGGATTCTACGGACCTTAAATCGTGCTTATTCAATAAAATCTGGATATGGGAATTTTAGCATGAATCCAATACCTCTCTTAGCGAGAGGTAAAAACCAAGAAAAAATCCTGTGGTGCCTATTAATATTAATTTACCATTCCTTTGAAGGAATTCCATGATTTACAGGTTGATTATCTCCACAAAGATTTTTCAAAACAGTTCCATTTCTGGGTATGCCAATCTGCTTTTGTTCGCAAATTGTGGCAAAGACAACATAAATGTATACCGTTTAAATCAATCACAAATCTGTCTTGTCACTTTAGGCTATTTGAAAATTAAAAATTTCTAAAACATTTATATTGGCTCGTTGCGCGTTTTACAGTAAAATTTTTAAACAAAATACGAGTACTATGTAGGAATTCTTGATATATCAGGTCAAGTAATATCAATATCCAATACATGGAATACTGGAGTACAATGACAGTATATTGTGATTCTTATTAATCAAAACAAACGAATGAATCATATAAACACAATTTTATTTGTTGTTGATACATATGTAAGTACATGAAAAATGTAAATCTGTCGTCTATTAATAAATATTTTATTATGGTTTAATACTCATAATAATTTAAACGTGACATCTACTGAAAGACAAACTTCAGCCAATGGTTTAATAGTGCGTTGTCACAATCATATAATTCATATACACAGCCGTCACTTTTTTACTGTTTCGGTGACCTACGAAATTTTAACACATTTTCTAGATACGAACATTATCAGCCCGAAAATAAAAATTGCTGGCCCGACTCGAAGATCGACTCGACAAAAAATTAGCCGGCCCGAAAATTGACTTGAAATCGGGCCGAGCCGAACCAAAGCTCGAGTACATCCAGCATTCCTAATTTTAATTGTGAGGCGAAATGTGTCAAACTTAAAAAGAAAAATTCTACTTCCTTAGATCGTTCAACATTGGTTAAAATGAGTTGTTAAAAAATAGACGCTTCTAGTGCAGGCATTTAATAAAAATTACAGACATACGAGTATATAATACTTAATTTACCGAAGGTGTTGAATTTTTCATAACTACGATCATTTAAGTAAGGGTTTATTTTATCAAACTTTAAGCTTCTGCTCAAAAATAAGACAAGAAATCATTATGGTAGAAACAAAAAACACTTTTATTTAAGTATACGAGTAGTAACAATAATAATATCACAATAGCATTATTATGTTTTAATTGTTTTCTTTATTTATTAAGTTGTGAAGTTTGATTCTTTTTAACTCCATCCATTTTCAATAAAAAATTATTAAAATTCTGCATTTAATTTGACTATAACTTAAATTCGCCTCAACCTTTGCAAATGATTGGCCCGATTCGACTCAAAGAAAAAAATCGTCGGCCCGACTAGATGACTGACTCGTAATCGACCCGGGTTTCAGCCATGGCCTGGCTAAAGATCGAGATCGAATGCATCCCTACTTCTCTCGGTGGACCCTTCTCCAGCTGATAAATATATTATAATAAATAACAATAATATATCATTACAGCATATTAACCATTGCTGGGTGTACCACAATCAGCTTTTTACACAGATACCGTTAATGATAATGGTGACATATTCGTACCATGCGGGCGTTTACTAGGTGTCACCTCACGAGCACTCATTATTGGAGTGGAGAGTACACCACAGGGGTTATTTGTGCCATTTAAAGTCGATAGAGTATTGGCGTTAGTCGGGATCGAACCCGGGTCCCTAGTTTCGCGACCAGACACTCAGGCTGACATCATGAAACCCCCATAGGTATTATTAGCTTTTAATATCCTCAATTTGAATATTATAAGAGCTCTACTAACATACAAATTGCAGGAAATATTTTACTTAATATGTTCTTGAAAGCCTTGTATACAGGGTGTTTTAGAACTTACGTTTCAAAAGTTAACGGGTAGGTCATATAATTTGATATACCTAGTACTGATTCCATTACAAAAAATCTGATGTGGCCAACCCAATACCTCCCGCTATTTAATTATTATTTACTTAAATACATACCTACTTACTACTATAGTAAAAATTTTTAGGCAGAGTAGTCACGTCATCAAAGTTTGTAACTAGATAATGACGTCACGAAATTAGTAGGTTTACATGGTACACATTTAATTTTAGAAAATAATTGTATTTACCTGCGATGCTAATTTATGTGATCAAGTTAATTTATTTAATAGTCGAATAATAATTGAATATTATTGTAAAATGTAATATATTTCCAATTTATGGTATTGAAAATTCTGTGTAGGGCACACCGAGTCGGGTTTCAGAAGGAATACGGGGAGTGAATGAAAATTAGAAAATTAATATTAATGACATTGAATATATTTTTAAAACAATTGATTTGATTTTATTTAGATTTACAATTCTGTAGTGTTATAGAATAGTAAAGAGTAGCACTATAAATTCGATTTATTGAAAATATAATTAAAATAACATTTAAAAAATATATTATATTTGATTGAAAATACTCCAATAATACAATTTACAATTATTAAAATTAACACAAACTAAAAACAGAAAAGTAATGAACTAATGACAGCAGACGCTTGACAATTCCGGGAGAAACATGTCATGTAAACGTTTAAATATTGAAATCCAATAGTACCAACATGTGGTGAAAAAATGAACTACAATTATTTTAAATAAATTAAAATTCATTGAAAACATTATGTTCGACTTTAGAATAATTGTAAATTTAATTACAATGTACTTTACTTATAGTATGCAAAAAATAGTATTTATTTTCTTCGTTTTCCTAAACATATACAATACTACAGTGTTTTTTCATTTTGTAATGAAATGATGACGTGACTACTCTGCCTAAAAATTTTTACTATACTAATGCTGCAAACTATATTAAGTTCCTTTGCATATAACTATTGCTTTATTTATTATTTTCTTTTTAAAATGTCACCATTATTAATTTGAAATGATTAGTTTTTTGACAGTGACATTCATCTGTCAGTTACATACATCTGAAATATGAACTGTGTAACAAAGGAATTGTGTTTATCTTTGATACATAGGCTCCTGGACTTATAAATTATTATTTTTATATAAATTTATATATAGGTAACATATATAGAAAATGTTATAATACATATCTGTAGAAAATTTAATAATCTTTAATTTTTATAATAACAAGAAATGCAAAAAAGGACATTTAAATGTATTTCTCGAATAAAAATCATTTTGAGCTTTCTGGTTATCCGATTTACACCAAAATCCAGTAGTACAAAAAATGTTTATTCAAATAACTATGCACTTTTTTGCGAATTTCGTATAATTTATTTTTTAACAGAATCCGTTTATAAATTATATTATCCATTAGGTAGGTTCATAAGTTGTAAAACACTCTGTATTTTTATACTTCTCTTTACATAGTATTTCTCACTCATATATAATTTAAATAGTCGTCACATCTTTATTGTTTTAGTAACCTTCGAATTTAATCACGCATTTTCTAGATACAACTGTTATTCTCTAATATTTTGAATTTGATAATTATATTTATTGACAAATTTAAGTAAATATTTTAGTAATATGGTCATCTGAAAGGCCTATATCCTGTATTTGCTCATACTTCTCACAGCTATATAATTCTTATAGCCATCACAACTCACAACTTTATTGTTTTTGTTTTAATAGCCTTCAAAATTAAAATACGCATTTTCTAGATACAAATATTATTCTCTTAGATCTAAGATCTACACTTAAAGTAAGATATATCTGTGAATAGATCAGCCATCAAGCATTTAAAAAAAATAGATATGAGTATGTTGTTTTTTGTGTTTTTTTTTTTTTGAAAAGATGTGTTCTGCAGACAACGAAAACAATGTGGGCATCACTGCTTCATCTTTTGTTACTTACTAATACGAGCTCAAATTAATAATAGTTGAACCAGTATTTTTTTACATATTTCCTTAAAATAATAGTTATTTAGGTTACGATTTCAAATAAAGTCAATTATAGTCCTACACCATAGTAACAAATAAAAAAATATTGCACTTAACATTAACTTCTACATCATAGCTTTGCTATCTTTACCTGTCTCACTCACATAACTATTCCAAATTCTTACTAATTTCAAGCCGTCTTTTATGAGATCTTAAACCCATTCTCAAGTAAAGAACAAAATGAAATTAACATCTAACTTATAGCTTAACGAATAACAATTAAAACTTTCTTAAACTATATACAGATTTCAATTACAAGTTCAATAAAAAAAATAGTGGAGGCTCCCATTTTTTGCGGTTCTTTTCATGTTCTATGGATAATTTACTTTATTTAATTTCACGTAAGAAAATAGTAGATGGCGCATGAGAGCCGACAGTTTTCACATGAATTCAATAAATAATTTAAATTCGTAAAACCAAACTTTGTCAATAATAACAATATTTTTCTCTGTAAAATGTACGAGTCTTGAATAGTAAAAATTACATCAAAACGGGTAAAAATATCACTTAATTCTGTCTATTTTATTTGATAATTGATAATTTGATAGGTGACAAGTGATTTTTTTTTCGCTTTTGTGAACTAGGATAGCATTCTGACCAATCGAAGAGCAGAATTTATATCCCTATCTACTCTATTTTCTTAAGTGAAATGAAGTATAGAAGTTTAATTATAGTATTTTACTAGTTCTTAAAAAAATAAAAGTATATGGTTTGTTATCATAAAATATATATTTAATCATTAAAAATACTAAGGTCTATTGTAATAACAGGGCTATTTAAAAAATAACACACGTCCTCTACTTATTTTAAATTTAATATTTTGTTGTTTCACCTTTTGATGCTATCACTGTTAATATACGGTTCGACATTGAATTTACAAGTGTTTGCAAAAATCCGCAGTAAAACAGTTCCAGATAGCACTGAGCTTATCCTTTAACTCTTAATTTCACGCGTGCTGGACTCTTTCGCAATTATGTTTTCATTCTTCCTCAGAATGTTTCCATTGCAAACAGATCGGGGCTAGATGATAGGCAATTCAATAACGTAATATTATTTGTTGCAATCCAATTCTTAGTTTTTCGAGAAGTATATCCCTGCGTCATCCTGTTGAAATATGTATTCCTCATAAAGTCTGCAGACGAGGAATGGACAATAAAAAAGATGATCCTGGACAATTTCTATGTACTTGTCCAAGGCTTAGATGTTGAAGATTGCCCACTCGCCATTCTCTTTGTCGACATGGAATCTCGTGCCATACGCGGTAAAAAAGCTTTGCAGTGATTACGAAAATTTACTACAAACAGCAAATTTTTTGTCAATATATATGCCTAATTTACGTGATCACAACAATTTTGTTTTTACCGTGTAACAGGTTGGGAAAATGAGGTCCAGAGGCTTCCAGTTTTTTCTTTTTTATAAAATTTCGTCTAAATTGGTAGCGACCTGTAATTCCAGAAAGTCTTAATTGCAATTCGTTAAACCATAATAATTTTTATAAAAATTTTCTATAACGTGGAATCATAAATTCAAACAAGTGTTATTTCGTTATTTTCTGAATTTATTTTATTAAAAATAGATTCCGGATTTCGTAGAGACGATAAGGGAAAACTTGAAATTCATCGAATCCCAAAGGATCGCCATAAACCTTTGGAACGCCTCTCACTTAAGTTAACAAAGAAACCCAAATTTCCTCTCCTCATAAATAAGACTGTGAATGCTGTTATACCTCGTCCAGATTTCATTTGAACAAATGACTTTTAAATCCTCTGTGTTAATCCTAATCTTTACTACTGTGAATATTTTTACGTTTCACGCAAATATAGTTTCTTCTCAAAGTACATTATACGTCTATGAAAGTTGAAAATTGCTTGTAACTATTTAAAAGGGGAAAAATTTTATTGGGGTATTGGGGTATAACTGTACCTCGTGCATATTTACATTTTGGCACTACCAGTTGCTCAATTCAGTAATGAGCGTTCATTGTTAAAGCAAGCATAACATCTGGGAAAAGAATTTTACAGGTCAACTATGAATCTCAGGAACTTTGAGAAGAAACTATATTTGCGTGAAATGTAAAAGTATTCACAGTAGCAAAGATTAGGATTAACACAGAGGATTTAAAAGTCATTTGTTCAAATGAAATCTGGACGAGGTATACTGTTATACACAGAGTTAGACTCTCATAACAAAAATATTATGAAACTAAGCACTTATTGGAATAATACTACCTTTTTGTATATGTTCTGTATTTTTATTAAAAAACCAAAAAACTAAAAAGGTAGTATTATTCCAATTATTAATATGACTTCTGAAAGATATTTTAATAATTTAAGCACTTATTATAAATATTTAACACAATCCGCGGCCCATGTTAGTGTAAATAAATTTTATACAAATTAATTTCATCGACTTGACAATGATGTGCCACTGCAGTCGTATTTCCTTTTGGTTCAGTCTCAATTATTGAATTTTCTTGCACAAAAACGTTCAGTTTATTAACATTATCACTAGCACTAGCTACGTCACCATCATTTGAAACCCACGGTTGCCACATGCAGGGGTTTTAGCAACAAATTTAATAATTTATTTAGGAATTTAGGACATCTTAACAACAAAAATTATGACAAATTTAGGACTTGTTTATTAAACAAAATAAAAAATACCCTTACATAATAGATATTTACACACCAAGTGAGCTAAGGTAATGTTTATTCATGAGAAGAAACTTTAGCTCAAGAGCCCGTAAGGGCTAATAAATACTATAGTAAGTGTTAATTTCGTGCCTGATATTATTTTAAATGCATTATTTGTTGCAGAGTGAATTAAAAAAATGTGAGAGTGATTTAAAAAATTTTAATTCACTTGTGAAAAAAGTGTTACTTATAGTTGTTGCTATGGAGTTAATAATGACAGTTTAAAACGTCAAAACTGAATAAAATATATAAAATTATTCGTACATATAAGATGTCGATTTGCATTAGTTATTCGAATTTGTTAATAAAATTTATGATTTTTTTATGTCATTTATTTATGACAATTTTACGATTTTTGGGTGAATTTATGATTTTTTAGGAATTTATGACAACTAAGACCCCTGCACATGATTAAAAAACAAATATGTGAACTTTACTAGTATAGAAGTTGTATCAAAACTAAGTTTTTTTTTATAATGTATTTTATATGGGGTAAGTAGGGAAAATTTAATTTAGTTTGGAAACTTCAATTCGAACCATAGCAGAAAATACACCAATAATAATTTCTTATTTTTGTAATAAGTATTTTTGCGTCTTTGGCTAATATTATGGATTTTAAGTGTATTGTCTCATAAGATATTTAAATTTTTCCTTTAATCCAACCCTGGGAATTGCAAGTATTGTGGCAAAGAAAAGGCAATTTGTGGTATACCGCACTAAACTGTTCCTTTATATTTTTATAGTATACGGGTGATTATTGCGATCATTTGGGTTTCGATGAGACAGAGTATAATTCCAACCACTCGGAGAACACCAATAGATCTACTTGCTGAACCATCAAAGGAGAAGATTCCAAATATATTCAGTATTTGCACTTAATGTATAATAAAAATTATTTATTGTTACCGATCCTTTTGTATAAAGTTTATTGTATTTATTTATTAGTAAGAATTTGAAATAAACTAGCTGAGTGAGTGAGAGAGGTGAAGAAAGATGGCAATGTTGTGACGCACGTAGATATTAAGGGCATTTAAAATTATTGAATATTTAAAAAATAATAATAACATTAATTAAACTTTGATAGTTCCCTCGATAGTCCCTATCATAATGTCTAATTTTAATATAAAAGACCCATTATCTAATTTATTACTGTGGTGGAGGACCCCATTTAACCTTTTCGTTTCTGGAAATATTAATGAAACAGCTCATTTATCTTTCATAGGATTCTGCTCCTGCCATCTTCAACACAAAAACAACTCACTATTCTATAATCTATAAACATATTTGAATCCACTTTTTACGGCTTTGAGATTAAATCTAAAACATGAAGATAATCGCAAAAATTTACTTTATTTATATGCAAAAAATAACTGCTCCAACTATTATGAATTTGAGCTTTACATACCCCTTGAAAATAAATCTAGTTCATCTGTAGAATTTTATGGAAATAATACTAATAAACCATTAGACTTGACAAACAGAATTTTCATATACAAATCTTACATAATTTTCTTTTTGTGGCACTTAGCATTTAAATGCTTTAATTCACATAGTCATCACATCTTAACTGTTTTAGTAACCTTCGAAATTATAGCACGCATTTTCTAGACATCAATTTATCTTTAACTAGCACATTTTACAAATTAGTACTTATTACATGATATATTTATATGTACACTACACAATAATATTTTAAAATCCATATTAGTATGTGGAACACATGATATAAGCACTCAGTAAATATTTATTCCTCTGTTGCAAATGAAGTATCAGTTTAATAAGTTTGGTTTTTACCAGATTTACTGAACTATAGCCTCTGTATGATAATCAGCAATTTTATTTACTTCCTCGTATCTACAATTATGTTTTATAGTAATTTTGTTTTGAAACGAATCGCATTTTTTTCATTTCAGTATAAACAATTTACATTTTAATGTTTTATTCAAATTTAAAAAGTGAAAACGTAATGCATTAGACTTTATAAAACTGTTACGGTAGGACACTGCATTTATTATTACCAAAGTTAGCGTTTATCCATTCTATATTATACCATTTATCCATTCTATACAACGTTTATTTTTTTTATTCAGTTTTAAACTGTCATTATTAACTCCATAGCAACAACTATAAGTAACATCTTATTCAAAAGTGAATTAAAAATTTTTAAATCACTCACAAATCAGGCACGAAAATAACACTTACCACAATATTTATTAAATATTATCAGCCATTTTCATTATTTTTCACTACAGAAATGACAGACACTAATACATTTTAAATAGATGACTTGACGTCTATCATCGACGATTGTCATGCACAGCCTACTAACTGATTAGTTTTTTATTTTGTCAAAATTATAGATATTTTCACACCAAGTGAGCTAAGGTAATGTTTATCCATGAGAAGAAAGTTTAGGTCACGAGCTCGAAGGGCGAGTGAATTAATTTCTTCGAGTGAATAAACGAATAAACATTCTTAGCTCATGTGGTTTGTACAATATTTTATTCAATTTTGACGAAATAATAATAATAACCATTATAATATTTAATTTTGACAAAATAAAAAACTGATCAGTTAGTACGCTGAGCATGACAATTTCGTTATTGATGTTATTTTTAAATGCATTTTTTGTTGCAGAGTGAGTTAAAATTTCGTGAGAGTGATTTAAAAAAATTTTAATTCACATGTGAAAAAAGTGTTACTTATAGTTGTTGCTATGGAGTATGACAGTTTAAAACGTCAAAATTGAATAAAATATTGTATAAACCACGTGAGCTAAGAATGTTTATTCACTCGAAGAATTTAACTCACTCGCCCTTAAACTTTCTTCTCATGAATAAACATTTTCTTAGCTCACTTGGTGTATAAATATCTATTATATTCAAATCAATTTTTTACCTCCCGCTATCCTTGGTAACGGAGGTATAGGGATCGTGCTAAAAATCACATAGCGAGATTTTAGTAAATGACCACGTTTTAAGGTCCCTAGAATCCAAATTTAACATTTTCACGATGATGTATGTATGTGTATATGTGTGTGTGTATGTATGTGTGTGTGTATGTGTGTATGTATGTATGTATGTATGTATGTATGTATGTATGTGTGTATGTATGTATGTATGTGTGTGTGTGTGTGTATGTATGTATGTATGTGTGTATGTATGTATGTGTGTATGTATGTATGTATGTATGTATGTATGTGTAGGGATTTTGTTTTCGCTCTAACTCAAATACTATCATTCAAATTCTGAAACCTTGTATTTACATGAAGAAGTAGTAAACGACTGTGCTAAGGATGAAAGTAAAGATGTACTCAGGATTTCAGTCAGTGATAATAATTTTATTCTACAGCCAACGTTTCGTTATTTGACGATATCTTCTAGATATATTTATGACATTCTTGTACTGTAAAATTTTTTTAACTTGTTCTTTGCCCTGATGAAGCTCCAAATGGGGGCGAAACGTTGGCTGTAGAATAAAATTATTATCACTGACTGAAATCCTGAGTACATCTTTACTTGTATTTACACCCTATTCTAATATGAAAAGAATCCATTAGATTTTGGTGTAAATCGGATAACCGGAAATGGCACTTTACCTGAAGCTAATGGTTTTTCTTCAAAAAATACCATTAAATGCAACTTTTTCGCATTTTATGTCTCATGAAAATTAAAGATTATTGAATTTTCTACAGGAATACATTAATACTTTTTCTATATATTTTATAAATAAATTTAAAAATAATTTTTTTTACAAGTTCCGAAGCCTAAGAAAAACACAATTCCTTTGTTACACAGTTCATATTTCAAATGAATGTAACTGACAGTAAATGTCACTGTCAAAAAACTAATCACTTCAAATTAATAATAGTGACATTTTATTTATTTATTTATTTATTTATTTTACAATTTTGGCTTCTCAACAAGAAAAAAGAAAATAGTACATAAAGCAATAGTTTTATGCAATGGAACAGTTTGCAGCGTTAGTAATTACGTAGGTATGTATTTAAATTAATAAAAATTAAATAGCGGGAGGTTTTGTGTTGGCCACATCAGATTTTTTTATATACCAAATATGTCTAGGCTTAAATACCATATGTATTAGTAATAGTAATAGTGGAGTCCTTCCCGGCAACCGGGATTTATCAATACTCCTAAAATTCCCGGCAGATTTTGTATATATCTCTCAAAACAATAACCTAATCCATTGGTTCTCAAGCGATGTTCCGCAAATAAATTCAGATAAGCGCCATTGCTAATTTTTTTTTAAGCAATCTTATACCTCTTCAGAGTTTTTATAACGTGCGAAAGAGAAATAATGTAAAATAATGCTCATAAAACAAC
Organism: Ophonus ardosiacus; assembly: GCA_943142095.1. Classification (NCBI taxonomy): domain Eukaryota; kingdom Metazoa; phylum Arthropoda; class Insecta; order Coleoptera; family Carabidae; genus Ophonus; species Ophonus ardosiacus. The sequence goes on from OW964830.1 coordinate 39,035,373, forward strand.
AATGTTTTTCTCTGCATGCTATAAAAACAATTAAATTAATTTGCTCCCAATCAGTAAATGTGAATAAGTAAAGCTTCTGATTTACGCACAATTTACGGTAGACTCATATACATAAATTATGATAAACGTCAAGATGGAGATCTACGTCACAAGTTTTACGCATTAAATTATATAAGACAAAATAACTTCTTAAATAAAACAATTTCGAGTTTTTTTGTATTTTTTATTTTATTTTTTTAGTGTAATCTCTAAAACTTGTTGCACCATCTTGTACATACATACGGGTATAAATATAAATTTTCTAAAATAACTTTAATTAAAAATAAAGTAATTACTATTTTTACGAATGAGATATGGTTACTACAAACAACAAAAAATATTTATTCACCACCCATGTTTGTCAACAAGTGCATGACTATCTTAGATAGAGACAGAATGCCTTCAGGGCAACATACACATACACGATGTTCAGGTCAAAGGTCGGAGAGACCAAGAACTGTTACAGTTTTGTTATCAATTGTTTATTTAATATTATTCTCTGTTAATTACTTGCAGACTGTAATAAGAATTTTTATGTGATTTCATTAAATTTACGGAGAATGAATTGTGATTTTCTTCCATTATAATCACAGTACTGCAAAAATAGCTGAGAGTACATATTATTAATATTATATTACACATCTGGGAAATCTTAAATAAAAAAATACATGCTCCCTTAGAAAAAAAAAAAAAATGTGTTGCTTAAGACCGCACGTCCGAAGTAAAACTTAAATGGTTGACATTTGGATCGTACAGCAAAACTATCTCTTGATTGCTCCAGGGAACTTTATAAACTTAAATGTTTAAGTATGCTGGGCTTACATTAATATTTATTTATATGTCAAAATCCTGTGAGCATTCTAACCAAATTCTAACAAAATTTAAAATCTGGCCTAAAACCCCCAAAACTCTAAGTAGGAGTGCCCGATTTATTCCCGTTGTCATTTAAATGTTATTTTTAAACTTTCAAAAAATCAATTTAGCGGCTGTAATCACGTTGTAACGCCGTTAATACGGTTTTTCAAAATTATAAACAATAAAAATCTACAACAAATACATATGTAAGTAATATTTAATTTATAAATAAATATATCACGGCATATTACCCAGTGCTACTCTGGGCAGGGTTGTTGTAATTTTGCCCGACCCAAAAAACCCACTCGGGTTTTTTTTAAATCCATCTAAAAAAAAAACCCAAAAAAAAACTCACTTTTATGAAATCATATTTTATTAATTAAATATGGTACATACTTATATGGTACACACATATACATAAATTTTTGTCACCGGCAACATTTTACAATCAATTTCATTTTGTGTACTTCGTGTTTGATCATTTTTAATATTTTTTTCAATCCTGGTGTCAGCATTTTCATTATTTTTTGAGTTGTGTATTGAACATACTATTAGTTGTGACACTTGGATCTTATTTTTGTACACACTTGCATTGCACGGACTTGCAACTATAATATTAATTCGTAACTTGTACGCAGGTACACTCTCTAGTTAATTTATTGTTTATTATACATTACAGTCTTAAAAAAAATAATATTAATATCTATTATCTATTAAGCCGACTTGTGTATGTGTATTAAGATACTTTAAGATAAAAGTAAAGTTAAAAATGACACAAACTATATTTCGATGTTTGTCAATAAAACCCGGGTTTTTTTCAACCCTGACTCTGGGTGTACCAATCTGCTTTGTACATAGATCTCGGTAATGACAGCAGGAATAAGGAACACCAAAACGGCTAGTTTGGAACTTGAGTTTCTTTTTGACAGATATTGTGGTTTCCCGGCTTTGTATTAATAACGTAATGTAGGCTATGGCCCGAATTATCGTGACGTCATGTTTGCCTCTCCCCGACTTTACCCGAATGACCGTAAAGCTTCACATCATACTTTATTGTAGGCTGCGAGAGAAAATTAGCGATAGTTTGACGTCACAGTTACACTGACACAAAATTCCAAATATCTAGTGAAGTAATTATTAAAAAAATGTTTTTTTTTATCTTAATCGTTATTTATTGAGTAGTACTTTAAGGACAATGTGTACATTTTATTATTTTTTGTTATGGTGGTGGACCCTATTGAGTCTCCCTTTACAAAAACCGAATACGTTTGTCTAAAAATATAATTTTCGGGAAACAAAATCTTCTGATTTCAAAATTGTTCATTATATGACTCACAACATATACGAAGCATAAAAACAAAGTGTTCAGTTTGAAATTTCATTTCATGAATCCATTATTTATTAAAAATAAAAATCTGGATTTGTTCGGTTTTATGAATTTTTAATATATCTGAAAATTAAGAAAATGAAGTTTAAAAATAAAGTTAGGCATAATTTTCTAATCTAAACCCCCTCCGGGGGAAGTTTATTGCTTGTAGTATTACAAAGCGTACATCCTTATATTTATCCTTGATGATTGATTTTTGATAAAAGCTTGTTGCTTACAATGTGATGCGACCGGAATCCAACGATATGCATCATAAACTAGAACCGGATACTTTAAATATTAATAGACTTGTTCGATTCTTGCGGGATACCCGACAATTATAGTACCTAACTATAGTTGAAAGTTTGAAAGGTAATATTTGATAAAAGCTTGTTGCTCACAATGTGGCGCGACCGGAGTTCGACGATATGCGTCATAAACCAGAACCGGATACTTAAATTAATAGACTTGGTCGATTCTGGTGGAAACCCGTTAATTATAGTACCTACATACATGGATGAATAACTAATTTTGAAAATAAGCTATAAGTAATTCCTGAAAATCTCTGAATTCAGTAAGATGACTTTATGAAGGGGGTGTGCATGTTAAATCAGTTGTAAATAAATAAGACAAGTAAAGTAATTATACAAAAAAATATATTCAAAAAGCACTATAATTTACAGAACTATTTCAATAAAATATAAATTTTCGGGACGGGTAAAGAAAAAGTGTAAATGTTTATTTTTTCAGTAAGTTGTAAATAAAATAAATTGCATAAGTACCCATTTTCAGGTGGCTACATATTATCATTTTTTTTTTTTTTGTTTTTACTGCTACTACAAACATATCATCATTGACTCATTATTGTTCCGAGAACTGTTTTATACTAACCTCCATTTTACTACAATAAAAAACTGTAACTGGCTTAAAGAAATGTTGAATTAGTTCAAAATATTAAAATTCATATTTTTACCTTCCACCACCTTAGGTGTCTTTGGGCAAAAAAATAGGTGGTGAGTTTTTAATGAATAAGCACTTTTAGGGTCCCTAGAATACGATTTTTACTTGTTTTACGATGATGTCTGTATGTGTGTCGGTTTGTGTAACAAAAAATTCTTCGTCACTACATTTCTAAAAATTATAATTCTTTTGTATGCTTCTTGTTATAGTTATAGTTATATAATTACTTGTTAGTAATGAAAAAAACTAGGAATGACGAATTCCGATAATTTTGGTACCCGAGTACCCGAAACAACTACGCGGATAGTACCCTTTACCCGTTAAGTACCCGTTATCCTTTAAGTACATTACATAATTCGTTAATTTGTTAATTACCAGATAGGTACCCTTAAATTAGCAGTTTTCTTTTTAATAAAATTCATTATTATACAAATAATTAATTATACTGTATCACTATAAAAAACTAAACACAAATTATATTAATTATGGTATAGTAATAAAAAGCTCTTCTTTTAGATATAATGATTCCGGCAGCTGAAAACTGTTCGGGTAATTAAAGGGTATCGGTAACGGGCAACGGGTATATTTCGGGTAATCGAGTAAGAAATTTTGTACCCGGGTACATTATTATAGGGTAGATTCCGAATACCCGGGTACCCATCGTCATTCCTAAAAAAACACTTATGTATATGTTACCGGACAACCCCGACTTCAGAATAAACTAGTTCCTAATAGGATAAATGAATCATAAGTTTTGTACGTTAGGTAAAGTTTTATTAAGGTATGCTTAGAAAATAAATAATATGCCTACTCATAATTGCTTTAAAATTAAATTAAATATACCTTAACAAAACCTTCTAACGCACAAAATTTATGACTAATTTATCCTATTAGGAACTAGTTTGACCTATGCAAAACTAGTTTATTCTGAAATCGCGGATTATTATATCCCGCGGTTCCCTAGAAATTATAATATTTTCGGTCAGTTAATAATGTTACTCTTCATAACCTTGATATATAATATGTACTACTTTTTGCTATACATACTTGCTTGCTGAAGATTACTGCACAAAAAAGTCCAAAAAATAAGCTCTTTAAAATCAATATTAAGAACGATAAAATGCATAATTAAAATTTAATTCAAATAATTAATATTTAAAAAATCCACGTGTAAGCTACAAAAATTAAAACGACTACTTAATTATAAATGATTTAATGTAATGTTTTTGAACTTATAAAATCCTTATAATATACAAAATCTTTATGGTAACGAGAATTTTGCCCTTCTTGTCAGCAAATAATATTATTTATATTTATTTACATATTTGTTCGCTGACAAACAAAAACGTTTTATATTTACAGTAGCAAGCGACGACAAAACAAATTCGTATCAGAAAACAAATGAAGAAAAAATCCTTAAGATAGATAGCGTCCTAGATTTATGTGGTCATTATTGTTTAATTAAAATTTACTTGAGGGGTTGATTGCAAAAAAAACCTTTAGAATACACATAAACAACTCAATTAGTCGGACCACGTGATGCGATTGTGAACAAACCAACTTTGAACCGATTTTCAACTTTTTCTCCTTGACGCTCAGATGTCAACGACACTGCAATGAATAATTATTCATTTCTTACGCATAGAAACAGTATTAACAAATATTTGAATTTTAAAATTTTTCAATAATCACAGGATGTAATTTGTGAGTCAGTATGTATATGTTTACATATACCATTAAACGTGCTCTGTATATGAGTAAGTATGTATATAGAATGTTTACCAATTGATACGCATGCAGTAAACAAAATTATAAACTAATTTCATGTTTGAGAACGAAGAAAAATACCTTTGACGCAAAAGCCAGTGTACTTTGTCAGATGAACTTAGTCATTTTACACAATTTAGTCTGAGCAGCACGCATTTAACAATTTTAAACACAGTTTTTTTTACAAACGAAGTTATTAATAAACATTGTTATTATTTTAAACATGCATTTTCAATCAAAATAAACACTTCCTTAAAAACAAAATAAATAAATAAATATATAACCACGGTTTACACAATTCTATATTCTATTTTTTTCCTTCCGCTACCCTTGGTAAGGGAGGTATAGGGATCGTGCTAAAAATCTCATATCGAGATTTTAGTAAATGACCACGTTTTAAGGTCCTTAGAATCCATTTTTAACATTTTCGCGATGATGTCTGTATGTATGTATGTATGTATGTGTGTGTGTGTGTGTGTGTGTGTGTGTGTGTGTGTGTGTGTGTGTGTGTGTGTGTGTGTATGTGTGTATGTGTACGAATTTTGTTTGCACTCTAACTCAAATACTATCATTCAGAAAATTCTGAAACCTTGTATTTTTACCCTATTCTAATAGGAATAGAAGCCATTAGATTTTGGTGTAAATCGGATAAACTAAAATCGTACTTTACTTGAAGCTCATAATGGTTTTTCTTCAAAAAATACCATTAAATGCTATTTTTTCGAATTTTATGTCTTATGAAAATTAAAGATTATTGAATTTTCTACAGGAATACATTAATACTGTTTTTATATATTTTACAGATAAATTTAAAAATAGTTTTTTTTATTAGTCGCGAAGCCTAAGATAAAAACTATTCCTTTGTTACACAGTTCATTTTTCAAATGAATGTAACTGACAGTAAATGTCACTGTCAGAAAACTTATCACTTCAAATTAATAATAGTGACATTTTAAAAAGAAAATAGTAAATAAAGCAATAGTTTTCTACAATGGAACAGTTTGCAGCGTTAGTAAATACGTAGGTAGGTATGTATTTAAATTAATAAAAATTAAATAGCGGGAGGTTTTGTGTTGGCCACATCAGATTTTTTTTTTAAGAATTCAGTATGGAGAAGATATGGCATATTTGAACAACCAATCAGGCAATCAGAATCTTCAAAATTGCGGAAAAGTTTAAACGATGTAAATTAACTGCTCCATATACAGGGCATTTCAAAGAAAAGTGTAAAAAAATGTAAGGGCATATAATACTGACCAAATTGAGTAAAAAAAAAACTTAATCAACATGGGTCCGATATTCAATAGTTTCCGAGATATGAGGCAGTGAAAAATGAGTTTTTACGGGGTTTACCTCTGCTGTCTTGAAAACTATAAAAGTTACGACTTTAATTAACCCTTCGGAAGTGGCGCCCTATTCTATGCCAGGTCTCAGAGACCCAAAAAGATCCATGTAAAAAAATGCTACCGGGTATTTTTGATGAACCTTTTTTACATAAAAAAAAATAAAAAGAAAGAATTTAACTCTCAAAATATAATCCATGAAAAAATTTCACAGTATGTTATAAAATCCGTCGGGTCTGTCAGACTGGGCGCCACCTCCGAAGGGTTAAATAAGATTTTTGTTTATCTTTCAGAGGTAATCTTAGATGTTTTTTTTAAAAAAAAAAATAATAATTGTACTAAGTTAAATGTTGTGGCGACGTTGGCCAATATTTAATTTTCATATAACTTCGTATACCTCGTCCAGACTTCATTTGAACAAATGACTTTTAAATCCTCTGTGTTAATCCTAATCTTTGCTACTGTGAATATTTTTACGTTTCACGCAAATATAGTTTCTTCTCAAAATACATTATATGTCTATGAAAGTTGAAAATTGCTTGTAACTATTTAAAAGGGGAAAAGTTTTATTGGGGGTTCCCGAGAACCATAGTAGTGCCAAAATGGAAATATGCACGAGGTACAGGATTGTATTGAGTTATACCCCAATACCCTAATAAAACTTTCGCCCTTTTAAATAGTTACAAGCAATTTTCAACTTTCTTAGACATATAATGTACTTTGAGAAGAAACTATATTTGCGTGAAACGTAAAAATATTCACAGTAGCAAAGATTAGGATTAACACAGAGGATTTAAAAGTCATTTGTTCAAATGAAATCTGGACGAGGTATAACTATTAGAAATTAAGAAAAATGTTTCATATAATTTTTTTTTGTTTTTTTATTATAGTCTATTTACTAACAGACAAAATTTTGTTCAATCACTATCATCGTCAGTTTTTCTTCGATTTTTCATTTATCTCAGAAACAGTTGAAGATCAGACCTATGTTGATTAAGCTTTTTTAACTCATTTTTGTCAGTACCATATGCCCTTAATTTTTTTTACATTTTATTTGAAACAGCCTGTATTTTTCTCTATCCATCTCTCTCGTTCACAAGTACATAGGCGTACAATTTGTTAGTACGTAGTGATACTCGTATATTAATGTAATGCTACGCACAGTATTTAATTGTAGTAGGATGTTAAATTATATTACGGTTAATTTCTAGTAAATATAATATGTTTTTAAATATAATTAATGATACTGTTTTTAATTAAAAGTTAATAATCAGTCAACTGAGAGTATATTTGAGTTTGTACGCCTATGTTTCACTGGTATGTATCAGCTGATTAGTAGTGAGGTTAAATAAATTCAATTCTAATTGTCTCATTTTGCTTCATACGAGTTTAACACTACTTATCTTTCGTTTTTCTTTTTCATTTTATTACTGTAGTTGTCATTTGGTGTGTAAATCTGTATTTTTCAATATACAAACAATAGATGCATTTTTCAAAAGAAATGAAATACCATCACCTTTTGGATAAAGTATTGCAGGAAAGTAATTTATTATATTATTGATTTTGAACAGATATTGTATATAATTTATTACTGTTCCAGGCAATAAAAGATAATGAATTTATTACTCCTCAGTTCTACGCTTTTCGAAGTTTTGAAGAAATTTGGATTCATATGGGAAAAACAGTGGATTAGTAGAAAGAGCTGATATTGCGTTATACAGCAGACGATATTTAATAAAAATTTAAAAATATCGACAGAGAATTAGAGCTATAGCAAAACGAAAGTTTGAACGTAACTTATTTGTAGAGCTAAAAAATTCGTGTGGTAAACACCACCGAATGATAATAACACAAACAATTAAAATAGATTTGTAGAAGGTGGTTTGTTTACTGTCTGTTATTTCAATCTAAAAAAAAAAAAAAAAAAAAAACAGGGGATTATCAAGAGGACACATTCTAATATGTTTGAAGAGTGGATAGCACGAAATAATTGTGTAACTGTGGCAGTATTTTGCATTCTTATATATTTTATATTTAAAATTCTTTTTTGAGCGTATTTTACACAAAATTGCAGTTGACAATTTATTGTGTCGTTTTAAGTTTTGCTGTTGCTTTCTCTACTCTTTGTATAATTGTGATCAGGGTTGGAAAAAATCATGATTTATTTAAAAAAATCAAAAATCATTGATTTTTTTAAAGATCTAGTGGTGTTATTGTACTTTTTTAATTGTTTTAAAAACAATATAAATATTTTATTTCATAAACGAAAACGGAATCTGTAATAAACCCCAAAAGATGCATTTGAATTTTTGCATAAATTTAGTATATAACGTACACACGCGCGCGAATCTTTTTAAACAATACATACCTAAATAAAATAGGTCAAAACATGTAATGAGTAATCTGTTAGAATTCGAATAATACAGTCCATATTTTTGTTGTTATTTATACTTTTGTAGTAAATAAATTTATTTTTATCACAATTTGAATCTTTTTTTCATCTGTAATAAAAATCAATGATTTTTTTTAAAAAATCAGTTGATTTAAATAATGATTTAAATCGGCCAACCCTAATTGTGATAATTGTAAAGTATTAAAAAAAAATCTGATATGCAAACATATTTGTTAATTGTTTTAAATTACTGCGTTTCATTCTTTACACTTTTCTTTATGTAATAATTTTTATTTGAAATCGTCACTAAAGTGCACAAAATAGTCATTAAAAGTTCAGAAATCGGCACTAAAGTAATCCATTATACGACGATTTCAAGCAAATGCAATGTTGCCAACCTTATAATAAATATTGTATATATAGGATAATTTGGGTAGATGTACGATATATAATAGTAAATTTGTACGTAAAATGACAAAAAATATGTGCTAAAAGAACAAACTACATAACTCAGATGAAGAATATTCAAATAAAACATAATTTTGAGTGTTCTTTCGATAACCTCAATGTTCGGAGGTTAGCAACATTGAGTGTCAGACTGACAGTTACATAAACATAACCTATAAAAATAAAATAATCCTTTCTATTTCACAAATTTTCGATTTAAAATAAAATTGCACCTCAGCACTGGAGTTCCTTTTTATCACTCATATGGTTTATTTTCCTCGACCCTACGGCCTCGGCAACTAAATTCCATATTCGTGATAAAAAGTAGAACTTCAGTACCTTGATACATAAATAACTATTTCTGTAAGTATTTGTGTTTTAATTGTCATTCAATCAATCATTTGATAGTCATAATTGATTCCGATCTTATTTTAAATTAAGAAAGATCAACCCCTTATCCGGCTAAAACGTAAATATACCATAAAGTAAAAACCGTGGTAAAACACTTTAGTTTTTAACCAATCATGATGCAAAACACTTGAAAATTCAACCAATGGGAACAGTATTATACTGATAAGAACCCGTTACCCCGATAATTTTCCGCTACCAAGTAAATAAACAGTTGTTGTTTATAATTGTCAGTGTGACAATTAATGTGTCAAGTTTCATTTTGCGTTGTCTTTGGAATTCATCTCACAAATACCACAAGACCTCTCAGATTTTCTCAGATAAACTTTTTTTTTTACTTTTAAGCAAAATCACTCAAACAAACTGACATTAGGTAAAACCCCTCGGGATTTACCGTGCCGTTTGTTTTCGTGTTTATTGCTAAGCAATAAAAATTCGTGCAAAATAAAAATTTATCGATAAAATCAGGAGGTCTTGTGATATTACTTTTGATTAATAAATGAATATCTTCATCAGTTTCATAAAAATATCGCTAGCCCTGTATTAAAATTTATTAAATACAAAATATTTATAGAAAAACAAATAAGTATATTAAATATACTATAGTTTTAGTAATTAATTAACAATATTTAATATGTATCTCAATTAAAAGAACAAAATAAAAACAACATTTTGTCTGGCACTTATCAATTGGACCATAACTCGAACGCAGAGTTAAATGTTTATATATTTTTATATCTTGATCAAAACAGTGAAGCGTAATTTTTTTGTTCAAATATATTATCGAGTTTGCATTAAGCAACCAATTAAAACTTATTGTTGACATATCAATGTACATAGTACAATAATTGTTAAAAACTAACCTGTACCGTTGAGGGTGTGTACGGGTTTTTAATGCTGTTATGAAGAGAGTACCACAGAGATTACTTTTGCTCCTTGAATACTGAAATTAATTTTGAAGTTGTTCAAAATCAAACTAGAGCTTTCCAAACAACTATCGCTCACTTAAATAAAGATTTTAATGTAATAATAAAATTTGGTTAAAACCGGATACCAAATAAATAAATTAGAATAGTAATCACGTTTAATAGTCATGTTTGACGAGAAGAAATAGACAATATCATTGCGCAATAATAATGTTGTTCTCCCCATACAGTTCAATAAACTCTATTAAATTGTGCAGTAAATCAGTTCATTCTTTCTCTATCCACATTCATTTTCACCTCCCTAAATTTCAAATTTGATATTTTCACGATGTGTATGTGTGTGTGTGTGTGTGTGTGTGTGTGTGTGTGTGTGTGTGTGTGTGTTGTGTGTGCATGTGTGTGTGTGTGCATGTGTGTGTGTGTGTGCATGTGTGTGTGTGTTTGTGTGTGTATAACTTTTTCGTAATTTTCGTTATTATACAAATATGATGCCAGGTTGCAGAAACGTTCATCAATTCCTTAGCGTACCATCAAAATGAACAAATTCGAATCAGTTTCCTTGTTCTTATGACATTTAAATCATTGCTGTCAAAAAACCGCGTTGTATTTGTTCGTTTTGATGAATCGTTGATTGATCAAGGAATTGATGACCGTTTCTACAACCGGGCATAAATTTTTAAATTTCCTGTAGGCATTGATACTTTGCCTGTATACAGGCTGTAACAGATATAAGTACTTACATCAAATTTAAGCTGGGTTTATGTAGCAATAAAATAGTCACTATCAAAATCACAGTCGTAAGTTATAGTCATAAGAACAGTCTTAAGATAGGTGGTCATTTATGCATCATTTTTGTTGTGACTATTAATATGTCACTTTCTAACCTCATTTACTTTTATTTATAATAAATATTGTACTTGCCGAATAAGTAAATATGGATAAGTTAACATATAATAGAGAAATAATAGTTTGTTCATAAATAAACAACATTACAATTATAATAGAGGTCATGTTTTCTGATACTGACAGTTCTCAGGCATGCGCAGTTTGTAAGTCGTCATAGTCGTACTCATAAAATTAAAATTTATCCAATTCTGTGATTATGCTTATGTTCATAATACTGACTATGACTGTGACAATGTTGCATAAACAGCTCTATTATAAAAACATATTTTAATTCTTAAGACTAAGACTACAACTATAACAATGACTATGATATTTCTGCATAAAACCAGTGACCGAAATCGTTGAGAGCAACAATATTATATAGTAACTTTTTTCGAAATCTTAATTTTAAAAAAATACTTATACAGAATTAGATTAAATTTAACTGGTGACAGAACTCTTCGAGAGCAACAGTCTTTTTTAATAACTTTTTTCGAAATCTCAATTTTTTTTTTTTTAGTACTTTTAGGAAGAAAATAAAATTTTGACAAAACTTTTAAACAATTTGTAGAAGAAAATCAAATATAATAATAAACCTTTCTTCACAAATTATTTTTTATTTTCAAAATGTACATTTCGATTGCAATGCAATCATCGTCATTGCAATCGAAATGTACATTTTGAAAATAAAAAATAATTTGTGAAGAAAGGTTTATTATTATATTTGATTTAATTTATATCTTCACGTATACTCAAATAATTATAATTTCTAGAAGGTTTACAAAAAAAAGTGACTAAGAAAAGTTGTTGCTCTCGACGAGTTGTGTCACTGGTTAAATTTAATGTAGGTACCTATCTCTGTTACACCTGTATTATATAAATTTATAAAATAATCAATTTTTATAAATCCCACAGTCTACATAATTATAAATAATAAATGCTATTGTCTAAATCTAATCCTCGATCTAATCATTTTAAATTAATAGGGAGTTTTTTCACGAGAAGATATCGTCAACGCTAACGTTACGTCTTTAATAACGGACGTACTCAGAAAAAGATTTGAAATTTTGTCTAATTATAATTAGATATTATTTTATTAGGCAATATGTCTAATAATTTAGTATAATTTACAAATCTTAATTTAGCATTTTAACTAACCCGAAATAGATAATAAATATTTTGTAAAAAATCGTTAATTTAAATATGTAAATAGTTATTTTAATTACTTATTTTATTTAATTTTACTATATTTTGGCTTCATTATTTTTGTCCTTCAATTTTCGGGGTTTTATCTAATGAATTAGGTAAGTAAATAAAAAATTTAAATATATATTTAGTTAATTTCTTTATTTATGTTTATTTCAATACTAAATGTAGTCATTTAATCTAATTTTGTATTTAATTTTACTATAATTTGTTATTACAAATTTAGAAAATTTAACTAAATCAACTTAGATAATTTAATGAAAACATATTAGAAGGCTGATGCCCATATTCATAAACACTCGTAAAGTTTCAAAACGGTTCGTTATAATTTTTTACAAATAGAATCAAACTTGACAAATAAAATTTCGATTTTTCTTTCAATGTCGACTGTTTTTATTGGATAAAAATTATAACGAACCGTTTAAATATTTTACGAGTGTTTATGAATACGGGCATGAAAATGAAAATCACAGATTTATTTAGTTAATTTAACTACAATTTTGATGGTTTGTTTTTTTTTGTGTACAAAATAACGGGTTTTTACACACGTCCGTTGATTTTGACGTTTTTAAATGACAGTCGTTTAAATATTTGTCATTTTCATTGTATTTTGGTAAAGAAATCAAAAACTAATAGAGAAACCTATATCATTTTTGCTTTTTAAAATTATTATCTCTGACAACTCTCATAGAAAAAAATTCATGTGGCTTCAGGTTACTTTGTAATGATCTTCCATCTACACAAATTTTCGTAGGGTTCATCCCTACAAATCTCAAAACACTGTCGATGGTAAATCCTGTTCTCTCAATTTTAAACATTTTACCCAGTTAAAGGAACAAGGGAACAAGTAAGAAATTGTCAAATATTTATTACAGTTCTGACTGCAAAACCAAAAGATTGTGTCATTTTAAAATAAAATATGTGCCTATATGGTAAAAGTAGACGTACGTTAAATGAGTCCGTCTTTCACCCTTGATTGATTTTCACGTACGAAAAGTAATAAACGATATTGCTAAGCAACCAAGACGTTAGCGGATACGTTTTTCGGGAAAATGCTTCGCAAAACTCTCTAATGGTTCAGTTTTATGAAGAAAATAATAAACTATGAATTTATAAAATATGCAACTAATCAAAAATCAAATTTTATATATTTGTAATTGACAAGAAATAAACATTACTATCAGAATATAAATTTGAACTAATATAATGCTAAGATTTTAAAGAAGAAAATATTGATAATACATTGAAAAATTGGAACAATAGTTTATATTTATTATTTCATCAAAACTTGCACTTAAATTTCACATTATTATTCAATAATATTTACAAACTTACCAATTACTTCAAATATTGTCCAAAGATATTTTGAATGACAAGATAAAAGTTCAATATACCCTGCAGATAATCATTTTATTCAATAACAAAATGGTGCAAAATTATTGAATAAAATATGATGCCAAGAAATTTTTATTGACAAAATAAAAGTGCAATATATTCTGAAGATAATAATTTTATTCAAAAACAAGCGCAAAAATATTAAATGTTTACATGAAAAATTCAATAAATAAATAAATAAAAATATCATCTCTGCATATTTCCCATTGCTAGGTGTGCCAGTCTGCTTTATACAGGGTAACTCACAACTCGCGCCCCAGACGAAACTGACACTTGCCGACGACAATAGGTTGCCAACAAATAAAAGAAAATAATTTGCGACTGCTTGCATAACGGAGTTACAAGGCTTTTTAATCCATCAATCCCGGAAGGATATATTGAGGTGTGATGATATTATTACAAAATAAAACTGGTGGCTAGGTATTAAAAATACTACTAGTGAGTTACAAAATTTGTTTGACTTACTGTAATTTTGACACTTTAGAGTTGACTTTTAACGTTTTAACTGTCAACAAATTTAGGTTAGCGAGGGTGTCATCCGAGATCATTTATATCGTACAGTGCAACGTGTTGTAGCAGCTGTGTAAAATGTGTTAAACGAAAATATTATTGTCATTTGGCATAACTTGACCGGTCTCATGCGTCCTTGTGATGGCTCTCAATATCACTTTATGATCCACAAGATTTCTATCCGGAAAACGTTCCGAATAGATTCGTGCTGCCTCTCTGACGCTACGTCCACATTCTCCGAAAATTATAATCATTTCTGATTATATAATCAGCGGCTGAATACATGGTAAGAATTTGCCTTTTTTATTCACCTTGTCAAATTTAATTTGACACTGACATTTTTGTAAAACTACATATTTTAAAGAAGATTTGATTTATATAAAACCATAGTAACGTAAAATTACGGCAAATACACGTTAAAAGTGTAGGTGTCTGATTGGTCAATTTTAAGACGTCTTTTCTCTAATATCTTTTAAGCTAGATTTTTTTTCTTCGAAATTACACATCCGAGTGCAGTCTCGTGTTTCCTCATTCGCTCTGGGGAGCGAGTTGTGAGACACCTGTATACACATACAGTGTGTCCCATTTAGAGGTGCCACCATTGGGATCTCGAGAACTATAAGAGATACGATATCGGTTAAATGGAACTTTTTACGCGCCTTTGGGTGGCCATCTCAGATGTGCTTTTGTTTTTCCAAAAATTCTCATAGGACACTAGATAATGACGAAAAACTGAATATTGTTGATTTTTTCTTTCTCAAATAACTTCTAATCTATTAGTAATTGAGAAAAACGTTTCAAATATAAAAGATAGATATTTTTATTAACTAACCAGTGGCGTACGAAATAAATTTTTATATCTGGGAATTTTTGAGATATAACACAAACTTATATTTTTTTAAATGGAACCCATATCTGATTTTAGTCTCAAAAAAATAAATATTTTTTTCTCTTTTCAACGATGTAAGGGTTATTATGTTTTATATTTGTTTTGCCTTCAAAAATTATTATTTTTTCCTTATTTTGTGTTAAATTTACAATTATTTTGAAAATATTGGTAGATTTCTATTTGGAAATACTCCTTGTATTTAAATAATTTATTTCTTTAAAAATATTTGCTCAAAATTCGTATCAAATTAATTTTTATAATATTTTGTATCAGGTCGCCCTTGGCACATCATGTAATTTGTAATTATGAGTCTAGAATGAAAATATTAAGTAATAAAGGCATAAAATAAATTATTTTGATCAAATACAATATAATTAATAAAAATAATAATGTTTTTTTGGGAAATAATTAAAAAATTCAGGAAAATAAAGAGAAAAATTAAATTTTAGGAGCAAAACAAATATAAAACATAATAACCCTTACACCATTGAAAAGAGAAAAAAATATTGATTTTTTTGAGACTAAAATCAGATATGGGTTCCATTTAAAAAAATATAAGTTTGTGTTATATCTCGAAAATTTACGGATATGAAAATTTATTTCGTACGCCACTGGTTAGTTAATAAAAATATCTAACTTTTATATTTGAAACGTTTTTCTCAATTACTAATAGTTTAGAAGTTATTTGAAAAAGAAAAAAACAACAATATTCAGTTTTTCGTCATTATCTAGTGTCCTATGAGAATTTTTGGAAAGACAAAAGCACATCTGAGATGGCCTCCCACAAGCGCACAAAAAGTTCCATTTAACCGACATCGTATCTCTTATAGTTCTCGAGATCCCAATGGTGGCACCTCTAAATGGGACACACTGTATATCGATAATGATGATGACATATTCGTACCGTGCGGGCGTTTACCAGGTGTCACCACACGGGCACTCATTCTGCCGTGGAGAGTGCGCCACAGAGATCACTTTTATTCCATTTAAAATTCGAAATAATTCTGGTGTAGATTGGGATCGAATCTGGGTCCCCAGATTCACGACCAAACACTCAGGCGCACGGCAACACTATCGATTTCGAAAACAAAAATTTACCAGTCGTCACCTCACTTGCATTCCTAACTGTTGTAGAAAAAGCACACCTTGTGATACTTTCGTGTTATAAATAATTCATTTCGGTTGCTTTCGAACCGCACCTGATAATAAATTTGTATTTACTTTATTGCATTACAATCAATTATTCCGTTTTTTTTCAGCCATTGTGTGCTCCAATGTTGTGTACCTTAACCTACGTAGGTCGGGGGCGTTAGCATGGTTGCTAACCAACCAAGGGCACAATCTGAAGCACCCTAGTCGCCAATGACAGAGTTGACAGCGTGTCACATCGTTACAAACAACTAATACCCTTAGTGACACTTCATTAAATTTAACAGACAGTGGAATGCGTTGTTTTCTGCATGATACATTAAACTCCGTGCTAAATAATGAAACGAATTGTACCGTTAACGATGAGTTTTATTTGTTACACTCTTTAAATATGTCAACAGACATTTATTACACAAACACAATTTTATTTTAAAATAGATTTACGAATTGTACACAAACGAATGATATGATTTAAAAATAAAAACAAGATACAGAATATATACGTTTGAAATGAAAACAGATGCAATGAATATTCAGTAACGGGGTCCTTATTTTTTATGTAACTTGTATATAAATTGAAAGAAATTTGCAGTTCTAGACAGTTTTAATTGTTTTTCGTTAATCAGTAATAATTATCTCTGACGTAGATGATTTTGTACTAAAACATTGGACCAGTAGAACTTGCTAATTATTGGACAAGTGTATACTTTAGTAGCTAGCGCAAAGTAATAATAGGGTCCTCCACTCTATTTTTTTTATTATTTTAAATGAAAGTTTGTTTAATTTTGAAGCAATTTGTAGTATTAAAAAGTCATAATTGTTTTTAGTTCAACTGCATTTGATTTTTAAAGAAACCTATAACTATCTCGCACCAATTTCTGTAGTAGGCTGCGCGAGAAAGATAGCAATCGTTATGACGTAGATGTATAGATGCTTAAAATCACTAATATTTCAAAAACTAACAATTTTTAAAAAACTTTTATCGTCTCAATCAGGATTTTATCTCATCTACTTTGAATATAACTAACTTTTTACTCAATTTTCTGTTATGGTGGAGGACCCTACTGATTATTAATAATCCGTTTTTAAAAGTGACAGATAGTTTCTTAAACTTAAAACTATTTTGTATTTGCATTCTTCTTTTTAAATAATGCGTTTATAGATTACCAAAGGATGAAAGAAGAAAAGAATAATAAAATTTAAGTCCAAATATAAAGTATAAAGTATAAGCATTTGTTTGTGCAATTATTTTAAGAAAAATGAATTTGTATTTACACAACTTGTAAAAATTATAATAATTATCATTGTTTCATGTGGATTTGACTTTATGATTGTACTTTTGCGTTCGAAACACAATAAAAAATTGTAACTGTTAGTGAAGTCATTCAAAATTATCGGCGGCAACAGTTCATAGCTATGATCCTGCCATCTACGCTGAGCTTAGCCCGCCTGCACCCATTTAATAAAATAATAAAAGCTATGTATATTATATTCCAAATTTTTATTGCCACTGCCACTTGCACGATTCTGCTGTCTGGCCTATATTTCATTCAAAATATCTTTCATTTCCATACAAAACATATGTGGTGTCTGTCTGTCATGACATCATAAATTCAAATACAGTAAAGCTCCGCTAATCCGGATCAAATTAAACTAGTTCAATCTGAATTAATGAAAAATCCAGATTACTAGAGTAATATTAAAGTAATTAAGCATTGACGTAATAAATGCTAAAACATTTAAATTTGATGTAAATCTCCATTTCAGTGTGTATTTGCATTTTGAATTAGATGGGGTCTCGTGGCAGCTGAATGAGTGTCGCGTATTTGGGGAACAGTGTTCGATCCTGACCGATGCCAAATATTTCGAATTTTAAATGTCACAAAAGTGACCCCTGTGGTGCACTCTCCACGCTAGTAATGGGTGCTCGTGAGATGACGCCTGGTAAGCGCCCGCACGGTACGAATATATCACCATCGTTACCGTTACCTGTGATGAAGTATGTCGGCACACTCAGAAATGGGTAATATGCCGTGATGATATATTTATTTACAGGGTGGGGTAGAATGACCTCCCTGATTTGAACGGTTAATTGTAAAAAAAACGGTTCAAGATACATAAAAAAGGTTTTTATTGATCAAAAGTACATATAACGCCGTTTTATTTTCACGATGTTTGGAAAATGATATCGTCTAAGTAGCGGCCTTTGCGAGCAATACACATATTGAGCCTTTCAAAGAAGTTTTCGGCCACTCTTCCTAGTATATCTTGCAAAAAGTTCTCCAACATACAATAGCGAACCGAATGCACGGTAACAGAACAGTTAATCCTTCGGATTCAAAAAATAAGGCCCAATAATGCGTATAGAGGACATAGCGCACCAAACTGTTACTTTGGTGCTGTGAAGAGGTCTTTGATGCAGTACACGAGGGTTCTCAGATGCCCAGTAACGAAAATTTTGTTTATTTACTGTGCCACAAGGATGAAAATGTGCTTCGTCGAATATGTACATTGCTCGCCAAGGCCGCCACGTAACGATATCATTTTCCAAACATCGTGAAAATAAAACGGCATTATATGTTCTTTTGAGCAATAAAAACCTTTTTTATGTATCTTTAACCGTTTTCTTACAATTAACCGTTCAAATCAGGGAGGTCATTCTGCCCCACCCTGTATGTAAAAGAATATTAATCGAAGCACAGTGTATTTTTAACAAAATGTATTTATAAATCTTTGTGATAATCGATTTCGGCTTATTGATCAGAATCACGGCATCAAGTAATTATGTTATGAGAATGTCATAATTAAATGCTTAACATTGAAGCAACTACGTATTTTGTTCTGCAAAGCCTAGAGATAGGTTTGGCGCCTAAACAACACGCGACATTAGTGAGATCTCGCGTTTTCGAGATCTCGTCTCGAATTTCTCGAATTTTCAAGACGAGAGTAATGCCCTCGAGATTTGCTCGAGACGAGAGTAGAAATTCGAGATCTCAATTGTACTATTTTTTTGTATTACATAAATAATTCTAATTAAAATAATCAAAATAACTAAATATTTGTCGGTATAAATAAATATTTTATTTGCCTCTTAATTTATGTTCATATTTTTAATTTTAGATTTATTGCGTTTTAGTAAAAAAAAAATGCACAAAAGTGACATCTATGGTATACTCTTCACGCTAACCTTAAGAACCCGCACTATACGAATATACAAAGCAGATTGCTACACTCAACAACGGGTAATAAAGCCATGATATTATAGAGTACCTATTTTATACTTACCATTCAAACACTAGACTTAGTAAAATAATGTGGTACCCGTTTATTAAATTCATGTCGCTTGTAATGTTAATTTATTTACTATTTCTAATTATAAATTCGAGACTCTCGAGTCGAGATCGAGAGAAAATAAGAAAAATTATGACGAAACGAGAGGCAAAAAAATCTCGTCTCGAAAATTCGTGAAGAGACGAGAGTGAATTGTTTCTCGCCATATCGAGTCTCGCGGCGTTACTACGAAACATGAGATCCCGATTAAAATACTCGTGGTTGATACTGCATTAAACACTCGAATACATATTTTAAAAACTAACAACTTTTTTTTTAATTTGAATATCTTTATCATACAGCTTTAAGGCGTAGTTTAGTTTTAATACAAGTGACCATTTTTTTAATTTGTTACTATATTGAAGAACCCCATTATTCGGTATTCAACATATGTTTATTTCTTTGTTATTTGTTGATTTCAAAGAAACTTCCAAGACTGAAGTTTATTTTTCCTTGACATTGACACAAAGCAATTTTTTCTAGCACTTAAGAGTACTTTTAAATTGACATTGCATCTATTAAAATCTCGTTACTAAAGCAACACTTTCGTGACGAGAATAGATAAAAATTTCTTTAATCACTACTGACTCACAGTTAATATATATCCAGTCTCTGAGTAAATATTTACTGAATTCCAGAGCATTCAACAAAATCTAGACCAGATAACTACAACAATGAAATATAAATGTGGAAATATGAAGCACAAATATCTTTTTCTTGCTACTTTCAAGCCTTTTTCACATAAATGAATGCAGAAAATAACGATACAACGTAAACCAAAAAACACTTGTTTGATTTTATAATACCACGCCAGGCAGAATCCACGTCCGTTTGTATAGACTGGGCGGTTATACAGAAAAATATTTTCATGCTGCCTTGATGACAGTTGAAGGAAAATGGTGCCAAATATAAAAAATGCAGTGAGTGTAAGGTCTTTGCAATAAACAATAAAGACTCCTGCTATAATTATAAAGAATCCATGACAAATGTGATATTCCACAGCCATCCGAAGGCAGTGAATTATGTAGAACTCAAATGTCAAAACATCAGTGACAAAAGACAGAACTTTAAAAATGGCGATGGTTTGTTTATATTACGATCTTCCATCTCAACTTTTACATCAACTCCATTTTTTTGCGTGTGACGTCAAAATCATAACCCTCCAATGAAAGACATGTTTACTGATATAAACACCAAAATAGTACCAGTTACAATCAAAACTTGGAGTATAATTAAAGTATTATAATTTTATATCATAACACTAACAAAAAAAATGATAGTTATTATATTTCCCGTGGTTTTGAGTTTGAGCTTTTTTCAATAAATACTTTTCTGTCTTAACAGAATTATACAATTCTTTGCAATTTCTTTCAAAATTTACAGTTATTAGTAATTCTGATCTTATTTTTTTATCGAATTATTGAAAATATATGAGAATTTCATAGGATGTAGATTTCTACAAAATATAGGAGACTCCTATTAAATAAAACTAGTTTATTATTAATTATTACTTATTATCCAAACATATATATCCATTTATTGACCACATTTATATTTTTTATAAGTGTTGAATTGAAACAGATCAATTTATGTGACTCCTATTATTACAACTTAACGAATAACAATTTAGAGTTTCTAGAACTACAGATCGCTTTCAATTTAAATGAAGTTTCTTATAAAAAAAATAGTAGATTCGATTAACAAACTCTGTTAAAATAAAACCCGTACTTTTTACCAGTGCTAGTGAATAAAATATGTCTTACACACTTTTACCATAAATAAATAACTATATCCTGTAATGTTTAATCACATATACACCTAAATTCCAATTATGTACTAGTAATTTTGTGAAAAAACAGAAATCAATACAAAAACTCTTAATTTTTAACACATTTAACCTACGTTAACAAAAAATCTTTTCTATTCTAGCATAAATAGGTATAATCCTATTTTATATTTTGCGTTCATAATGCAGTCTTTACGAAACCCAATCGCACTTATCATTTAGAAAACTCACCAGGGCCGTACGAAAAAAACATATACAGGCTGTTAATTAAAAAGCAGACCATATGAGTTTAACATGGGAAATGTTGTAGAGAATTAAATTCTGCATCTAAATCGTTTACAATATTCAAGCACTAGTGCGTGAAACGTAAATACGTTGCTAGGCAACATGCACATTCGGTTAATTTACTTGTCAACTAACACTAACAATATTTGAACATGCCTGTACACTCACACTCAGTATTATGAGAGAAATAGCACTAACATTTCAGTAGTACGAAAATATTGCATGCAACTCGTGTGTAAATAGTATTTTTGTCCTCCCGAAGTGTAATGCGAACTTTACAATTGTATACACTGCAAGTGTAACCTACTTTTTACGCTTACTGTGTTGTAACATGTCTAACTATGCGGTAAAATAATCAAAAAAACACTGGACGTTTATGGGCATTTAGAAAAGAAATAATCTTTACTATAATAAAGTTCATGTAAAAAAGTACTACCTACATAAGTTATTTTTTTACTTTAACATTTCTTATATTTAAAACTAATTTATATAAACCAAAATCACAGCAGTGACATCTGTCATTATTGTAAAAATCCGCCGTTACCGACATAGAAACCGATCGATATACCTGTCAAATACGCGAGGCTAACACTGCTCAAATGCCAAATATAGACACCTACCTATTATTTATTACGAAGCAAACATGAGCAAATAAATATATTATCAGTCATAAACAACGTCTATTATTACAAATAAATTTTCTCTGCTCTCACGCTGTATAGAAAAAAAAGCCCGTCAAAAATAAAAACATGAAATAAATATCGTATGGTATAATGTATTTTGTAATATAGACCAGTGGCACCCAGTAGCCTTCAATTTATAAAAATAACATGTTTAAAATATCTGTATTTCTTACGCAGCAATGGAGATTAAATTTTTTAAATTGTTTATCTCATATTTTCCTGTACCCTTCATATATTTTTCTCCTTTTCATTTTTTTCTGTACGTACTATTAAGTGGTTACAAATATTATTTAAATATCAATAGACAAAACAAAAGTAACATATTTATAATAATTTTATTTTTATTTTAATACTGACTGAAGAAAGTTAAAATATTTTTTTTAATTTCATACCATACTACTAATTACAAAATATTTATCATTAAAATATTTATGCAAAACAAATTTTAATTTATATTATAATTTTTCGAAAATAATATTGTTATTTCTTGTGTATTATATAGCAATTATTAATAAACAATCATCTAACATTGTATACAAACATTCAAAAAGGACGAATGCCTACAAAAAAATTAAAACTATTTCATAATCATAAATATGCCTTGCAAAAAGCTAGAAATAAAAAATACAAAATTCATTCTGCCTTTAGCAACAAAGTTCAACAACCTTTTAACACAATTCTCAAGGATGTTCGATTTCAACTCCTTTAGCAAATAAAAATCGACTCTAGACATCCTAGAGTACGCAAAAACAAACAAATCCTACCCACAATAATTGTTGCTAAACTGTCTACCAAATAGCATCAACGTGACGAAACAAATAATCACTCATAAAAAAAGTAAATCAAACCTTGAGACTAGAAAAAAATAGAATCAGTCTGCAATCACCATGACGTCAATGATAGACAGAGAAAACAAATGCAAAATGCATTTTAGACGAAGATGGAATCAGGAATATGATTTTCTTGATTTTTTGTTTCCGTGACGATTATAAATGAATAATTGAAAGTATGCAACAAGAACGACATTCATGTTTTTCTGAATGCATGATTCAGGAATATTATCATGAATCATGACATTTGAAATTTAACCAATTTTTTCACATGAAAAAGTATTTCAATTATTTGCGAGCAAAAACAATTAATAAAACACGTTACAATTTTATATTAAATTACAGATTATTCTTATCAATAAGTATGCCAAATAAACAATATTATCAATTACACTTTATCAAAAAACAATAGTATCTATTGGCATTTTAACACCTATCAAATAACCGATAAATATGATATATCTAATTCAGAAATTGATATTTGTATTCATATACATATCCTGTTGAACAAAATATGTTATAAACAATCTATTTTAATACCATGTAATACATTTTATTTGATGTTGATATATTTACATCCCGTTTTCCCGTTTTAAATCATTTGATTTATGTTTCAACTTCGATATTTAAACTAATTTTAGCCAGATATTTAGACAGTAATTAGAAAATTTTAAAAATAAAAAGTGACGAAGATGTGTACGTCAAAAAGTTGGTGGGCGGGATGAAAACAAAACACAAATTCAAACAAAATATTTGTAAGATTATAATAAAATAAGGTTAATTGAGATATACATTCGAATTCAATTTTAAATTGTCATATAAAAACATATGACGCAAGGTGTAATCAATAGAACAGGCAATAAAAACAAAAATGAGAAAAAACTATTAATAATTACTAAAATATTTCACGTGACAAGACGAGAGAACCTCGAAAATTATGTGTTTGTGATAACAATTAAGGTGAAAATATGAATTTGTGTACACAAAAAGCATAAAAAATTATGTATAATTAGATTGGCCATAAATTCAGCCATTCGAAAACAACATTTGAATGTGTGTATACAGTGAATTTTATTAAGGTCAAGTCTTGTTATTTACGTATAATTTTATACCTACCGGTCGATCCTTTTGAGACCTTTGCATTGGATGTGTTATTTCTGGCATGCTTCTCATTTTGAACACTTTTATTCACTGATTTTTTTAATGGCATTGTCACTTCCTGAACACTATTTTAAGTCTGTAAAAAAACTCTAAATTTACAATGTTTACAAATATAAGAGATACACGTTTTCCACGCTATATGTCTCCGCCATTACAGTAAAATTTACAGCTGTAAAATCACGATTCTCATTGGTGGAAAAATTGCGTCATCTCTTATGCGTATTCGTAACTACTCTCCATTAATGGCGGTAATTTTTAAAATAGAGTATAGCCTCGATTAAAAGATTTAAGATTGAACGGATAAAAAATTCGGTCAAAACAACTATGAGTGTCCATGAATGACGTCTATAAATGCCCTTCAAAATAAAAATATTTTGTTATCGCACAAATCTGTATAAAGCAGTTTGGCACAGCCAATAAGAAAAAAAAACAGTATTTACAAATTTTTATATATTTTATTTAAGATAATGATAATTCACGTATACGAATTTATTTTAAAATATATATGTACAAAAACAAAACGAAACATTAATACTAACCTAATCCTATAAATATAAACAATTTAGAAACTGCGAACAATATTTATTTAATTATTCCTAAACGAAGTATGTACAGAACAAAAACCTACGACATTTATAAATACAAAACAATGAGAGATTCTACATTAACAGCACGATGAAGCGGTGGGTTTATGAGACAGTGAAGATGATGGATCGCACCAGGTCTCGCACAGGCTCCACTGCGGGTCCGAAAGTAAAACACACAGAGTGACAAGAAGTACGCAACGTGTAGGTTCCAATGGGGTAGTGACCCGTCTTATTCAACACCACCCCGACTTTGTACAACTAAAAACGGAGAGTTAATACTTTTTAGACTACATATTTATGTAAGACAAAACGAAATATACAAGTAATTTAAATGACAAGTTAATATTAAATACATTGCATTCAATTATTCTTAAAAATTAAAAAGGAAAAGGATATTAAATTTTTAAAAATTAATTTTAACTAAAATAAAATAATACTTTAATTTACGGACGCAGTGCAGCAGTTTCGGTCTTATGCATAAAGTAATACTATTTTTTTACAATTACAAGCAAAATATAGAAATGACATTCATTATTTACACATATAATCAATTTTTTTTTTTATTTCGGTTTTCTTATAAGCCCATAAAAGCACTGTTAACACGTCGTTAAGAAGATCTATAAGTGTACTATTTGATACAATGTATTAACGTATCCGATTAGACAAAATTCACAACACACAATACACAAACTATCAAAATATAAAATTACATTTTATGGGGAAGCGCTACCAACATAACTGACAAAAAAGAAACTCAAGTCATATTTTTGACAAGTCGCATTTTTTAAAAATCATAACATCAAATTACCTCAATAGAAAAAATAGTATTAAAAAATACTTCATAAGGCCTGTTAACGCACTAGTCCTTTGTAAAACTCTCCTAGCGGCTCGATTTCTAAACTTGGACTCGCACGTTAACAAATTACCTTACAGTACTTTTTAATATATGTTATTTCGTACACATCAGGCGTTTTCGTAAATTTCGTGAAAGTTATGCGAGAGATCTGTTAGATGTAGGTATCAGATTTCTCCAATTATTATTGAACTAAAGATATAAAATGATCATTGACATTTTGATCACCGATATATTATTTTTACGTCTATTTTATTAAAATAGGTTCATAAAGCATGATTTTTTTAACACAATAAAGCGTGAAAAACTGCTCTTTTTTAAAGGAAAAAGGTGAAAAAATGAAACGATGACTTTTTTCACGCTTTTATTGTAGTCGTCAAAAAAATGTACGCAACAAATTGTCTTATTTCATTCATAGGATTTGACGAACTCGCCTACGGCTCATGTAGTCTAACTTTCCTATTCATGAAATAAAACTATACTTTTTACTCACGTTGCGTAAATAACTATTTCATTATAACTAATGGGGTCCTATACCATTTTTCTTTTATTTTTTTTAATGTAAGAACAGGATAAAATAAGAAGTTTAGTGCAAACGCGACTTAAAAATTTTACGTAATAAGCGATATGAATTTTTAAAGTTTAAGAATTTGGTGCGTGACGTACCAGGTACTAACTAGTGATCGACAAACAATGGGACAAACTATTAGTTATAGAGGTAACAATTTTTTTCATGTTTGAATAGCTGAAATGTTTTTATATAAAAACTTATACGTTATATTCATGAAGAAATAATTAGTAAGTATAAATAACGTAAATAATAACCTTTTTTTCCTAAAAAATTATAGAACATTGAAACAGTTTGACAATGCATGACGACGGATGGCGCCAGTGTTGGCCTGTTTTGAAGTTTCAATATTAATTTAACTAATATTATTATTAATTTAATTAATATTACAAATTGATTTAATTATAAATATATTATTATTGTTAATATTACTAGATGTTATAATTAAACAAATTCATCAAACACAAACTTGTTAAATGTTTTGTTAGATTATGACATTTCATATTCTTTTAAAGGTGACCGCTACAGACGCGCGAATCTCCTTTTTAAAATCAGGTGACCAATCAAATTCTTAGTACCTAACGCGTCATACCCAATTAGTAATCATCTTCAATCGCTTATAGTTTGTGACCTAGTCAATATTTAAAGAAATTTTTTTCACTAATACTCATTAATTTATGTATATTTTCGTATTCTTATTTAAGATAGTTAAAATTTGACTATGGTATAGGATCCCATTGTCATTTATTTGTTGATAAAGTTGTATATTAAATCTTCTTTTGATGAAAAATGTTTTCATTTTAAAATTTTTAACTTTTTCGTTTTTCAATTCAAAATTAATACAAATTTTTAATTATTTATGTAATGATGTATTCAATTACTATGTTTTCACTTAGACGTATGTCTTTCTGCCTTTTATAATTCGGTATCCAATTACTAAATTAATAAAAGCTTATACTGTAAACACATTTTTACCTCCCGCTACCCTTGGTAAGGGAGGTATAGGGATCGTGCTAAAAATCACTTATCGAGATTTTAGTAAATGACCACGTTTTAAGGTCTCTAGAATCCAAATTTAACATTTTCACGATGATGACTGTATATATATATATATATATGTGTGTGTGTGTGTGTGTGTGTGTGTGTGTGTGTGTGTGTGTGTGGGTGTGTATGTGTAGGGATTTTGTCTTCGCTCTAACTCAAATATCATTCAGAAGAATCTGAAACTTTGTATTTATACCCTGTTCTAATATAAAAAGAAGCCATTAGATTTTGGTGTAAATGGCATAACTGGAAATGGCACTTTACCTGAAGCTCATAATGGTTTTTCTTCAAAAAATACCATTAAATGCCATTTTTTTGGATTTTGTCGTTATGAAAATTAAAGATTATTGAATTTTCTACAGGAATACATTAATACTTTTTCTACATACTTTACAGATAAATATAAAAATATTTTTTTTTACAAGTCCCGAAACCTAAGAAAAACACAATTCCTTTGTTACACAGTTCATATTTCAAATGAATGTAACTGACAGTAACTGTCACTGCCAAAAAACTAATCACTTCAAATTAATAATAGTGACATTTTAAAAAGAAAATAGTAAATAAAGCAATAGTTATATGCAATGGAACAGTCTGCAGCGTTAGTAAATACGTAGGTATGGATTTTTAATTAATAAAAATTAAATTGCGGGAGGTTTTGTGTTGGCCACATCAGATTTTTTTACATCTTTATTTCAATTCTACAATAACACGAACGCCTTTCTCAATTTATATAATATATATTGTAATGAAACTAAGGTAATGTTTAATTTTAATAGTATTTCATTAAAAAAGTTAAATTAAAAATAATGTTGTGACGTTACTGCCCCAAAGTTGCTAACTATTTGCCGCGACTTTACTTGTTTGACGTTGTTTGTCACTTGTTGATACACGTGCAGTTTTCTTTTATTACATATTCATTCTATCTAGATTTAAAAATATACTAAATAACCATAAACACGTGAGCAGGTTACATTTGTGCTCTTTTACCTTGACCCTATTTTCTTTGTCATTCTACTACTGTCTCGCAGCGAACAAGCAGTATCTCTCTCTTTTGGGTTCATTACGTCACAAGTCACAAGCAATTTTCAACTTAATTTTTTTTTGTTAAAAAAAAAAAAATACGAGCATATTTTTTTATCAAGATTAACATAAAAAAATCGTTAAGATTCCTACTGTAAGGATTATTATTTACATGTTAAAAACTTTAAATATTCGTGCGCAATCTCTACTAACCCTGCAGGTAGAATTTTTTTATCAGATCGTTCGCTCGAGTTTATCAAAGTGAATTTATGAATAAAATGAACGTTTCGAAGCGCACTTGAGTAATTCTACTAAATTTACAAAAACGCCTATATACATATAGTCATTTTCAAAATTAACTTTTCCCGCCATTATATAGCCTAGATGTGACGTCATAACTAGGATATACGAGCTGGCAGTCTGTCACTAATACCGCATTTTATACTTATTGGGGAAGTTTAAAGACATGCAACTTATATTAAAGGCTGTTTTATTTTATTTAAATGTGACTGCAAACCTAGAAAATTTCTGTGAAGATGAGGAATAATATAATCTGGACATATTTTTAGTTTAACATTTAGCCACCAGATGGAGTTTGCTCAACTAAAATAGTGAATAAATGTATTTTCTTACCTTATTTCGTTGTATGTACACAGGCCGATTGAAACTTATATCAATAACCGAGGAATAGCTCACCCTGGATGTGAAATGCGTATAAGTTAACCGACTTCCATCAGCGTCCAATAAATGCGCATACAACAATTCCGTATAGCTGTTAAAATGCGATGGAGGAGGTGGATGATCCCCTATCTCTCCTGAAATTTGACTCGGAACTTGAATCCCATAAATACAAATATTTTTATCCACCGTGAAAGTCACTGAACAATCCAAAACACTCTGATTGAAGATATTCGTTTGCTGTAACATATCTCGCACACAATACAATTTTCTGGACTCTCCATTCTGCATGACAAGAGCTGACCCTGATCCTATGGTCGAATTTAAATAGTTCCGACTTTGTTGTTTTTGTAAATCAGAGAGAAATACTTCATTTTTCGATGGAAGTCGCATGTGTTTTCGTCGACTGACAGTAGAAGTTGAAAAATCCTCCGGCATTGGAATGTCGATAGAGGGCGATGATATGTTCATTAATATAGCGAATTTCTCGGATTGTGAAAGGAGGTTCGATGAGGCAGGGCCTTCGGCGAATTGTTGAGGGGTTAAAGTCAAGAAACGGATTTTCATTATTGCGTCACGTAAAGTCGGGTGCATGGGGTTGTTCTCGGACGATGATGCTAAAAATGTGAACTTATTTTCTCAATCTGTGTTGGTTTAAATGTTGGTACGTCGTTGTAGGAGACCACAAATATTATGAAATGATCCAAATAGTGGCCGTTCTTTTAATAGCCTGACAATTATTATTACAGAATAATTCATAATTTCAAATAGTAAAACGAGTAACTAATTTTTAGTTACGATATTCAACATTTACATTTTTCAAAAATATGATCTCTAAATTAGAATTCCATTTGGGTGGGCACATTGTGTGGGCAGAAATAAAACACTATCGCCGGAGCCATATGGAAAACTCGGTGAAGCCGAGATTTCGCTAGTTCCACACTAAAACAATGTGTCTGTTTGGTAACAATTTCAAACAATCTAAATCTTTTCGAAAAAACTTCTTTCAGATAAAAATATTTAGAATTCCTTTTGGGTAACTCCTACAATAACGTCGTAACAAGCGCAAATTCGAACACAATTTTAGTACAAATTACTCTAAAGCAAATAAATACAAGGACAAATAACAACTAAAACTGACTGGAAAAATGAAAGCTAAAAGAAATCTTACCCTAACTACTAATTACTAACTGGTCTAAAGCGTACTATCATAGATAGTAGTGCGACTAGTACTAGTTAATAAAGTATGCACAATTATTACCTATACCGTCTAGTCTAGGTATTTTCACACCTGAACATTGATTCTGCCGGCCTGCGTATCTGGTTAAAGCATTGAAAAGATCCAACTCCGTCTCTATGTTCAAATGCTCTTGGTCGAATACTGTTATTATTGTACTTAACTCAACGTCGTCGAAACTCGATTCGGTTAATACTTCTTTCGTTTGAGTACAAATTATCTACAAAATACGAAACCAATATTACATTATTGTTCAATTTTTTTTTCTGAATTATATCTTTTTATGAGGGTGAACCGCTAAGTAATCAGACCTGGCGATTAATGAGTCGATTCTTGTTTTTAATATTTTATGCGTTGTTGTGTTCGTAAATAAATGGTATAGATATGTGACCAAATTTTGACTTTTACATATGATACCAGACAAAAATATAAAATAACCGTATAAATACATAGTTTAGAAGAAAATAATTATTTGGGGAAGGGATATGTGAACGTGGAAGAAGACAGATAGAGTGGGACGGAAGGAGATAGTTACAGCCAACTGTCGTCCCATCACAACATAATCGCGATGCTGGTAACTATCTTCCCTGAATGACCCAGTCAACCCAGTCTATCTGTTTCCTTCTTCGTTCCTACCATGATGACGTCACATATCCCTTCTGTAATTTATTGCTAATAACAATATTAGTTTCGTGGTTTTCATTATTATAACGGGAAGCTAGTTTTCATATTTTATGACATATTGGAATTAACTATTTACAAAACAATTATTTATTTAATTCAAATCATTAAATTTATTCTACTAATAAACGATAAAATTACTTTAACTTAAAATAATCGGGACAAAGTTACCACTTATGTCGAGCGTCCCGAGACGCACACATTTTTTTCTTTTTATTTATTATTAATAAATTTAATTATCCCTTGTCGTAATAAAGTCCGCCATTTTGTTGAGATTAGAAACACATAATACGCATGTTATACGAAAATCTCATACCCTTAATTTTTTATGTATATACGAGTATATAAAGCACACAAAAATATTTTTGTTATATTTAAGTTACATAATAAAATAATACGTACCTGTAGACATTTCTCCATCAATATGGGTTCTTCAAAAAGCTTAGCAAACTCGTATGCTCGACAAGCATTTTTCGGATATAAATCAGACCATATATATTTAGTACACTCTTCCACAAGATGTGGGAGCATGTATTTTTTGGCCGCGTAGCATAATTCACAGGCCTGATCGAATGAATTCAAGTTAATTTTATCTGTATATATGTATCTAAAAATGGTTACGATTAAACAAAGAAATGATGAAAATAGCTAAAATATTACTCTAGCAAAGCTTTGAAAGCATCAGGTTGTACATCTTGAATACTGATGGGATCTTTCTCTGCCATACCCCCGAAAAACATAGCCTCGAAAACGGGGCTGCTCATCGCCAAGAACAGCTTGTGCCCTTCCAAGACCTGCTGGTGAGGGTCCGTGCCTACAATGAAGCGACAATCGCTCCATTGCCCCGTTTCGAGAAGATATTGTCCTCTTTCCTTTACTTTTTTCTTTGTCATTTGCCAGTCACAGGGGGCAGCCATCTACAAAGTAAATATTTTTATCTTACACCAATTCATAATCAATACACAAATGTGGATACGTACGTTTATTTAAAGATACTGAGACACGTATTATTTTATTGATGAGTACACATGAATAAAACAAAAACAATTATTTGATGTACCGATGTTATTTTGATACGTCTTTGCACTGTTTTATACATTGACAGCCACCATTTTCAAAGATTTGCAGCTGCTTGGATGTCACGCATGCGTCGAGCAACTTCTTCCCCCACATTACTCAACAATGCGAAAAATAAAAACAAATATCTGCATATAATTAGATATTTTAAATCAGCCAAACAGGTGCGTGAAATATGCGCAACACTATTTTATAGTCGTTATCTTTATCCTTTTAAGCACAATGAAATCGGGGCATCCAATCCGCCGGAAGCTGGGTTCGGTTTAGGTTCACGTTATTTTTTTTCTTAAGTTGGGTCAAGCTTTAATTAATTTGCGATTTTGTTCCGGGTTCTAGTTCGGTTTGGACGTAATGGAATTAATGTTTTTTTTTTTTTTATTTGATATGTAAAATGCTAATCTGCATTTATGATACATCGTAAGACGAAAACAAGAACACATTTTTCAAGAACAAACCCACGCATTTACGATTACGCAAATATTTCGAACCGAAAATGAAAATGAACCCAAATTTTAATACCCGGTTCGGTTCTGACTCGGGTTCAACTCAACTGCAAAATATAACGGTGTCCACAAAAGGCGGTGCACCCCTATTAAATTCTTTGTTTATAAAGATATCTAATATAAATGAAAATTTGTATGCGTAAACTTAACATATCGCACCCCAGCGAGAATAGTGTCGTTTCATTTCGAGCTAATGTAAGTTACTTTACATTCGGGAACAGTCTTCTTTAATTTAAGTTTTACGCAAAACTATTTTTTGGACTTGTGTCACTCTTCTCGCCGGGGTGCGATACGTGTTATCATTTTTATGTATGTATATGTTATGCTCAAACACAGAAATCGCTCAGTGAGCGAAAAAACGGCCACAACGCGTTCAGGACGCGACTGAATATATACTCTCTTTTCTATGAACGCGATCAAATACTGAAATTTAATAAATCTAAAGACCATTGTCTACCAATTATGAGTTGCCAGTTAAGTTACGTTTCAGTTTGTATTTTTTTAAAAAAATATATGTTTATCATTTAAGTATACATAAAAATAATGCCACATATATTAAGTTTACGCATATTAATTTTCAATTAGATATCTTTATAAATAAATAAGTTAATAGGGGTACCCCCCTTTTTGTAGATACTGAATATATGAGGTTCGGTTCTGGGTTCGCTAAAATGTTACGGTTTGATTAGGTTCAATGCCTGAATGAAACAAACGTGGTACACATATATTTTATTTGAGTAAATTTATATTTAAAATATTATAATATATTTATAGATAAACATATTCAAAAATTGATTAACATTTTTGATTATAGGCATAAATACTAGTATGTGCATACAACAACAATAAAGACTCTCATAGATATTGAGTTATCGAAAACATAGATTCACATATTATAGATAAAATTCTTAGTAATTGAAACATCAGACTTTTAAATGTGAATAATAACAGTACACCAAGATTGAAATAGTGGAATAGAATCAAGTGTTAGTTATTTAGAAGATTTTATTAAGCCATTTGCTCATATTTAGCTTTGTTGATACTGTTCGCTAGACAGCAAGATAGAACTAAACCTATGAGAGGGAAGAAGGTGATTCCCATAGCTGAACCAGCTACAATTCCTATTATTGAGTCCAGGAAGGCATACACTTTGTTATAGCAACCCTAAAAGTAAAAAACAATAATAAATGTAACCACAACATTATTAATATAATAAAACAAAGGAGGGTTATATAGAGTCATATTTTCGTGCTACCATCTATTGATATTTTCCTTGTACTATATGTGACTCAGATACTATAATACAAACAAATCGCTGTAATGATGACAGTTAAACAAGATGGTGCCAAATATGACAAATGAAGTGAATCTAAGGTCTTTGCAACAGTGACTTCCGCTTTATTATAAAGAATACAAAATGTGGAATGGGCTACTTACGTACCTTTTTTTTAATTAATATTTTTGAAGAGAAGGTAAAAACTTGCTACCCATATTTTTTCTTTTGACAAAATTTTTATTAATTAGCCAGAAAAAAAATAATGAAATTTGATTATTTGAATACCCGCCATGTATGACGTAGAATTACGCCACACCAATGAACAGTCACAGCGTGGTGCCGTCCCATAGTAATGGTATGTTTGTGCGGGTAATGTAGACCACCTGTTTGACATTTCAATAATAGTTTGGAGGTTAGTATTTTAGTTTATCTTTTTGGTATCGATATTTTAAATTACAAGTAACTACCTATGTGTTTATTTATTAGCTAATTAATGTATTTGAGAGACCAGAGAGAGAGAAAAATGAACTAGTCAAATTCAAATTAAAACTTTCTCGCACGCCATGCCATCTATTGATAATATTCTTAAACATGCTACCCCTCCCCCAGTTCAATATAAAGACGTCACAGAAAATTTTCTTTCTTAATTTAGTAAAAAAACAAATAATTATTTTAAAATAAAATTTATATTTTTATATATGTTTTCAATACAACATTACGTACATAGTAACAGAAATCGGATTTTCAGTACCACAAAGTAGCCCATTCTTTAAGTTTCCACAACCATCCGAAAACATTATGTAGAACTCAAATAACAAAACACAAGTGACAGAAGACAGAACTTTAAAAATGGCGATGGTTTGTTTGTATTATGATCTTCCATCTCAACTTTTACACAACTCTCTCTTTCCTGCGTGCGACGTGAAAAGTATAAACCTTCCATTGAAATTTTATGTTCCACAACTTATTTTGAGTTACCACAAACAAAAACTACGTTCGGAACATTTTGAAATCATTTGAAACCAATTTTGTTTTTTATCATTTATTTTTTCATTACCTGTTGATATATGGCCGAATCTATAGCTACATCACAATTTGGCTCCTTGCAACAAGACAACGGGACGGGTAACGTAGGCGACAGTCTGTTCCAGTCATCTGGACCATTCAATCCACAGCAATGCAACTAAAAATAAATAAACTTATACACTGCTTAGTCTTAACATATGTTAAGAATCGTACATTTTCTTGCATCCAGTCAACTGCAGCAGTTTTCTCTTTCGATCCCTCTCGATAATTGATCATAGATTGGTTGAGACCCTGATTGAATCCATCGGCTAGTTTAGATCGATATGCGAAGATTGAGACTCCTGCGCCTAATTCCAAAACGAAAATTATGGCCAGGAACGCACCATACTAAAACACATAAATCACATTTTTTACTGAGTGCAAAAATTTTTTCATTATAATTTATTTCCAAATAAACATTCATTATTATGGTTAAATTGTAGGCTTGCAAGTTCTTTTTAAAATTACTGACCATTAGTATGATGAACTAATGATTAAAGGTGATTAGCGAGCATTTGATTAGCATTCAATCGTTTTAGAGTAAAATACTTAAAATAAAAGTTATAGAAAAATTCATTGAACGCAATTTTTATTTGAAACCTTTTTCTCCAAAATAAACTATAAATGATTGACAGAGATAAAACAATGCTAATCAAATGGTCGCTAATCCTCCTTAATCATCGTTCTTACTAAAGACTGAAAAATTAACTCTAGACTGAAAAATTAACTCTAGACTGAAAAATTAACACTTTCGGGTCTAGCAATAAAACTACAAATATCGTAAATATGACGAAACGGCATACCGCTCACTGCTTGCATTGGAACATTGCATGTCAACGGGCTATTAATCTATTATTTGCGCCGCTCTCTTGAAATGAAGACGCACGCTCTGGATAGTAAAATACAGTAAAATAATCTTACTGCTCCTTTAACATAAATGCTATTTTTGTTTGAAATAATTTTTTATGAGAATAAAAATTGTAGTTTCAAAAATTATTTCAAACAAAAATAGCATTTATGTTAAAGGAGCAGTAAAATTATTTTACTGTATTTTGCTATACAGAGCATGTCTTCAAGAGAGCGGCGTAAATAATAGCCCGTTCTCATGCAATGTTATAATGCAAGCAGTGAGTAATATGGCACTTCGTCATAATGGGGTATTCCAACATTTTTTAAGAATATTTTTTTACATTAGTACAGACCAGTAGGACTCTGAATATCTAACTTTGAGTAAGAAAATGTATGCATCACATGAGATATGAATTTTAAAAAATTTCATCGCAATTCAAATTTTCTCATCATGGCGCGCTTATGATGTCAACTCGATGGTGACATCTGCAACGAACTTCAGCGTCTAAATCCACATGTTCATGACAGCCATTTGCTTGTTTACATATGATTTTAGGAGCAGAGTGTATTTCGGTTTTTGTTCTGTGTTTGTTTATGCAGTGCTGTAGTTGTAAAATTAGCAGAGGGTATACGCTGAAAATATATTTATAAACATAGGGTATACGCGGGAGAGGGGGGGGGGGGTCAATAATTAAGAAGAAAAAAATATGCAGGGAGGGAGCAAAAATTTGAAATTTTTTTTCATTCAAGGTCAAATGCCTTATAATTGAAAATTACATTTTTCAAGGGATGTGAAGTTGCATGTTTTTTCCCTTTCATGTATAAAAATAAATTGCCAGATCACAGAACATTTTACAAAAGAGAATATATTTATCTGGATAAACTGTCTAAAATCGAAACACAACAACACAACATGCGCGCGACTATTATACATTGTGACTTAATACGAAGTTAATGTCATCTTTTAAATTTTCAACTAAAATTCAAAATACAAAAACTATAAACACAAAGAAAAAAATAAAATAATTAAATACTGCCTTACGTATCAAAGAGTACATTTTATAAACATAAAGATAATTTCAATATAATTTTTAAAAAAATGATATTAATTGTGGGATAAAATTTTCATTAGTTGATTTAATTTTTATAATTTTATACCCTCGACTACACCCCTGTGTTTATGGTAAAAATAAATAGGAGTAATAATTATAAAGTGGACGAAATGTCAAACAAGAAATATACCCGCGCGTGTTAACTACTGGCACCATCTGCGTTTTTAAACGAAAATATTTACTTTGAAATGAGCAACAGATTATCAACTTGACGTCACAAATTTCAAGGACGTTTCTAGAGCTGTAAAAATTCCAATTTTGTAACATTAAATTATGAATTAAAACTTTTTATTAAACATGTTTTATTATATTTTTCTACTATATGAAGATGGAAACTATAGAAAAAAGTTATTATTTGCATTAATTCCATATCACAGGAATACCCCATTGCGATATTTGTAGTTTTATTGCTGGACCCGACAGAGTCAATTTTTCTGACTATAGCGCTCACTATGTTTGTGTTTGTACGTTACTATTACTACACTCCGGAAACGGAAATGATAATAAAATTCCTGATACACCATCTTTTATCTAGAGCCATTATAATAAATATGATTAAGAAAATTTAGCTAATAAAGGAAATGATTATAAATAGCAAAAACATCCTGAGTTGATGTACCAGATTTTAATATAACAACATAAAAAAAAAATTGCTTAGACCACACAGCTGAAGTGAAACTTCACTTCTCAATGAATCCGAAAGCGGAACCGTTTGCCCATCACTAGCACAAACACGCTTGCTTTGCTTACTCCCCAACTTGTACTACTGAAGGAAGGTAGAACCGGAGAGACGTCAGCGTTACCGTTCGTGTAATGCACTCAGAGTGTTTCAACTTTCGTAACGCGATTTTTTAATTTACACCCTCCGTAAAGAAGTTTCACTTCAATAACAATGTATATAATTTGCCTTACAGTACAGTATACCTATGTTCAAAATAATGTTTGACATTCTAATTTCTTTCTCACCATGTATAGAAGTGCAGGCTGTCCTTTGATAGTGCAACAGCAAGCAAGAGATCCGATCAAAATAATCAATGCTCCTGTTCCAATTAAAACATATGGAGCAGTTCCAGGAATTTCTGTGCTTAGTTCAAAATATTTGTGAAGTTCTACTTGCATCCATATTCCAATTGCTAAGATGATTATCCCCGTTATCTGCAAAACAGGTTGTTCATCTGTTAAACATCGAGATATGTGGGAAATTTCTATTTATGTCTAAGTCTAACAGCATAAGTATGGTTTCACATATTACATTACAAATTAGATATGGTATTGAATTACTTAATGAAACAGTAATATAAGAATTGTTCACATACGGATGTAAATCTGTAAAAAGTTAATTGTGAAAAACAAAGAACTTGTTGTTTTAAAGATAAATAGCATTTTTAAAGTTTAATAATGAAATAATACAAAAATTAATTATTATTCAATTGCGAAATAAATAATCAGTCGAAATTGGTTTATTATTCACAGATCAATATGTTTGCAATATGTTCCAAAACATCTGTTGCGTCATAATAATACTAAAATAAGCCAAAAATGACTAAAATAAACAATACTATTATTCACTATTCTGATGTTTTGATTGTTGTAATCATAATCAACTGTCAATCTTACCCAAAATACAAAGTTGAACACCATCAACAATGACTTCATGCAGGCCATAGCTGCAACGGTTTGCAGATGTTTGCCCATTGCAAAAGGATTATATCAAAAATACTTTGTGTTGTGAACTGTGTGAGATATGTATGAGTTTAATATCACTGCGGTTTTAATCCTTGTGCAGTCCCAGGACTACGGTGCAGACTACTCTGCTAGGAACAGAGATAGCCGAAGAGAGAGACGGTGTTGGATCGATTTGGCTTATGTACTACACAGACGACGTGTTTGTAAGAATTTAGACGTAATTTGACATGCGTCGAAGAATGATTATTAACGAAGTTTATTTTTAGTAAACAAATTAGATAAGGTGTATCATTCGATCATTGATGCCATAAGAAGTAATTTTGTTATGAAAACAACATTCAGTTATTACTGATTACAAATGTATTTTTGCACTGCACAACAATAATTAATATGCACAAGTACCGCAACGCAATAATTATAATAAAGATTTATTTAAAAAAAAAAAATATTTTTTTATTCTGTAATATAAAATTTCTTCCTGACTGAATTTTGAAAGCATTGTCGTATATATGTGCAATTTTCTATACAATTCAAAATAACTAACATTAAAATCTTGATTGTACCGGAAAGGTGTTCCTGTCCCAATACATCATTGGTAATAAGCTACAAGATTATTTCAGAGGATGCAGTTAAACTATTTGTCAAAAAAATAATCAGTCTCCCAGTTCCATGTTGTAATTAGAAGTCTTTTATCAGTTATTATTAATGTATTTATTTATATAGTTTACGACAAAAAATAAACGATTAAAAAGAAAATAATGAGGCATGCAACCAGTAAAACAATAATGTACAAAAGCGATTCAAAAAGAAACTGCAGAATGTAAGAAAAGGATCACAGGATAATTGATAGCGAGAAGAGAGTGAGAACAAATCTTTGCAAAATTGAATTATTATTTTTTTAAAAAATATTTTGTATATTAATTTTTGTCTTTAGTCTAATATTGTTTATAGATATAGAGTATTAAACTAAAAAAGTGAAATTAAAAATTATTTTATGATATTGAGACGTCACTGGCCCAATATCGCTAATTCCATACGCTTTATGTAGCTCAGAACGCATATTAATAGTTAAAGACGATAAAATTGTATTTTTCGCGAGTCGATAATTTAATTTTATCGTCGTGTGTAAAATTTTTTTCTACAGCAGATTTTAAAGAGCAAAAATTAGAAAAATCGATTATAAATTAAATTATTTAAGAACAATTTAAAAATCTCAGTAGCGTGGTAGTTATAGAATTTGTTCGAAAACAATTTCATTTTATTCATGTTTATACAATTGAAGTTATATATAATATGAATCACCAAAATGCATAATGTGTTTTTATTTAAATAAAAATTAAAGTTCTTTATCTACCCTTGCTGTTAAAGTATTATTTTATCTACCCTTGCGGTTAAAATGTCACTTAGTCAACTATTTCGAGTTGAACAAAGCATACTTTAAAATCTGCTATAGAAAAAACCACTTTTTTCAACTTGTCCCAAAGCCAACTATAATGTCGGGAAAATATAATTTAACTAACCTGAAAAAAATTAATTAAGAATAATTTTTAAGAACATTAATAGATATAGAATTAAAATAAACAAATGACGATCTATAATAGATTTTTTTTTATTTGTTTCATAATAATTTTCATTTTTATTCATATTTAAAACGAAAAACGTGATTTTGGATGTAGCTTAGAAACAAAAAAAGATTGAAAATTCTTGTGGTGTCTATTAAACTTTTCTCAAAATCCTAAAACCTTAAACAAACATCGAAAGTGAGATACCCGTACTTTATTTTTTTCTGGTGTTATTAATTAGTTGATAAAATATATATATATATAATATAATATATTTCATCAAGATTAACATAAAAAAATCAAAAATCCAGAAAATTCCCACTATTGACAGTGTCCAATAGATTAAATATCTTGTGTAAGCGGACGAGAACCGAGAAGCATGTACATCGTGAAGACAATCATATATTTGCACCATATAAAAAAAATAAAGAATAATCAAAATTTTTGTTTAAGTTGTCCGTTAAGGTGTGGCACATCGTTAATCATATTGTTTTATATTTTATACTTTTTATATTTATTCATTTAATTTTATTACGACTGTTTTAAATATTACGTTTAACATTTTCATTTTTATTATATGAATTTTCCATGTTAATTTATTTATTTATTATTTACATTACACACTATATATATATATATATTTACACTATTACATTACGTTTATCTCCTGAAGAAGCCATGCCATGTGAGTTCGAAACTGTCGAGACTGAATAAACTGGAATAGTGGCTGAAATCCAGAAACTCTTGTATTAGTTCAAACCACAATCATTTTGAATGTTTTTACTTTTAATATTACCCTTATTCTATTATTACAAAAATATTCAAAATATTATGTATAGCAAAATTTAGATTTACAAATATTTTTGTTTCGGCATAATGCAGCCATCTTAACGTAGATGTATTTCACAAAAACAAATTTCAAGGAGTTAATCAAAATGAGAAATGATCACTCGTAGTGTCAAAGTCGTGTCGGTGTCACATTGAAATTTTAGTTTGATAAATTTATTTTAATTTTATATTCAAGATGAAAACAATAAAATCAAATTCTCTCTTAAATGAAAATAGTGAACCAAATCTAAGAACTAAAGCTAGCACTGTGAATGTCGTTAACTTATCCCAAGCGAAGTATGAAAAAGTTTTGTCAATACAAAAATCCACTCATGACCTCATAACGAGATTCGGTAAAGAGAATGAAATGGATGATTACAACAATGAACAAGAAAAGATTGAAACACTTAAAGCCAAATTTTCGAACTTGAACTTTAAGAGAGCTTTCAGATTGGAACCGGAAATAATTGTACCAAAGCAAAAGAAGTACTATCCCATAGCTGAATTAAAAAAGATACGGGAACATATGGAACAAAATACTTTAGCGAGAGAAGTGTATATGATGAATAGGAACAAGGTGAAATCAATGAGAAAACAAGTATCTGGACTGATGATGACTGCAATGGATTTTAAAGGCAGTCTCGCTATTCCCGTTCCTGCAATGAAAGCGGTAAGAGACTTGTTGCAAATTTTAATTATAGTCGAATTCGAGTCAAATTTCTCTAATTTTAATCTGAAGGG
Organism: Ophonus ardosiacus; assembly: GCA_943142095.1. Taxonomy (NCBI): domain Eukaryota; kingdom Metazoa; phylum Arthropoda; class Insecta; order Coleoptera; family Carabidae; genus Ophonus; species Ophonus ardosiacus. The sequence goes on from OW964830.1 coordinate 39,077,355, forward strand.
AAGAGCAAATTCCTACGAATTATAAAGTTTTTGGAATTATAGAGGCCAAAGAAAAAAAATTGATTTCCACTGGTTCAAAATATTTGTAATTTATTGCATATCTACTACCTAATAAGTATATAGAATACAACTAAATACAGAAGAAAAAAATATACAAATACCGTTCACATATCGTATACGTGATACTTTTATAGTAGAGGCAAAGATATATGAGCTATACCTCGATTTTATTTCTAAGGTTTTGATTTACGGGTGGGGTTTATATAGCAGGTCTTTAGCATAGGGTTTATATATTTATTTTTACTTTAATGGTACATTGATAGTGCATATTATGTCTTAACAGAGATAAAATATACCTACTTATAAAAATAATTAGTTAAAATCATATGGTTAATTAATATGTTGTCATAATTAATAAAGTACACAGAGAAACATAAAAATATTTAAATAAAATCATATGGTAATATGTCGTCAAAATACAAAAACATTTTTACGATTAAATCAAACGCTTTCAAAACTGATGACTGATAACTGTTAACTAACACTGCATAACCAGATGCTTGTCTTTTTATTGACTTATGTCCAATTATACAGCACAATACAGAATACAACACTTAATATAATAACATTAGAAAATATGTTTTTAATTACATGGGGGATTACACCATTTTTTTTTATAATTTCATCTGAAAATATTAGGAAAACTAAGACTATTGATGAAAATCCGGTGAAAAAATTCCTATTAATAAGCGAGTTATGGTCTCCCGAATTTTGAAAAGATTGACGTGACGTCACATTTATGTGTTTTTATATCAAACTGTTTTCATCATGGACCTAAATGTTCTTGAAATATATGTTATTTTAAGTTATATTTACATAAAAATAAATGAATATTATAACAATGTATAAGTCTACATACTTTATAATTACAGGTGTATTTAAATTATTAAGTTTAATGCAAGAAATTTATGTTAAAATAAAAACTGTTTGAAAACTGCTGTACAGGAATGTTAGCCCCTCCTTTCGAATTTGAATTTCTTAACTTCCATTGGTAGTAATCCCCACCTCCTAACATGCTATTTGTAATGCATGTATAGGTGGTCTCTTGGTTGCCAATCAAAATATTTTCATATTAGTGTCGAAGCGCTATAACAAAAAAAACTCTTTATTTCCGAAATATCTCAATTATACCATTTCATTTTTTTATTAATATTCGTTATTCAGCATATACATTCGTATTTTTTTGCTATTTTCCTTTAATTCGATTGAGCCGTAATCCCCCATTACATGTATAGTATAATCATGACAAATTAAAATTATACTAAATACACTCCTGACTACTAGGTAGTAGCACTCCTGTCGTTATACATAGTGAAAAACTAGAGCCAAATATTGTTACACCTATGATATCTCATGATGTGTGTTGTGCTGCGAGTCAAAACCGAAAAGTTAATCAAACAATTTGCAAATGAATAAACAAGCAATGTACAGGTATAAAAACAGGGATGTATTCAATTTTATATCGGTTTTTAAAGAAAACTCATTATTATTGAAAATTACGGTCGTGCATCTTTCGATATAAATATATTTAGAAAATAAAAGAAAATAAGATTAAGTTCAAATTTAATTTCACATAATTTAAATTTAACTTAAATACCAATGGAGATTAGTGTTAAATACGGGCCAGTACACTAGGTAAGAAGACCCCCTGCAGAGCTGGGCTTAACTGCTATTGTAGACAGAAAAATTGACTCTGTCGGGTCCAGCATTAAAACTATAAATATCGTAATTATGGCAGAGCGGCATATCACTGACTGTGGCTTTATAATATTGAATACAAAATAGGCCATTATTTGCGCCGCTCTATTGGAATGAAGACATGCATCGCTTGGTACTTCTACCTGCCGTAGTGCTTTGTATAATAAAATAATCTTACTATTCCTTTAACATAAATGCCATTTTTGTTTGAAATAATTTTTGGATTTACAGTTTTCATTCATATAAAGAATTATTTCAAACAAAAACAGTAGGATTATTATTTTACTATACAGACCATGTCTTCATTTTAACCGAGCGGCGCAAATAATAGCCCATTGAAACCCAGTGTTATAATGCAAGAAGTAAACGATATAGCGCTTTGTCATAATTACGAGTTTTATTGCTAGACCCGACAGTCAATAAGCTATTCCACGATATTTTTTAAATTTTTTTTTCTTGAAATACATAAAAATATAAGATTATGTGTGAAAGTCCGAGTCAAAAATTCCTCCAAATAAGCGAGATATTAAGATTCGAATTTTAAATTACCTTTATGACGTATGTAGGTAATGTGGGTACACCAGAAGTAAACAAACAGTGGTTGACAAGCCACGAAAAAATGTTAAACAAATTACAAAATAATATATATTTAAATTGTAAAATTATAATTCATTATTAGAGACATAAAATAAATTATTATACTTCATTTATTTCATTTTTTTTTTCTCATTTTATAAAAACAAAGAAATTAGAACGTCACCCGATCAGCAACCGAACAGATCCGACACACCCGAAGAAGCATATTCTTTGTTAGGGCGGGGCCTCTCAAAAAGGGAGGTCATACTTGGATCCTATTTGCTCAAACACTCGTGCACATGTCCTGCATCATCAAAAGCAAAACTCCCCGTGTCTTCTAGACAGGGGCGGATTGTCCTATCGGGCGATCGGGCAAATCCCGAAGGGCCGAGTGGTCTAAAGGGCCGGCTGGCCACCTTCAATTAAATAATGTAGTCAGAATACATTTTTTTATAATTTAAAAATATAAATTTTGGACAATTACTCTTTGATAACTCGAAATTGAATACTAGTATGCCAGAAAAAAATGGATATCTGTTGGAATAAAAAAAATTTCTTCCTACACATACATATAAATTTTTCATCCAGTTTCAAAACTTACAAATTAAACCAAATAAAAAGAACTAGGAGTTTCCCCAAAATATTAGACTTAACGAAGTTCTGTTCCTGATGGATTCCAGTTTTCGGTTAAAGTTACCAAGAATTTCGAGTAATTTTAAGGTCGAGTTATCAAATAAAAATTATATGCATTGTTTACCCCAGGCAATATTGCCAATGTATTTCGTTCCAAATATTAAATACTAGGGTTTTTCTTTACGTTGGTATCATCGTAAAATTTGATTTTCAAAGCCAATCCTATTAGCCTATAGGCCTAGGCCGGTAACATGTTTCTGGACAATTTTGAAATACATGATATGATAATGTGATAATTTTCATAAATAAAAATTGTTACACTGATGGATAAAAAAGTCAGACACTTTGATTTTTAATTTTTATTTTTGTCATTATCTCGAGAACTATCAGAGGTACGAAATCGGCTTATTAGTGTAGCGTGAAATACAGTAGTGACCAAAAATGGATATCGCCATAAAAAGTGTCCTACAGAAGTGCAAATCAAAATCTGGAATCATTTCATACGTAAAAGTTTTCAAAAACAAAAAAAAACAAAAAAGTATAAAATTTACATATTTGTCTGTATCTAATGACCTATGTGTTTCTTCTGAATAAACAATACATTGCTGAAATGGCATTCTAATACAGGACAACTTTCGTCTAATTAACCGACATCGTAGCTCTTATAGTTCTCGAGATAATAACAAAAATTAAAAATTAAAAAACCAAGTGTCCGATTTTTTTTCAGCAGTGTATGTACATATAGGAGTATGTAATATATCATTTTCACTCTGAAAAGGGCCGGACTAAGAATAATCGCCCGGGCCGATTTACTTCTCCAATCCGCCCCTGCTTCTAGAAGGAATAATTTATAATAAAAGAAATATGTTTTCCTTATCCTTTAACTATTATCATTCATATTTTCAATAAACTTTTACTATTTTTGATTACTGTGGAATAGCCTATTTTTCTGATTATAATAGCTTCCATGGTTCTATGCTCCTAGTTTTAACTCTTATGTAAAGGGATCCAACAAAAAATAATAAAGTATACACTTTTTATGCTTAATTACTACTCAATAAATAACGATTAAGAGATATTTGAATTTGTTTTCAGTGCCACAGTGACATCACAGTATTGTTATCTTTCTCGCGCAGCCTACTACTGAAACTGGTGCGAGAAAGATAGCAATGATTTCGTTAAATCAGTTAAACTAAAAACAATTGTGACTTTTTAATGCTTCGAATTTCTTCAAAATTAAATGAACTTTCATTTAAAATAATAAAAAAATAAGAGTGGAGGACCCCACTGCATTACGTTTCACACCAGTGTTGAACTTACAAAGAAAATATGGCTAATCAAAACAAACCACATTACCACATGGAAAATTGATGTTGCTTTTTTTTAATTTTAGAGAATTTCGCAAGGGAACAAATATTTTTTCGCTTTGTAGAGGTTTTCTAATAGACAGGGTTCGATTTAGCGAGGTTTGACTGAATATGTATTCTTTATGCATTTCGTTAATGATGTACTTGTCCCGGTCATATTTCAATAACGAATGAAGGTTGGTCCACCCGGACATTGTAAACAATATTATTTATACTGGTATCCATCCTAATATGAGTAATGGTAATATTTAACAATTTTGAGGTCTGTATCCTCCAAAATATGACAGAGCATGAGCATACTGTTGTTTGTAAAGATCATTTACTAACGTAATCTTACAAGTATTTCAAAGGAAAAAAGAAAAAAAAAAGTTAGGATGTTCGTATTTCTGTAATTATTACAGGAAATAGATTATCTTTATGATCATACTTATTATAAAAATCTTCATTTCCTTCCATAATTACTTTCATGCTGACATAAATCCATATATAAGAAATTTATTCATGAGAAATAATTATTAAATTAATTATATGTATTTGTAGTCACTTATGAAAAATATATCTGGAATAATTCTAAATTTTACTGTTTAGTAATTAGTAATCCAATAGAGCATATAATAATATGTTTTTATTCAAATTTCGGTCATTAACGATATATTTTTACCGTATTCCTTAATTCAATAAAAAGTAGAAAGAAATATATTATCAATTTTATTTGACAACTGATAACTATATTATAAACTGTTTTTATACAGTTATTATTCTAATATTCAAAACCGTGCACGTTATGTTTAAGGAATTCATCCGTGTCATCTCTAATCAAGTGAGCCATTATATTTAAACTCGTTAAAAAATTGTATTGTTACTTTAAAAATTGATAACATATTTTTTTAGTTTCAACCTTTCAACTGATGTAAATCAAATGTATAGTTTACTATTATTTAAATTATTTTATATCATAAGTTCTATGTATGATTTCAGTAGTATCGAAATGAAAAATACAGCCGAGTGACATGGCAACATTGGTTTTTGTATAAAAGGTTTAATTTTCTACGACTTTATGTTACACATTATTTTGTCTTATATAATTTACCATATTTCGAGTAAAATATATTAGTAAATATTTTTCTGATTTTACGTGAAATAGATCTCACGCTGAATAGTTGATTGCAACGTTGCCAGTTCACTTAACACTTTATTGCGCATTTGTGCAATAGCGACAAAAATATAATTTTTCTTGAGACTGCAACCTTTTACTTGCTATTTCTCAAAAATGATTGTGGTGTTTCATAGTATGTATTTTTTTAATAAATATCTCGAACATCAAAGAATAACATATTCGTTTTTCAGACATGTGTTGGGTTGTTGTCAGCTATAATATCCCGAGGACATTGATAATTACGAAATAATTTTATGACAGTTACCGAAAGCGCGTTGCTTGGTAACAGCCCGACGCCGAAGGCGGAGGTGGTGTTACCTAAAAGCAACGTGCTTGAGGAAGTGTGATAAAATTATAAGTATTTATCAATGATCGAGGGGTATTCGGTGAGAAAATTTTTTGCAGTTTTAACATTAAATTTGCCTAAAATTTGTATTTGACAAAAATTTTATGTCTAACATAGCCCAGTAGATGTCACTAGTAGCTATGGACGTGAATGTGGCTATGAATATGTTCAGTGTGAAGTGTGCAATGAAAATGAGACCTCTTTGAGTGAGACCAAAGAGAAGAAGATAAGACATACAAAAGTCCATAAATATTCTCCATATTTAGTTTTTTATTCAATACAGTATTTTTGATGTGTTTTCTTCTATAATTTTGTTGAATAAATCATCATTTTCATTGACAGCGTGAAAATGACATTTTTAAATTAAAACAATTAATCTTTAATTATATGTCAAAAACTGTTTGTTACTTAGCAACTTAGTGACATAAGTGATAATTGTCTTAGGATAATTATCAGTGTAAGTTTGTTTTGATTGGTTACTTTCGCACACGTGGTCAGCAATAAAAGGATTCAATTGGATAATTTTTTAACCAAAAAATTTTCATATTAATATTTTCTTATCAGTAGCGAATCTACTGCTAATTTCCACAAACGCAATGTATTCCAGTGTCAACTTTAAATTCAATTATCTTTGTTTTATCAATGGTTACCTATTATTTCTAATTAACATCCAAATTCTACGACTTGTAATGAATATTAAATATTTATTTGACTCACATTTTGAATTGTGACCATCAACGGATAAACTACCTTAAATATGAAAAAATATTTTTGAGAAAAATTCATGGCCTTCAGGGAGATTTCAAAGCTCGGATGGTACAACATCCCTCTTGTCATAGGAAGGTCCTAGATTCAAATTTCGGTGAAATCCAAGAACAATGAATTTTTCACAACTGATATTATGCTACTGCCGCTGCCGAGACAAAAGGTCATAGGTCGATTTTTGCAATTAGGTATTGCGTTTGGATTAAATTTGTAATTTGGAGTTCCAAAGTATATAATTTTATCTGAAAACAAGTCTGTATTGGAAGTTGAGAATGCGTAAATACGGTTGATAGAGTCTCGTCCGTTTTAATTATTTAGAAACCAAATTTAATCCAAACACACAATAATTGAAAAAATCTACTTATGACCTATTGTCCCGGCTGTAGCGTATTTGTAAATGTGAACTCAGTTTGTGTTTTGACAAATCAAAGGGCAGATATCATGGTGTACTCTTATCTGAAACGAAGTGTACAATTTTATAAAAACTAGACTATTTTCCGTTTTTGAAAGTTTCATATTATTTCTCTAATGGGGTCCCGAGGCCGCGTGCCTGAGTGTCTGGTCGCGAACCTAGGGAACCTAGTTCGATCCCGACCGACACCAAATATTTAGAATTTTAAATGGCACAAAAGTGACCCCTGTGTTGCGCTCTCCACGCCAGCAATGAGTGCCCTTGAGGTGATGCCTAGTAAACGCCCACACGGTACAAATATGTCTTCATCATTACCGATATCTGTGACAAAGCAGATATTTCTCATAAAATATAATACAGAGTGCTCAGCGAAAGACCGGGACCAAGAATTTTTCGTTTATTTTGAAAGATACAAAAAAATGTTTGTAAGCAAAGTTAAACGAGACAAAGAGGCTCATAAAATGATCTTAATAAAAAAATTGTGTCACTTCCGGTTTTAGCACAAATAGTTGCAACTTTAAATCTATTATAGGGAATCGGTATTTTTTTTTTCAGAATGTACATAAAATTAGCTTCACAACGTTACCGAAATATCATAGTTTTACTTTTACGTTTTACTTCAACCACTGCAAATTGCCAACCATTTCTTTTCAAAATATGTATTAATAAAATAACATACAAAATAAAACCTAGCAAGCTATGAAAACAATTTTATTACCATAAAACAAAAGAAAAGTTATTTATCTATATTAGACCCGGGTTATATAAAGGTCTAATTCTGTAGTAAATTTATTCAAACTAACATATTCGAATCAATTTTATTCATCTTATGGTATTTATAATATTACTATCAAAAGTTCGACTGTCATTTGAAGGAATAAATTTTATTTACTTTGGAAGTAAATTTATTTGCCATTTATAAAACCGGCCTTTAGTTATGTTACTTTCTTTCCATAAAACTATTTTGACTGCATTCTTCCCATAAAGTTGAAGTGCTGTAACAGTTTTGTTATTTAGGCCCGGTTTTATCAGCACTCAGGGCCGTAACTAGGGTGGGGCGAGCGGGGCACTTGCCCCGGGCGCAGATGTTGCTAGGGCGCAGAAATAAATTCTTCATTTGTTAATTCTCCAAAAAATAATAATAAAAATAAATATAAATCAAGCACACTCTTAGATGTACACTTTGCGGAATTAATATTGTATTTCTATGCACTGTATTGCATTGACTTTTAAAATTCGCGCGTAAGGCGCCCCACCGCTTGACAGTACGATTCTTCGACCATATAACTATAGACACGTAATACGGACATTTTTTGTGAAGCAAATGGTCTGTGTTTTGAGGAAAGGGAATTGTGGACTTATAAGTTACGCAGGTTGCAAACTTACGGTAAAAATGCAAGATACGACGAGTACTCAACCATTTTGTTTATGTCATTTGAGAATAGTTCTGTGTATTTAATTGCAAAGTTGTGTTTTCTATTTTAGTGTTTGTTTATAGTTATTTAATAGTTTTCATAATCTTCAATATTATTTATTTGCGTTTTTTGACTATTTTATAGTTTTTAAATTTATTATAAAAACAATTATAATAATGAAAATAAAAATCATTGTTCGCTCATGGGCTTGTGTGTAGCTTGTCCAGAAAGAGTTAAAAAGAATTCATCTATTACTTTTCTTTTGTAAATCATAAAATGTAAAATAAAAGGATATTTTTACCATACATATATACTTTTTCCAAATTTCTGTTACAGAACTGTACTTTTTCATAATCTATTTTAAACTACTAATAATTTTCTCATATTTTGCTAAAAAATTGTTTATCTATTTACCTAATGATTAATTATAAATGTTGTCATTACATTAGATCTCATCAGAATTAATTTAAAAGAATATTAGTATTAAAAACTATGGCCGTTAATATGAACGTGTGATTAAAGGTGATTAGCGAGAATATGATTAGCATCTCTCAATCTTTTATGGATTATTTTTATTTTAGAGAAAAATACTTCGAATAAAAATTAGAGAAAAATTAATTGCACGCGTTTTTCATTTGAAGCATTTTTCTGTAAAATAATCCATAAACAACTGAAAAAGATAAAACAATGCTAATCAAATGCTCGCTAATCACACTTAATCATCATTCATACTAACGGTCTTTATTTTTTGTTATTATTTATTAAATAGTTTAACAAAAATACAATAAAACTAGTAACAACATAAATTTCATTTTTCAATGAATTGTAATTGAGTAATATTTACATGTTTCAAATAAATATTTTGTATTAGGCAACCAACATTACTACCTATAGGGGCACAGTCCCGTTTAGATACATGTATAAATAAATGTAATATTTAATATATGGTTAATAAAAAACATTTTATTTAATTAAGTTTTTAATAATAATTTTCAAAAAATGGGGGGGGGGGGGGGCGCAATTTTATATTCCGCCCCAGGCACAAGAATAGCTAGTTACGGCCCTGTCAGCACTTGATAAAATGTCAGGTAACTTATCCGCCAGATATAAAGATATAATGAAAATGTCATTTAAATGATGCGATATATTTTTTCTCTCTGGCAGATAAGTTAACTGACACTTTAAAGAGGTGACAAACCGGGCCTTAATGTGATAGTGACAATCAATTATTTGTTATAATAATTATTAATTATATCAAATAAATTCGCTTAGAGCACTTCCGTTTTATAGAGAGATGTACACTCACATTTGTTTTATGGTAATAAAATTGTTTTCATTGCTTGCAATGTTTTGTTTTGGTTGATATCGTTATGAAGCTAATGCTGATACCCTATACTAGATTTACAGTTGCATCCATTTCCGCTATAGCCGGAAGTGATACAAAATTCTTATTACGATCATCTTATGAGCCCCTTTATCTATTTAACTTAGCTTATAAACATCTTTTTTTTATATTTCTCAAAATAAACGAAATATTCTTTGTTCCGGACTTTCACCAATCAACCTGGATAATAATTGCATGAAGTAAAAAGGGTATTACAGATTATAAGAACCTATGTACGGTAGACAAATCACAATATTCTAAAAATGTGGTCCATTTCTGTTTGAAAGTTCGCAAAAATCGTCCTAGAAACAATAGATCATCGCCCAATTCCAGCAACAAGTAACAATGTGGTCACGCTCCGTGTATCCTGTTACGAATTTACCAAACGGAAACTAATTCCGATGACTTCCGGTGCATTATCGTCCTCATCACGTGAACTTTTCGCCCTTTTGGCTGAAAACTTCATGCCTATGGTTGAGCAAATCATAAACTCACTGGCGTACGGTGCGATTTCCACGCGTTTCAGTCTCAGTGTCGTGATTAGTGCATTGTTAGAAGTGCATTCATGAGAAGACGGAGTTTTTGTTAATATGAAAGAAGCACGCAAGAATACTGTGAGTAGTTCACACGCATAATACGGTTTTAAGTGTTTATTTTTAGTTTGTTAGATGAACGTAAGGTAGCACCGTAAGTGATTATTAGGACGATGGTTTTTTTTTGTTGTAATAACATAGTTGAAGGTATTTCTAATGAATAATAATACATAATTGTGAAAACAAAATATATTTTAGTTGTCTAACGTGGGATATCTATTTGTTTCTAAATTAATTTGCACACTCAATCGATAACGTATCATTTGATAATAAATTGTAACCAAAATGAAATTGACAGATGATACATTTGTTTCTGTTTTCTGTCAAAAGTTATTATCGATCGATAACTATTATCGAATGAGATACAAATAATCTTAATATAAACTAATCTAACAACCTAACCGAATTAGAATTTTATGTGATCCCTCACATCACTAATTAGAACAAATATAATTTATGTGTAAATAGCCATTACTTTCTACAAGTATCTACTTTTTTTTCGAACATAGATAATTCAATGTTAAAATTTTGAGTTGGCAATATCTCTTTACCTATTAATTTTAGAACAAAAGTGTAATGAAGAAAAATGGTCAGAATGAGAAACTGTATCGATTAAATACCAAGTTTGTTGTTCAATTGTTTTTATATATGAGTTAGAAGCAAAAGAAAATTCACGATTTTAGGCAATTATCAGAATGCCAAGAAAAAATAATAATTTGTTTCTTGTTTCTGACATATCTGACAGATTTAACATTTCTTTTTATTTTGTATTATTATTATAACACTAAGAATACTTGAACTAGAATAGAAAATTAATAATCACAAATTCTAATAAGAATAAAATAAAAAGAAATGTTAAATCTGTCATATATGCCTGAAATAAGAAATATAAATTATTGTTTTTTTCTTCATGATAATTGCCTTAAATCGTGTATTTTCTTTTCCATTCTGAATATTTTTCTTCATTGCATTTTAGTTCTAAAATTAGTAGGTAAACAGATATCGTCAAATCAAAATTTTAACATTGAATTTCTTATGTTCGAAAAAAAGTAGACACCTGGTATATTTATTTGTATTTACTTTGTACATGTCATATATTATTATTATTATTATTATTATTATTTTTATTATTATTAATAATAATATCTGTCTCATAAAACAGTCCCCCACCTAATCCGGCGGTATGTATCAAAAGTACTCCATCCATCTATGTAGTGCAATTTTTCACACGATTTGAGTGCCCGTAAGAAAACATCTATTTGAAAATCGTGTGGTAAAAAATATAGCGACAATTATCGAAATCTGCGTAACCCCCGTATATATGCTGATCAATAAAAGACGTAGTATGTAATATATTTATTTTAACAAGATTATCTGCAAACAATTCAAATTTAAAGTTCTTGACAGGAAACCATTTATTTTATTTTGTAAAGAGTAGCACTGGTTTATCAAAGGAAACTGTGACAGGGGCCTCCAAAACTCATAGATTTTAGAAAAAAAAATATGTAAACAATTTATTTAATGGAAACTTTACCCATTTATAATTTATTTATAACCTAAAATGGGTCAAGATCCGAGCATGGAAACTTCGCCATTTGATTCTACGGGCAAAATTACTTAAATTTACCAATTTTTATAAAATTTGTCTCATTAGTTCAAAGCCAAAAAACTGAAAATGAATTGTTAAAATCGCAAGGGGTACATGTTGGAATTTTTTCGAATTTTGGTCATTTTCAGTTATTTTGTTTAAAAATTGTATCCATTGCTTATTTTTTTTGAAAATTTGTATTTTTATGTAATTTTTGGCAGTAACCCATCCAAAAATGGGCATTTTGGAGTCCAAGTTTGAACGCAAATATCTCAGGAACCAAAAAACATATTAGTCTGCGGTTTTGAAAATTCAGTATCAGTGCGTTGTCATGTATTTGAAAGTATAAAATATAGAAATTTGAAAAATTTTCCCAAAAGTGGCTATATATGATATCGTGGGGGGCATAACTCAAAAATAGGTAGAGTACAGACTTGTGGGTATCAGAAATTAATTTTATGGAAGGGGGCCTTCACTTTCTCATCGCCCCGAGGCCTCAACTACCATAAATCCGGTCTTGGTGAAGAGAATACAATAATGTTTTTCATAATACATAATTCATGGTCTTTTTGTCGACTATTTATTTATTTTGATTGAAAGTAAATGTCTAAATTCTATATTCCATGCTTTCGCTAGAATTAGTGTAGAAAATTTCTCATGTTTTCTAAAATGTATAAATTAATAATACATAAGTTATCTTAAAAGACGCTTTATGGTCTAATTTACCGGTTGTATGAAGCTCCAATTAGAACTTTCTTACTTTTAACGCTGATTGTTCTCAACTATTTTAATTGAGTAGTTAAATAGTTTGTACAAGAAAAGCAATTTGTAATTTATAGTTCAATAACTAGGAAGGGATTTAATTTCAGTTTCTAATTATTGGCAATAAAAATTATTATGACCGCAGATTTACCGCATACTTTCAGAAAACTCTTAAAGAAACCGCAATATTATTCGATCATTTTTGAATTATTTTCTGATTGTGTTTTTTAGAAAAGGTTTTTAGAATTGGTAAAGAAAATAATAATAATAAATCTTTTTGAGTGACATTAATTAGTTGTTTATTTTTGTAAAATTTAATAAGTTTTCGATAAGTTAACTTTTATTTGTTATTTTTATTATTATTTTATTAAAGCTCTTTTCCTGTTTAAAAACCACTTAATAAGGTCATGGAGGCAAATAACGCCACCTTAATTAAAAATGAAATATTTTGAATAATTAGTAATCTTTATTGAAAAAGTTTTGTTCGTGTTAAACTTTCTTTTATTATAAAACTAAAAAAGTTCAAAAATCAGCATTTTTTACAATCATTTTCATATAAAAGTACATTCATAAAAAATGTCTGGCATGTGTAGCATGACCGTATTATCTATTAATTTCGGAAAATGGCACTATACTGATTGCGTTCGAATCGAATAAAATATTTTTTTGGATGTAGTATTATGTAAGTAACCTATTTTATTTCTTCAATAATGATGAAAACAGATATTTTCAAAAATGAACATATTATTGACTTGTTACCATAGAATCGAACATGTAGCAAGATATATTTTTAAAATATAAAAGTTTGAGTTTATTTTTATCGTAAAAACATACAATACGTAAATAAAACACGAATTTTCGGAACTAACGCCATAAATTATTAAAATATTATGGTCCGCAATGTATTCCTTCCCCGTTCTCCGAGAACTAAGAAATATTTCATACTAAAATTTATAAAACCATTTCTATAGAAAATATATAATTTCTATATTTATGTGAAAATTGAATTATACTTTTATGACATAAGACGGTATTTACTAAGTGTTTCATGGGATATTCAAAAAAGTCAAAAAGTTGTCCTGTTTTAAAAGTGCTATAAAAAATCACTCATCCTAAATAATAAAAGTTGAATTTAAAGTATAACAATCTCTCATATCCTAAGTAGCAATTTTCCATGTACCTACTGCGGAAATAGAGTTCATAAACCCAGGGACCGTGAAGAAATGAAGTCCTAAGTGAACCCACAACTCACAATGAAACATAACTGCAACGCTATGAATATGTAATTCCTGTAAAATCGGTATTTATTTTCTGTTTCGTTGCTATAGTAACGGTAGCATTGTTGATCATCATAATTGTCGACTGTTTACTTTCATAATTTCTTGGTTCGATGATTCCGATGGAATTAGATAAGCTGTATTGCAATTTTATTGTAATTAAACCACGGATGAGATGATTGTAATGATGACCCGAATGGATACTTTTATAATTAAATTAACTACCTATGTGATTTTCATCATTAAAATTTTAATTAAGGAGATAGATACATAGGATATAAGTACATACCTATATATGTAGTTCTTGACTTACCGTCCTATATTATTCTGTACACTTTGTAATTAATTATCTATTGTACTAGAATTTTAACAGGAAAAAAATCATCCTACTGTCCATCCAAATGGATTTACAGCTTATACTTACAGGATCGTCTGTCTGATTCAATTGAATATACGAAACGTGTATATTCATTCCAAGTCAAATATAACCCGCAGATTCATAATTCTAGTTTCAATAATACACTTTGTAATTAATTATCTATTCTACTAGAATTTTAACAGAAAAAAAAATCATCCTACTGTCCATCCAAATGGATTTACAGCTTATCCTTGCAGGGTCGTCTGTCTGAGGCAATTGAATATACGAAACGTGTATATTCATTCCAATTCAAATATAACCCGCAGATTCGTAATTCTAGTTTCAATAATACTTTTTTTAATATTTACTATCCTTATCTTCTAGTAAATCTGTCACTTTTTTCGAGTATTTTACTATCATTGAGGAATTGTATAATAAATACATAAACAAATAAATAAATAATTATAAATATATCATCATGGTTTGATATACTATTAGTACTATTACTATTGTTGAGAGTAATAATAATAATATAATAGGAGGAATATTTATTTGGCATTGTTATATAACAAAATGTTGACACATCATTTTCATTATTTTAACATATTTTTGACGGTAAGTTCTCTATAATGTGTACTTAACCTTTCTTCTATTTGAAAACATTGTCATAACTATTCATAATTTTTTATATAAATAGTATGACTTTAATAAGTATGTTAATATAACTATAATCTTTTCGATTCAATTTTACATTTTATCTTGTTTAGATAATATTAACAAATTTCATTTAAATTTTTACTTTTGCCTGAGTGTCTGGTCGCGAACCTGGGGGAACCGGGTTCGATCCCGACTGACGCTAAAATATTTCCAATTTTAAATGGCACAAAAGTAACCCCTGTGGTGCACTCTCCACACCAGCTATGAGTGCCCGTGAGGTGACGCCTGGTAAGCGCCCACATGGTAAAATATATCGTCATCATTACCGATGTCTACATGTGTTGTAGATACTGGCACACCCAGAAATGGGTAATATGCCGTGATGATATATTTTATATATTTTTTTTTTATGAATTTATACAATACATTGTATTTTCATTGTAATATTTGCTTTAGCGTCGGCCTGATGAAGGGCTTAAAATTCCGAAATCGATCGCCACTTAAATAAAATAAACAATATTACATTCTGCATTAATAAAACCAAGAGTTTTCATTTTTACCTCCCGCTACCCTTGGTAAGGGAGGTATAGGGATCGTGCTAAAAATCACTTATCGAGATTTTAGTAAATGACCACGTTTTAAGGTCCCTAGAATCCAAATTTAACATTTTCACGATGATGTCTGTATGTGTGTATGTGTGTGTGTATGTGTGTGTGTATGTGTGTGTGTATGTGTGTGTGTATGTATGTGTGTGTGTATGTGTAGGGATTTTGTCTTCACTCTAACTCAAATACTATCATTCAGAAAATTCTGAAAACTTGTATTTCCATCCTATTCTAATAAGAAAAGAAGCCATTAGATTTTGGTGTAAATCGGATAACCGGAAATGGCACTTTACCTGAAGCTCATAATGGTTTTTCTTCAAAAAATACCATTAATTGCCATTTTTTCGTATTTTGTCGTTATGAAAATTAAAGATTATTGAATTTTCTACAGGAATACATCAATACTTTTTCTATATATTTTACAGATAAATTTAAAAATAATTTTTTTTACAAGTCCCGAAGCCTAAGAAAAACACAATTCCTTTGTTCCACTGTTCATATTTCAAATGAATGTAACTGACATTAAATGTCACTGTCAAAAAACTAATCACTTCAAATTAATAATAGTGACATTTTAAAAAGAAAATAGTAAATAAAGCAATAGTTTTATGCAATGGAACCGTTTGCAACGTTAGTAAATCCGTAAGTATGTATTTAAATTAATAAAAATTAAATAGCGGGAGGTTTTGTGTTGGCCACATCAGATTTTTATCTATATTGTTATGGTCGTTCATTTATTTTATTTTCCTTCCCATTTTATTTTTGGTTAGATTTCAGAAAAGACGATTTATTGTATAGGTATTTGTAAGGTTCTCGTTCATAGATCCTCAAACCTGATTTCGAGACTGTACTTAGAGGCCTCATTCTCATTTATGTTATTTGGAAATTAGAAATAATTTGATTTTGATAGAATTAAAATCCGACAACGCATTCTGTCATGCGTTCCATAAAACTAAATAATTATATATTTAGGACCTACAGATCAAGAGTGAAAAATATGTTCGCAAACTAACCATTTCACTATTAAGAAGAGTACTTCTTTAGAATTTATTGACGGTTTGTTATGAAAGAGAAGAAAAAAAAAACGTATCTATACTTACTACATGGTATGTATTTTAACGCGAAAATGAACGACGTACACATTACATTATCAGTACCACTGTATAGAGGGCTTCAATTTCTCATTGTTTTTATTTCCTTTTCTCCAGAAGTCGGAAGTATTTAGTACAAAGTTTTTTAATAATAGACAATAGGTACGGTGTGTTAAAAAAACCCTACCTATGAACAAAGAAAAGTATGTAAATTTAAAAGTATTTAATTAAATGTCAATAGAAATGAAAATAAATTAGAAAACGGCGAATGGAAATATTCTTTTCATGCCTGTTACAATGAGTTTCAAGAAAATTACATTTCAATATCAAATTTGACAATTTGACTTTTGATTTTAAATAATGACCAGTAGTGGTAGCACGCACTTTAGAATTCTATCAAAAGAGGCATTTGTTTTCGCTTTTCGCCACGAAGCGAAAATTTGGTACCAGGTAGCATGCGTGTATCAAAATATTCGCCTGCAAACGTTCGACTCGAGGCGAAAGTGTCAAAGGAACGTCATTATTTTGCCACAATTCTATTCAAAGCCAATTTACATATAATTTATACATTTATTATATACAACTGTCATAATATTTTTTATTTTAATAGTATAAAATTCAATAATTTCCAAATCAAAAAATGATTATAGAATTCTAAAGTGCATGCTACCAAGATTCGTAAAGTAAAATCGTATTCGCCTGCTTTCTATTATAGAATTCTAAAGTGCGTGCTACCTCTACAGACATACGTTTCTCTGTTCGTAGCCTAGTCCGAGTTAGATTTTTTTTTGAACACATTGTATTTCACATCATTCTCTAATCTCTAAAATTCGGACCCATATTGATTAAGCACACTATAAACAATAATGTATTAAATTCCTTTTCTTATGTTGATTTGTTTATTTTTTTAACCAAACCCAAAACAAAATCAATTTAATTTCCAATACCTTTATTCTTATTTAATTTCAAAAATTCTGGTTTACTGCGTATTAAGATTTATAAGGTCGACCCATGAACACAAATGCTTTGAAAATGAAAAGCATTACTACACAGATACGATAGCATTTAGCTTAGCAGACAGTTGTTGGATGTGGAATTTCTTTATTTCTTTGTTCTGCTTCTGTTTCTGTTTTGGTTATTACCTCATTCTTTCTGTAACAATTCGCTATAAATGTCAATAAAGGTCACCAAAATCAGGTCATGTAGTTTCCGTTCTAACATCATTTGATCCACAGGTCGAATCGTTCTTCCGTTACTAAACAGATTCCTTGGATAACCTTGCTAAGTCCCTTCAAGCGAAATAGATACCTGGGGGAAGCGAAAAATCATCCGGAAATGATGTCAATTTGTCAAAAATTTAATTCGAACTGACTCATCCAATAAGAATATAATATTTATTCTATCTAAAAAGAAATGATAGTAACATTTCTAAATACAAGAATAATTATGTATATTTATTTGAAATTGTCACTAAAGTGTACAAAAATAGTCATTATACGACGATTTCAAACAAATGCAATGTTGCCAATCTTATAATAATTATTGTATATATAAGATAATTTGGGTAGGTGTACGATATATAAGTAGTAAATTTGTACGTAAAATGACAAAAAAATATGTGCAAGAAGAACGAACTAAATAATTCCGATGAAGAATATTGAAATAAAACAATTTTTAGACCAATTTTGAACAAATATGTAAGTCTTACAGATCTGTAAATCTGTAAAAATCTGATTGATTTCGAAAAATTTTCAGCACAGCACTCACCTGCTGCTCGCACTGCAAAATTCGTCTTTCTGATTTATGTTCATTATTACGCACTTGTTAAATAATGTACTTTTCAATGAAGAACTATGAAAAAATATCCGAACATTTAGATATCTTCGGTTAAATAAAGATATATTTATTTATATATTACATATTCTAGTAATGGTTAATATAATTTTGAGTGATTTTGCCACAAATTACTATCTTATATCGTATAATCTCTGATTTTGTAATATGAGTAATCGTTGTTTTGTCCATTTACGCGTTTAATGTAGTATTGTGTGGTCCGGATAATCTATTGTGCATTGTTAAAAAAGGAACAGTTTTCATTCAAGTGCAAAGTAGTACAAAACAATTAAATTCGCATTATGAGCGTGCAAAAACTGTCAATGGTCAACGGAATTAAAAAATGAGTGCTTTTTTTCAAAGACAATAGGCGCATTACAAATTAGCTTTGGTTGATATAAACCACAACTCTAGAATTTAATTTTATGGTCGATCAAATAATACTAAAATCGCATGTCAAATACAAAATGTACGTTTAAATACAATGTATTTTAACTGTGAATAATTATTATTATCATAGAATATTTTACTCAAGAATGCGCAAAAGAATTTTAAAAGCCGTTAATAGGAAGTCTACATTAAATTTATTTTAGGTTATCTAATCCAGAATTTATCGTTTTGATTGTTAGTTATTTGAGATGTTAATAACAGACGTATCGTAAATACTCTCCGCAATAAAAGATAAGAATCGAATCTAGGTTGTTTGCTTCACAACCCGTTACATTGTTTACACATTTTTAACGTTTTTAATATAAATTAGACACTTTTACTTCTTCACAGTTTTAAGCATTTAGACCAATTACACTGTATTTATTTCTTAGCTTTTTCTTAATATAAAACTGTAAATTATGTTTCCTACTTTCTTATCTCTCACTTTCAACGTTGCAGTTGGTGAGATAGGGATAAAATATAATAATTAGTAAGAAACGTCTTCCTAGCAACAAAACGTTAGAGCATTATTATCGTAGTTATTGTTTCTCTTATAATTAGCATGGGTACAATAATTATATGGTTTTCTAGTAATTGTTCTTATCTTAAAACACTGTTATTTTGCATTTTTTTCTTTATATTATAATGTGCATAAAAGAATATACCTACTTACAGCATTATTCATCAAAAATATTTTCCCATGTTCGTATTTTTTTATGATGCATTTCTAAAAGAATTTTTTTTACATTAGTTAACTAAATGTATGACCTTATTATCTTGCTAGAAAATAAATCCATTTCTTAAGCCTCGATCACATCTGCAGTATTGGAGTTATGAAATTTGTGTCTCCACACACACACACACACACACACACACACACACACACACACACACACATGTATATATATATATATATATATATATATATATATACAGACATCATCGTAAAACTAGTAAAATCGTATTTTAGGAACCCTAAAACGTGCTTATACATTAAAAACTCACCATCGATTTTTTTGATCAAAGGGTGACGGAAGGTAAAAACGAAAAAAGAGATCAAAATGGCTGGAAAAAGAAACGAAAGGGCAGGTCCATAATGAACCAAGGGTAGAAGACATAAAAGGACACAGAATTTACATATCAAAATATAAATATGTAGCAAATAATTTCATACAACTAGTCTGATAAAAATAGCGGTGCCACTATTTTCGATACGACTCGAGTACTTCTTCTTTATAAGACACGATACGACAGAATCGTACAGATATGACCGCGGCTTTATATTGCAGTATATGATCATACATGACTTTCAACATTAAATTATAAAATATAAAACTTACGCACCATAGTTTCTTCTTATAATAATAAAAATTAAGAACTATTTTGTAATAATATTGGTCAGTATTATGATCGCACTTTTATAATAAAAGCGCTTTTATAGAACTTTAAAAACATAATAACATTCAATTTCAAAGGCGTGCCGAATTTACGAAGAAAGAACTTGTCATGTATTTAGGTAGGTATATTACATAATACAGGGTGTTATGTAAGTAAGTGATCAACGCTTAACCCATGGTAGAACTGACCCCAAAGATAGTAAATCTGGCAATAATTTTTGTTTAACATACTTTCTACAAGAACTAGAGGCCCTTAAAACTGACCAATCACGTCATAGTTCAAAACTTTATAGAAAAGTAAAAATCAATGTGTTTTCTGGCATAGACGTACAATTTATATTCTGTTTTTTTAATATTCTCAAAATGTCATTTACACATTACAAAATAGTCGTGCTGTTATAAGACGGTACAGAGAGTTATTTCCAAATAGACGTCAATGATTTTATGTCATTTGTGATAGGTATCACATTTTTTTCCAGAGAACACATTGATTTTTACTTTTTTATAAAGTTTTGAACTATGACGTGATTGGTCAGTTTTAAAGGCCTCTAGTTCTTGTAGAAAGTACGTTAAACAAAAATTATTGCCAGATTTACTGTATTGATTTATTGAAAAAAAGAATTAGTGCATATTGTAAAGAAAAAAATTACGATTTTTTTGATACCAAACACATTACATTTCTGTTTCATATAAAGCCAGAAAATAAATTTAAAAATTTGCACAATTAAGAAAAAAATATCATTAGCCGTGAAACTGACAATAACAAAACATTGACATTTTTTACTAATTACACAATTTATTTTTTCAACAAATTAATATAGAAACTTTTGGCGTCTAAAAAACGGTTTTTCTATGTTATAGCCATATGACCGTCATATGGCTATAACATAGAAAAACCGTTTTTTAGACGCCAAAAGTTTCTATATTAATTTGTTGAAAAAATAAATTATGACCCCTTTTAAAATTTACACCCTGTACATACATACTAAAAAAAAAAAAAAAAACACGCTTATTACACATAGAGAGAGCATCACAGGGGTCACTAATTTGAAAATTGGAAATTCGAGTCGCATCCGATCACCAGTCATATAGTCGCACGACTACATAATTTTGATTTATAAAAATAGATAAGTTTTCATAAGAAAAATATGAAATCATGGTGAATCATTTGAAAAATATATAAAAAAATACTTTATTTCAAAAATTTAAGTAGCATTTAAGTAATCTGTTGTGGCCAGCACTATATCTCCCGCCAGTACTTCTGCGATGATGCCAAAACTGGCGAAATTGTAAAATAAAGTAAAAGTATACTTTTCTTGTAAAACTAAACCGAAAATATTTTTATTCACAATCATTATAGTAATATACAGATTCCTACCTTTTTGGAGGTTGGAAAATACGTCATTTCTAACTTTAATGACAATCTCTTGGGTTGGAAATAACAGATTTCACTTCCATCTCTTGGGTTGGAAATGTTTATGTAGGGGTTGCCTAGCAACATTGCCGTAGATCCCCATAATTAAGTAGGCTAAACAAATTTTAAGACAGCTGTCAAAATATTAATAAAATTAAAGGTTATAATTCACTGATTTATTTTGAAAATTATTGATTTAAAATGAGGATGATTGTGAATAAAATAGTATACATAACCACGGTGGGAGTTTCATAACAGCCTCGCGCATTATCTCACCTCGAGGCTTCGCCTCTCGGTAATATCCCTCGGCTGTAATGAAACATCTTCCACCTCGGATGTAATATACCATTATTTATTTTTTTAACTTTTATTTATTTAAATATATACCTACATATTTATTGATGCTGGAATAGTTATTTATGATTTAAGAGCGTAAGGAGGCTTTTATGGCCTGCGGTGGGATTTTGAGCCCGAGGCGTAAGCCGAGGGATAAAAACACGTCAAAGGCCATAAAAGCAAGTTACGCTCGTGGTACATACAAAACTTTATGCACGGACGAAAATTTTCAAATTATGAGTATAATAAAAATTGTATCGAAAAGAATTTGCCCTCGTACATCCAGTATCTAGTGTTGCTATGAAAGCGGAGAACAACAGTTTATGTTTGTTTATTAGTTCTGTCATTTGAGTTTTATTTTGTGTGTCTTCGTGCTTTCCATATAAATATCACAAAATTAATTTTCATTTTTCATTAAAGAATATAAAAAATTTCGATTTGTAATAAAAACTTTTCATATTGCCTATTTAAATTGTTTATATTGTAGGTTATAATATGGTTTGACGTTTCATTATAGCCCGGCGGGCTATAATGAGGCCCGCGGGCTATTAAATGACGTTTATGTCAAATAAAATCATGTATAATTGTCAAATTATGATACTTCCGTGCATAAACTATATTATGTTCCTTTGCATTCGTATAACTATTGTTTTATTTACTGTTACTATTTTCTTTTTAAAACGTTACCATTAATAATTTGAAAAGATAGGTTCTTTAACAATGACATTTATCTTGAAATTTGTGTAACTAAGAAATTGTGTTTATCTTTAAAACATAGGCTCCGGGATTTATAAAATAGATTATTTTATATACGTATTTATCCATGAAATAGAAAAAGTATGAATCTCATTTCCGGTTACCTGATTTAGACCAAAATCTTTCCATATTAGAATAAGGTAAAGGTAGAAATAAGGTTTCAGAATTTTCTGAATATATCATCGCGAAATTGTTAAAATCAGATTCTAAGGACCTTAAACCGTGGTCATTTACAAAAATTTCGACATGCAATTTTTAACACGATCCATACCTCCCTTATCAAGGGTAAAGGAGGTAAAAATTAGAGAAATTTGAAAATAACCAATTCTAAAACATTGGATTAGGTTCATAGAACGTTCCCATGTTTTTGTCATCCTACGAGTAGAACCCTAAACCGATATTATTAATTTATTTAAAAATATAAATCTATCAACCATTGACCCATCAATAAATCACCGAATCGCACACCATCTCCATCGACTGAGCTCATACTTCGTGCACTACTTTTGCAAATATTTCCTTCTCGATCTCACTCCCTTCCCATTTCCTGAATCCTGAATGCAAAAGAACTCTAGAAGAAGGCGACTAGAATCGCCGGTCAGTAACTCTTAGCCTATCGCGCTGTAAGGTGACGTGAGACCTGCGCAAGACCGAGTACGGTAACCGGTGTCTATTGTTGTTCTTGTGTGAACTATGAGATTGTTGTGAAAACCATGGCCCCAGAAGTCTTCGAAATTGCGGATGCTGACTTAGTAAGTTCTACAACAATTAAATGAGAATTATAATTATTTTTTTATACTAGCGTTTTATAACAACTTTTTGATTGTCATTTTCGATGCTAAATGAAATTCTTTTAAGCACTAGCGCTTAAAAATGACAGTTTAATGCGTAAAAGTGACAGTTTAATGCGTAAAATGTTACTTTTAAGCACTAGTGCTTAATAGTATTTCATTTAGCAATTAATAAATAGATGAAACTGACGTCTACCTACTTTTTAATTTTGAAAAATTCAAAATGTTGTTATTTGGGAATAAATGATCTGTTTTAAAACGATATTATAAAAAATCTTGTATGTAATACATTGCGAAATGAGTGTTTTAGGCACTTGACGTGTTGTATTACTCGCGTGCCTAAAACACTATCATTTCGCAACGTATTACATAAATATCTATTTAATTCATATTGTATAAAGTTCACTAATTGCATGTAAATATTTTATTTAAGGTTATTTAAAAAAAAAATGCTTGCAATAATAATTAATATTTTTTCTTTATTAATATTCTGGTGCATTTTTGTATAAATACATGCTAAACAGTCAAAATACTTTAATTATGAATCAAAATATTTTGGTAATTGTACTTTTTTACCATGTGACCTTTTGGGGCCATTTTCATAATCAAATTCACTTTAAAATTTTAATTAAAATTACTTTAGGGCCATATTCATAATCAGGCTCACTTTAAGATTTTGTCTTTATTTTAAAGTAAATGCCACAGTGCTCGCTAAAGTGTTAAAGTTAAATTATGGAAACGAACACAACTTTTAAAGTAATAACAATCAAATTAATTATTATATAATAATTTGTTGGTTATTACCCATTGTTGGGTATACTTTTATTCGCATATTTAGTAATGACGACTGCCCGCATTACGAGCTGACTTTTATAATAAAAGCGCTTTTATGGAACACATTTTTACGTTATATTCTTATGAGAAGTATGCATAATAGTGCTTTTATTATAAAAGTAGACACTGGAGCTATTGGGGAAAGTGTCTTACAGTCACAGGCAGCTAATTTTTCAGCGATTTGAAAGTTGCAAATGATTTTGCCTATGTTCGAATTCGGCTGCTAAGAATCATAACCGATTATTTAACGCACTCAGTCATGCGTCTCATTCATATTTATGAACTTGCTGAAACTAACAGTTATTTTATTTAAAATATGTATAAAATAATTTATTTCTCATAAAAAGCAGTTAATAGTCATTCTAAAAGTAATTATAATTTATTGTAAGATTTACATTTTTTTAAGTACCAGCAGTAACAATATATTTCTTTATTTCATTATAGAGTAAATAATTTTAAATAATGTACAATAGTCTTAATAGTTCCGTGCTTTTCTAGTAAAACAAAAGATTATAAATTCATTGTTTTATAAACAACTGAATTCGTAGAAACTATTTTAAAAATATAAATTACGCAATGCACAAATAAATAAATATATTAACACCCATATCTCGGTGTGCCAATCTATTCGCAAATTTCGGTCATTTATTAAAGAATTTCATAATTATTCTAAAAATTTAAACATAAAACAGAAATATAATCGAAATCTACATTAATCAAATTTGTGCACTTAGTAATGGCAAAAGAACTCTCAAAGAACCTAACTCAGAATAAGTAGGCCATGAACAAGAAAGGTATGTCTTAATTTAAAAGTATTTAATTAAAAGACAATTTGACAATACGTTTATGAATGTGGCTGAGGTGAAAGAAGTGTGCATGGATAGGAATGTGTGGCGAAGGATGATTGTTGCGTAACTATTATTGTGGTCCGGATGCGGTTATTCGCTACCGAAAATCGGTCACATTAATATGTTCTTTGTATGAATGTTATGATGATTTTGGGCAAGGCGAAAGAAGAATGTTTTTAAAGAGTTAAGTGTTTCAGTAGAGCTCTTACTTTCATCCCTTTTCTTATTATTTTCGGGTTTTTGCTAACACACTAAGTGGGAAACGCGTGATTTTATGTATGTATGTATGTATGTACAAAAGATATTGTCAAAAATGTTCTCTAAAAAAAGCAAAGCTTTTCTTCTTGAAACTTATTTTAGAAATGGAAATAAATTAGAAAACGGCGAATGGCAATGTTCTTTTATTGCCTGTTACATTCAATTCCAGAAAAGTTGAATTTCATGATCAATTTTGACAACCTCATGTTCATAGCCTACTGCCGACTCCGCCTTAGGTTTCTTTTTTTTGAACACACTGTTAAAAAAATAATCACTCCATAAGAAATGTATTACATTACGCACAGCTATTAAAATTCAGACTTCACGGACTGCGATCATTGTATAAAGTGAATACTTCACGCATGAGAGCAGAAAAAAATAATTTATTGTTTCAATGTGCCTGTTTCACATTTTTTAAAAAGTATTTTAAATGAAAGTTTATGCAATATTTTAGTAATAAAAAAATAATAATAATTTATTGTTATTTTCGTGAATAATTCAATAAAAAGATTGGTACCATAATTACTCTTGAAAAACAACCTTCCACTCCTGTGACGTCAGAGTACCTACATTAAATCTTTCATCTTTTTCAAAATATAATTTTCAATATTTAATTGTGAAATATCTAATGGATTTCGTGATATTTTCAAATTTGAGGTTCTTTAAAGTAGTTCTTTAAAATATCTTTTAAAATTTAGTACTTAGAAGTCATATAAAAATTCTTGTAACAGCCCTATTTAATACTTTCGATATTACTACTTATTTTAGATTAGCAGTTGATATATAGCAATTATTTTTTGTATTAACTAATAAAAAATATATGTACATATACTTATTTAAATTTATAGCTATAAACTCAATAAACTTTTTATTGTAAATCGCGTTTAATCAAAAAAAGTAAACAAATTTTTCTTTAAACATTTTGACGCATACCTCCCATAAATCTTTTTGATTTACAGTTTAAAGCAGTTAAAACATTTTACTTTTTGTTTTCAGAAAAAAATTATCGCGAATTATGAATAAACGTACAATAATTCAGCCTTTTTGATAAAATATTATGGATGTTCTGAGTCACCTGTGAAAAATTATAGATGCAGTTGTTTATAAACCGATAAAAAAAATTGTGAAAATACATTGCACTTGATAAGAAATATAACGGTGTGCTATCTGGTCGAGCGTGATAAAAATTAAAATAAAAATCTGGCATGCAAAAAGCTGCATGAAAATTAATTGCAACGCCGTCGAAGATACAGTTAGAAAATAGAAAAGATTTCCTAACTTTCAATAAAATTCGTAACGTTATAACATCATCAGTATTGACTGTTTTATTTAACACAATAGTTTTTAGCATAAAGTGATTATGATACATGAGATATTTTAGTGGCTGAGTCCATGAAATGACGGATGCTAATTAGTTAGTCAAGAAAATAAGATAATAGAGCGAAGATACCGATATAACCAACAACTTAACATTTAATTTTAAATGCGGATTGAGCGAAAAAACGAAATTTTATAGTTATAAAAAATCTCACATAATGCATTTCGATACTCATTTTTTCATTAAATTCGCATTTAACACCGGTCTCATATCACAAAGGCTTACATATGCAGCTAAAGAGTACAAGATTATACCCTTCAATAAATCTGGATAGAGATTTTCTAAACATTAAATAAAAAATATTCGGATTATATACAGGATGTTTCACTAATACGGGACACCCCAATTATTTTGTTAATTATTAGGAATAGAAGAAAATCATTCAAATAAAAGTTGCAGTAGATCAAGGGGGCCATTTACTTATTGAAGAAAAAAATTTAAACCAGTGGTTCCCAAGTTACAAACTAAAGTTATATTTTTTTAAATGGGATATTATACATTTTTTAGGCTCATTCGACAGAGTATTTTTTTCCGAATTCAACCATATAAATATTTTGTGCTTACATAACAAAAATATTGAGAAATATTCATTTGAAAATTAAATAAATTTTATTTAACATAACACAAAACAGTAGGCCATGATCAATAACAAAATAATTAACTTTTATTTAACTTCACAAATAATTTTGACATAACAATAGCAGTTTTTAGTACAGAGAATTTATTTTAAAATGCAACATTATGGTTCATCACTTCCATGGTTACCGCTATTGTCAAAAAATGACAGCAATGTAATATTTGTCCATTTTAAAATGCAACATTATAAATAGTATTGCAGTACCTACAGAAGATACCTCCGGAATACATCACAAATGGTGTCAATTCTTATTACGACCGACTAGAATATTGCCTCAGTGTGAATAGCGGTATTTTTTAACATTTATTACATGAAAGTTATGAATTTTTGTAAGCTAAAGTTTGTTAAGATGTGCAACACTTATGTTTTAATTTCTTGTTAATCGTATATAGGCTAATTTATTGGAAATTAGTTTTGATAATACAAAACTATAAATTTTGTATGTTGCATTTTAAAATGGACAAATATTACATTGCTGTCATTTTTTGACAATAGTGAGTAACCATGGAAGTGATTACCGTATGTTGCATGTTAAAATAAATTCCCTGTAATAAGTTAATTGTTTTGTTATTGATCATAGCCTACTGTTTTGTGCTTTTCTCAATATTTTTGTTCTGCAAGAACATAAAATATTTATATGGTTGAATTCAGAAAAAAATACTCTGTCGAATGAGCCTAAAAAATGTATAATATCCCATTTAAAAAAATATAACTTTGGTTTGTAACTTGAGAACCACTGGTTAATTTTTTTTTTCTTCTATAAGTGAATGTCCCACTTGATGTACTGCAACCTTTATTTGAATGATTTTCTTCTATTCCTAATAATAAAGAAAATAATCGGGATGTCTCGTATCCGTGAAACACCCTGTAGAAGACGTGTATTCAGTGCCCGATTTATAATTGGGGCCAATGGATCCAGGTCCAGGAGGCAAAATTTTGGGAGAAGCAAAAGGTACCAAAATGAAAACGCTGCCTGTAACACAAGATTGGGCAAAAAGGAAGCACGTTTTTTAAACCGTTACTAAATTGATACTTTTTGCTTAAGAAAAAAATTATTGGCAGATTTGAGTTCGCAATGACATGGTATTTGACAAAATCAAGTGTGGATAACATCTTGCATATGGTGTCCGTTATCATTAATGCATTTCTGGAGGCGTTTTACGAAGTTTGCAAATATTCTTTCCAACATCGCTGTCAATTTGGGCGACTTCTACGAGAATAGCTTCTTTCAGTTCTTCCAATGTGCGGGGTTTGTGTTCGTATGCTCGTACCTTGAGGTGACTCCACAAGAAAAAATTGCATATGGATAAATCAGGGGACCGAGGAGGCCAATGAATGTCACCAAATCTGGAAGTGAGGCGATCGGGAAATAGAGGGCGAATAATGTCCATTGATGCTCTGGCTGTGTGGGCTGTCGCCCCATCCTGCTGAAACCACACATGTCGGATAGGAACACGTTTCTCCGTAATTGAGGCAAAAAGAAGTTGTGTATCATCTCGATATAGCGCTCTCGAGTTCACGGTAACAGCAGTCCCTCCAGGTATGCTTTAATGATAACGATCATTACCTGCAAGATGTTGTTTTGCACACTTGATTTTGTCAAATGCTATGTCATTGCGAACTGAAATCTGTAAATATATTTTTCCTTGGGCAAAAAGTATCAATTTTTATGCTCAACCCTGTATAATACAAGGGTCAAACTATATTAAATATGTTCAAAGTAGTTTCCTTAACCATAAAACATACAACCATTATTTTCTTCCATTTCTTAATAGACACTTACAAAATTGACGTCACTGCAAGAGAGAGATAGAAGATCATGCATCCAAACAAACCTCCCCTTGTTGTCCCGTTCCCTGTTCCTATCTGTCATTGTGTTCGCATCTGTTATTCAGTGTTAAACCTAATTCATAGACAAAAAAGAAACTATATAGTTTCTTTTTGGTCCATGACCTAATTCTTTATTGTAATTTGTACGTTGTGTTTAATAAAAATGAGTTTAAAACCAGAAGATGTGTTTGGGGCAACTTTTTTGTTTGATAATATTGAAGATCATTCGATTATTCAACTAAAACGATGGCTAGAGTGTAGAGTCTACGGCTGATGACAGGTCTTTATTTGGACGGGATAACCATAGCAACCTTGATTTCTATACTTTGCCGTTAGAGGCGCTCGTGCAAATTGCAATTTTGTAAGTGTCTATTACTACCAACCAATTTTCTTTTGGAATGCTTTCAAAGCAATCATTTGCAGCATTAATCTCTTCTTCATATACGTTCCCTAATACTTGAGTCTTAAGAAAGAATAAGGGAGGAACACTACGAGAATTTTTTTGATAATGTAG
This sequence comes from Ophonus ardosiacus, assembly GCA_943142095.1. NCBI lineage: Eukaryota > Metazoa > Arthropoda > Insecta > Coleoptera > Carabidae > Ophonus > Ophonus ardosiacus. Next base: position 39,107,353 of record OW964830.1, read on the forward strand.
AAGCCCCGTCACACAGCAGTTCGCCCACTTGTTAAAAATTCATTTATCATGACAACTAATAGAATTTGTAATAATAATTAAATAAATCTTTACTTATTATTTGAAACAAAAATTTTCAACATTATAACGTAATTTTGAATTACATTTTTAGCTAAAGATTAAAAATTTAACGGTATAATCGTAGCAGAAATCGATATATTAATTTCATATTATTTATCTATATTGGGTAACATCGTATATTATTGTAAATTACTACTGCAATTCTTTCAGACATTTTATTTAGTAAAACCTCACATCTTTCGTTTAATTTTTTTCAGTATTTTCTGAATTGGTAAAACTTAGTAGGTATTATATCATTTTACAAAAAAAAAAAACAATAAAATATTTAAAAAATACATATCTTGCTATGTGTTATTAGATTAGAACGACAATATTAATAAAAATTGGCGGTAATTTATGTTAGTTATTATTTGTATCATATCATATATTAACTAAATAAAATTAATTAAGGAGGATGGGCGAACTGATGTGCGACGGTGATCGTATATTAAAAGTATATCATATAAATAGCGTAATAGTACATATAAAAGTCAAATTTATGTAATCTTGCAGTTAATAATTTAAATGAAAAGTATCATATGTTTAAAACGATAGCCATGTAAAAATCCGGTTATGACATATCCGGCCCTTGTTATTTCTTAAGATGAACGCTAGATAGCTATACTGCTTATGTGCCTGTTTAGAGTTTAGAAGTGAATATGACAAGTTTACACACTGTTCAAATAATTTGTAATAAACTTTTTATAATATACGTATCCATATTTATTTACCTTCAGCTTTGAAATTAGATTATAGCAGTTCTGTCACAGAAAGATTGTACTGATTATAGTAGGTATAAAATAAATACTATATTTGTCTTTTGGTAATAATAAACAATTTACGGATACTTATACCTGTTTATCACAGATGCATTAAAAAATTTCCTCCTAGAAAAGTTAAAAATAGTTATAATTTAAAGAGAAATTCATGAATCATAAACATAAAAGAACCAAATGAGTTTATTTATAGGTATTTTTCTTATCAAAAAATTGAAGTGACCCCATGACCGTGAAGTTTGTATCAACAAATAAAATTAAATATTTTGTTGTCATTATTAAAGTATTGTATTAATTACCTCATTGTTCTAAGAAAATGTACATTGCTTCTAAATTATTTTTAAAAAAATCTGATGTGCCCAGCACATTACCTTCCGTCAATTCTATGTACATATTTTGTACAAATCACATACCAAAAGTTCCTCGGAAAAGATTCTATATATCCAGTATAATTATAACACGAATCTATACTATTTATTTGAATATATCAGCTTTTTCTATGATTATAGCAAACCTGGCTGATTTATGAAAGTTAATCACTTTGGCTGGTAGCATGAACAAGTGATTAAGGGTGATTAGCTAGGAGATGACTAAGAGTGTTTTAGCCCTGTCAATCGTTTATGGATTATTTTAGAGAAAAATGCTTTAAATAGCAGTTATAGAAAAATGAAATGTACGCAACTTTTATTTGAAGTATTTTTTTCTAAAATAATCCATAAACGATTTACAGCGCCAAAACACTGCTATTCATCTCCTCCTTAGCCGTCTCCTAATCACCATTCATGCTACCATCCTTTATAATTTTTGAACTATATCTATTGAATAGGAAGGAAAATGTATAATCAAACCGTATAAACTATAAGATATTCTTTCATATTGATAAATAAACTAAAATAAATATATCATCACGGCATATTACCCATTTCTGGGTGTGCCAGTCTGTTGTTACAGATATCGGTAATGATGATGACATATTTGTACCGTGCGGGCGCTTACCAGGCGTCACCTCACGGGCACTCATTGCTGGCGTTGAGAGTGCACCACAGGGGTCACTTTTGTGCCATTTAAAATTCGAAATCACAGACAAACCCAGGTTTGTCTGTGTCGAAATATTTGGCGTCGGTCGGGATCGAACCCGGTTCCCCTGGTTCGCGACCAGACACTCAAGCACGCGGCCACGGATAATCATATAAAATGTAAATAAATGATATTTAACTGCGTTTTTTCAAGAAAAACTGTTAAGAACTTCAAATAAGGGAACTTCTAATCAACTCTTCATATGGATGTAATGAAGAGGAATACAAAAGAATTATAATTTTTAGAGTAATAGTATTGGAGTTATCGTCGGAGAAATTTTTGTCACGCACGGGCACACACAAAAGTGCTTATTCATTAAAAACTCACCACCGAAATTTTTGCCCAAAGACAATACCTTCCTTAAGTAAAGGCGACGGAATAGGGTCCTATACCATTTTTTTTTTTTTTTTTTCCTGTAAGAACAGGATAAAATAAGAACTTCAGTGCAAACGCGACTTAAAAATTTTACGTAATAAGCGAGATATGAATTTTTAAAGTTTAAGAATTTGTGCGTGACGTAGCAGGTACTAATAAGTGATCGACAAACAATGAGACAAACTGTTAGTTATACTGGAAACAATTTTTTTCATGTTTGCATAGCTGAAATGTTTTTATATAAAAACTTATACGTTATATTCACGAAGAAATTATTATTAAGTATAAATAACATAAATAATAAGCATTTAACAAGGATTTCTTCCTAATAAATTACAGAACATTGAAACAGTTTGACAATATTATTACACAAAGTATGACGACGGATGGCGCTAATGTTTGCCTGTTTTGAAGTTTCAATATTAATTTAATTAATATTATTATTAATTTAATTCATATTACAAATTGATTTAATTATAAATACATGATTATTGTTAATATTACTAGATGTTATAATTAAACAAATTCATCAAACACAAAATTGTTAAATGTTTTGTTAGGTTATAGAACAACATGACATTTCATATTCTTTCAAAGGTGACCGCTACAGACGCGCGAATCTTCTTTTTAAAATCAGGCGACCAATCAAATTTTTAGTACCTAACGCGTCATACCCAATTAGTAATCAGCTTCAATCGCTTGTAGTTTGTGACCTAGTTAATATTTAAAGAAAAATTTTTCACTAATACTCATTAATTTATGTATATTTTCGTTTTCTTATTTAAGATAGTTAAAATATGACTATGGTATAGGACCCCATTCTTTATTGTTTTATACTTCTCTTGTTTTCAGGATGAAGTGGAATCATCGTCGTCATCATCAAAAGATTCTCAAGAAACATTGTTCCAACGTCTGTCCAAAAACAATTCCGGACTTCACATATGGCGCGTTGGAGTACGAAGATATTTATAGTTTTCGTCACCAAAAATCGAAGGCCAGTCATAAACAGCTTAACCGCCCATATACTATATAACTAGAATGGAATAGTTTGGCACGGTACACCTCAATCTGCTTTAGTTTTGTGTGCAAAACAGTGACAGTATTTAGTCTTATTATTTATGATGGGCAGAAGTTGTAGGTTTCTTTGTGAACTTAAGTGATGAGTGGTTTAGCTGTTTATGATCGTCCCTCGATTTTTGGTGACGAGAACTATACATATATTTTTTTCAATCCGTTAATGATCCTTAATTTTCAGTCTAACTCTACCACACCTCTTCCAAAAGAACTTTACGGCACTTTTTACAATCATGACTGCTACCTCGTTTATGCTGCTTCGCAGTATGGACAACTGGCCAGCCCACAATTAGTTGTAAGTATAATAAGATTACGATACTCAATTGATTAGATATGATTGTTGAGAGCTAACAATGCGACTTTAACGGATATTAAGTGTAAAAGTTAACTGTTGTTTATTGTGCAGTTTTTTATGCTTATTTTACAAACATTTCTTTACCCGGAACAATGTTGTGCAATTTTATATAAAATTCAAAGTATGTACAGTTTTTTTTTTTAATACAGTTACCGTATTGCTGAATAATCAATTTGATATGTACTTTTATTACGCAACCAGAAAAACAAATGAGTTGTAAAGGAAGTTTCAGCTTTTACAAATTTTGAAGTAATATTAAAATTATGTACAGTATGGAACAAATTCGAGTTCCTTTTTCAAAAACGCAACAAAAAATTGATGAAGGTCTTTATGGGCCAAGTTTTTGAAACAACTTTAGTAGGCACCACAGGAATTTTCGATCGTCTTTTGTTTTTGAGCTACAGGTTAAAACTTATTTTTCGCTTATTTTGAAAATAACTCATATATCGCTTATTATGAGAAATACAGAAAAATGTTTAGATAATTTTTATACAGCCTTTTACGTAGAATAAAGTGGTGCAATTAGAATTTTTCAAAACTTAATAATTCTCGAGATATAATACAAACATCATATTTTTTTAAATGGGAATATATGCTTAAAATAGCTTCATCTTTTTAGATATTTTATAAGCTTTTCAGCGATGTATACGAAGTCTACATTCTTTTGTTTTAAACTTGAATTATTCAGTTGTGGAACTAATTCTTGAATAGAGAACTCAGTCTACCGGATAAAAATCTGATTTCTGATTTCTGATTTCTGGTGAGAGATTTGTGAACGTAGCCAATGGGGAAAACATTATTTTTTATCATTTGTTGGTGTGGTGAAATAAATGTTTATTTTCAATATAAATGATATTTTGTATGTAATGTTTCGATATTTACACTTTGAAGTAAAAACAACAAATCATGCCACTATTTTATTAGCATGGCATTTGGCCGCCATTTTGTCGTCGTCCGACCTGCCATCTACATTCCACTTTTTTCTCCTATTGGTCAAAATAGGATAATTTTGAAGCTAATGCAATATAATGGCTTGTTTCGGTTCAAGAATTAGTTTCACTTCCACATTTTCTCGCTATCGCGAATGGAATATAAGTACATAGTATTATTTTAATGTAAATTATTATATTTTATAATTCCTGACAGGTAAAATGGCATTACATTTGTAATTTTATTTCAGTAGCATAACACTATAAAGATGTAACTTTTATAAAACTTTAAATTCAACTCGGTTACGAAACGTGCAAAATAAAATGGGTGGTAGTATGAACAAGTGATTAAGGGTGATTAGCTAGGAGATGACTAGCAGTGTTTTAGCGCTGTCAATCGTTTATGGTTTATTTTAGAGAAAAATACTTCAAATAGCAGTTATAGAAAAAATAATTGTACACAACTTTTATTTGAAGTATTTTTCTCTAAAATAAACCATAAACGATTGACAGCGCTAAAACACTGCTAGTCATCTCCTAGCTAATCACCCTTAATCACTTGTTCATAATACCACCCAATGTGATTATTGAATTGGATGCAGAATTTAATTTATTACAACATTTATTTGAAGCATTATTGTCTACAATTAAGAGGCCACTTTTGCGCAAGGAAAAACTGTTTTCCCATATTAAACGAGTATGGTCCGCTTTTTGTTACTTCGACATCCGCTATATATTTCTCATGCTGATTATAATTTTCTTTTTGTAGAACCGGGAGATAAAAGGTCGTGCAGAGTACCACATCCATTTTTGGTTGGGTAGTCTTACAACCCCAGAAAAAGCAGGTGCAGTAGCTTATAAAGCTGTTGAATTGGATACATTTTTAGGAGTACCCGTAACATTACACAGAGAGGTAGAAAGCAATGAAAGTCCCAGATTCAAAAGCTATTTTCTCCAGGAAATTAGGTATTTGCTACATTATAAATAGGAAAATATAAAAGAATTACGTATCAAGTTTAGAAAATGTTATTTTACTGAATGACATGGAAGAGTCGCAGGCGAATTGTGGAAGATTTCGAATTTATTAAATAACATTTTAGATATATTGCGTCCGTTTTATTGTTTGTAGTACTACCAGTCCAGAAATAGTTATTTTCCGCACTTGTTGTAAACAGTATTTTTTTCTGCAATCATAAAAATAAGAAAAATTTCGGAATGTATTTATGACATCTCATCTAGTGAACATAATAATTGCTTTCATGACAACAAAACAATTTTTTTTCTAAATCGAAGAAGGATAGTCTATTTACTCTAATTTATCGTTCAGTGTGATTAATAGTTATTTTCGTAACAAGTTAGGAAAAAAAGCAAATATCATGCGAGTGTAAATTGACGCACGACGCGTAGCGGAGTGCAAGTCAATACACACGAGCTAAGATATTTGTATTTCATACAAGTTATGAACATTATTTTTTAGACGAGCTTAAATAAATTTTACTTCTTTTACAAAACTGAAATTTAGGTTCAAACGTACGGACAGCTGACAAATGAATAATGTATTAGGAATGACGATGGGTACCCGGGTACTCGGAACCTACCCGATAATAATGTACCCGGGTAATAAATTTCTTTCCCGATTACCCGAAATATACTCGCTGCCCGTTAATTACCCGATACCCTTTAATTACACGAACTTTTTTCAGCTGCCGGAAAAAAATTATCTAAAAGAAGAGCTTTTTATTACAATACCATAGGCAATTAATATAATTTATCTTAAGTTTTTTATAGAGATACAGTATATTATTTATTTGTGTTACTTTTTATTTAATAAATATATGTAAACAGTAATTATGAATTTTATTAAAAAGTAAACTGCTAATATAAGGGTAACTGGTAATTAACAAATTAACTAATTATGTATATGTACTTAAAGGATAACGGGTAATTAAAGGGTATCGGGTAATTAACGGGTAAAGGGTACTATCCGGGTAGTTGTTTCGGGTACTCGGGTACCAAAATTATCGGAATTCGTCATTCCTATAATGTATACACTTTCAGTGTTAGGATACTACATTGATATGTCACACTGGTCGTCTAAAAATTATTTTTTATTTACATTTTTTGTTGTATAAAATCGTTTCAATGTATGATATTTTTAAAAGCTTGCAAAAACCAGCCATATTGTGTCGTCACGGGTTCCGACCTAAGTTCAGACTCATTTCAAACAGACATTTTATATGGACACAGAATTTCTAAAAGAAAAATATATACAGACTATAAATTGAGGATTACATATCTAAATATGCTATAATATATTAATATAACATCGTTCTATTCATTTTTATAAATATAATTTTCATTTGGCGTGAACTTATGTACAAGTTATATCAAATGTTTCTTTCTCTTTTGATTTGAGATTAGACGCTAGAAGGTTATAAATGCATGTGAGACATTGAATATATTGCAGAATATTATTTTATTCTTTATTTTGGCACGAAACAACGTTTTATCGACATGTTTACTTTCATAAATTTTATGTTTTCTTTAAATGTCACTTTGACGTTTAAAACAGTGTGAAAATCAAAATGGTCGTTGCTTCGAACCTGTGACGTCACAAGGCAAAGGACGAAGCGGCGGTTTAGCAGCCTTGCTTTCAACAACGTCATTTTTAATCGCAATTTTTTCATTATTAAAGTCGATTTAAGGAAAAATAAAAAATAAGGGTCTATTATTTTTCACTACTCTATCGATTAAAGTGATAAAAAAAATCGTGCATGATCTCATTGTAGAAAAATACTATTTTTGGAACAAATATTATTCATTTCTCTCTAAAATACGGGGTCCCGTGGCCGCGTGCCTAAGTGTCTGGTCGCGAACCTGGGGGAACCGGGTTCGTTCCCGACAGACGGCAAGTATTCCCAATTTTAAATGGCACAAAAAGTGACCCCTGTGGTGCACTCTCCACACCAGCTATGGGTGCCCGTGAGGTGACGCCTGGTAAGCGCCCACACGGTAAAATATATCGTCATCATTACCGATGTCTACATGTATTGTAGATAATGGCACACCCAGAAATGGGTAATATGCCGTGATGATATATTTATTTATTTTATTTATTTTTCTCTCTAAAATGTTGTCCGGAAAATATCCATTTTCTAGTTAATTGTTGATAAATTAATTTACAATATTTTCTTCAAATATTGTCTACTTGCATAACAAAGCGTATTAAAACTATACGTACTACATATTTGTTATTAATTTTATTCATTTGTTGTAGCATATTACAAGGATCTTATTCTACGACGAACATTCCTTCTAAAATCTCCCTCGTCTTAGAAGCAAAATTATATTGCATAAGAGGCTGTCGTTCTCCGTACGTAATCCAACTACCGGATGTTCAATGGAAACATTTCAGTTCTGCTGATGTCTTCCTAATAGTCACTGAAAGTAGAATCTTCGTTTGGAATGGTCGTTCAGGAGACGCTACTCAAAAAATTCATGCCATTTCAACTGCCAAAAAGATGAAACATGAATTCGATATTAAAAACCTGATTTTCGTGGATGATGGATATGAAAGAACGATGCCACCACAAGATAGAAGTATTTTTGAAGAATATTTGCCTCTTGATAAGAGGACTGTTAAACCGGCAGATGAAATAATGGAAGAAGGAATTACGCAAATAAGACAAAAGTTTACTTTAAAATTATATCAGTGTTGTAACTATTATGGGAAATATAGAGTTACTGAAGTTAAAACCGGACCTTTAAAACAGGAAGATTTAAATCCTAATGTAAGATATAAAAAATTGATTACAATAATAAATATATCTAAAAAGAAACGAGTGCATAAATTTTTGACTACAATAAACAATAATATATTTTCAGGAGGTTAGCATTATTGAGTACGGTTTTTGGGGTGTATGGATATGGGTTGGGAAATATGTAAACGATAAAGAAAAGTTGGAAGCTATCCGAAATGCTAGAGGTTTTGTTAAAAAGAAAAAATATCCACATTTTACACATGTTACTAGAGTAATGGATGGTGCTGAACCTCACGAATTCAAAGCTTTGTTCTTGCATTGGATCGACAAAAAAGAAAGTATGAAAATATCATATTTCTATTATTTTTTGATAATGTGCACAATTTTGATTTTCTCTTTTTAACATTTATTTCAATAGATTTAAAGGACGTGTAAATATTCATATTCATTAAGATCCGGTTTTTTTCACCTCTTGATAAAATGTCAGTTAACTTATCCGCCAGATAGAAAAAAATCTGATGTGGCCAGCACATGATCTCCCGTCTATTCCCTGTTTAAAGTAGCAATGAGCTTTAAGTAAAGTATCACTTCCGGTTGATCGTTTGTAAATTTATTGTTCAAATAAATAGAAAAGGCTGTAATACGAAATTTTGGATCATATTTTATTATGCTTTTGCTCTAAAATCTGTTAAGAACTCCAAATTGAGTACCACTTACGGTTTATGATGTACAGTCAAAATCTAGTTGTTTCAAATTATATACGAGTTTTAAATACCAAATTTGAGAAGTTGTAGATCATATTTTAATATATTTTTTCAAAAAAATCTGTTTGGAGCTTCAAGTAAACTACCACTTCCGATTTATAAATTTTAACAAAAATTTAATGTCATTCTCATTAACATAAAAGTCTTAATTACCAAGTTTGAAAAGTTTTGGATTATATCATAATTTGATTTTCACGATAACCTGTATGTTTGTACAGGAATGTGTAGCGAAAGATGATTTTTGTGTAACTATTATTGTGGTCCGGATGCGGTTATTCGCTACCGAAAATCGGTCACTTTAATATGTTATTATGTATGAATACGTTTATGAATGTGGCTGAGGTGAAAGAAGTGTGCATGGATAGGAATGTGTGGCGAAAGATGATTGTTGCGTAACTATTATTGTGGTCCTGATGCGGTTATTCGCTACCGAAAATCGGTCACTTTAATATGTTCTTTGTATGAATGTTATGATGATTTTGGACAAGGCGAAAGAAGAATGTTATTAAAGAGTTAAGTGATTCAGTGGAGCTCTTACTTTCATCCCTTTTCTTATTGTTTTCGGGTTTTTGCTAACCCACTAAGTGGGAAACGCGTGATTTTATGTATGTTTATATGTATGATAATCTGTTCAGTGCTTCAAGTAAAGTATCACTTGCGGGTTATCAATTTTAGCCAGAATCTAATATGTTATTCACCTTGATATAGAAGTCTTAAATACTAAAATTGAAAAATTTTGGATTATATTTTAATATAGTTTTTCATTAAAAACTGTTATGGGCTTCAAGTAAAGTACTCCTTCCAGTTGTCCAATTTTATCTAAAATCTAATCAACTCTTTATATGAATGCAAAAAGCTTAAATACGGAATATATAGATTTTTATAAATTTGATATGAGTTATCGTGGACGAAAAAATAGTCACATATACACAAACACACACACGCAGACATCATTGTAAAATTAGTAAAAACGTGTTGTGGGGACCCTAATTCGTGCTTATTTACTGAAAACTCTACGAATTTTTGGACCGAAAACATTACCTCACTTGCCTACGGTTTGACGGGAGGTAAAAATATCGCATCATTTAAATGACGTATGTATAATTTTGTCAATATACGCTATAATATCGATGCGATATTTTCATTATATCTGGTGGATAAGTTAACTGGCACTTTATCAAGAGATGAAAAAAACCGGGCCTAAGTCAAATACAGGGTGATACCGGCACTCTCTAACAAAGGACTTTAACATTTACAGTACGTGATACCCAGCAAAGAAAGCTGGTGTGGTAAGGGAGAGTACCCCACGTACCGTGTTCCACCAATCACCAACGTTTACAAGTAAAGTGGGGAACAATCGGCCAACTGTAGTCTCGAAATAACGTCATTGTGAAATAGTTTTCGTGCCACTGTTCAACAAAGCGGTTCATGTATTGTGTATAACGAGTCATAGTAATATATTTCGAAGCGTAGTGCCGCTTTACAAAAATTCTGGTAGCATTTAACATTCCTAAGGCCGTTTTTTTTTATGTTATACTTTCGTAATTTCCTGCTTCCCTAAGTATTTTAGATACAAAAGCTTCAAATAAAATGTAAAGCATAATTTTTTGCATTTAAATCAAAAAGCAAAATTAATTTTGCATGCTTTGTAACGGCAGAAATTAGAGAGGAAAATATCGAAAAAACGCAGAATTTTTGTCGATGCTCTACAACTTATTTGAAGCATTTTTCCCTAAAATAATTAGGAAAGTAAAAAATTACTAAAGTGTGATTATTACATATTAAAAGTTCTATGTTCGGGAGTACCGATGGCAGTCTGTATACTTAATATTTTTGAATATTTTAAATATAGATTATTCGTAGTAATGGGGTCCTATACCATAGTCATATTTTAACTATCTTAAATAAGAAGACGAAAATATACATAAATTAATGAGTATTAGTGAAAAAATTTTCTTTAAATATTGGCTAGGTCACAAACTATAAGCGATTGAAGATGATTACTAATTGGGTATGACGCGTTAGGTACTAAGAATTTGATTGGTCGCCTGATTTTAAAAAGGAGATTCGCGCGTCTGTAGCGGTCACCTTTAAAGGAATATGAAATGTCATGTTCCATAACCTAACAAAACATTTAACAAATTTGTGTTTGATCAATTTGTTTAATTATAACATCTAGTAATATTAACAATAATAATATATTTATAATTAAATCGATTTGTAATATTAATTAAATTAATAATAATATTAGTTAAATTAATATTGAAACTTCAAAACAGGCCAACACTGGCGCCATACGTCGTCATACTTTGTGTAATAATATTGTCAAACTGTTTCAATGTTCTATAATTTATTAGGAAAAAAAGGTTATTATTTACGTTATTTATACTTAATAATAATTTCTTCATAAATATAACGTATAAGTTTTTATTTACAAACATTTCAGCTATGCAAAGATGCAAAAAATTGTCCCCTCTATAAATAACAGTTTGTCCCATTGTTTGTCGATCACTCGTTAGTACCTGCTACGTCACGCACAAATTCTTAAACTTTAAAAGTTCGTATCTCGCTTATTACATAAAATTTTTAAGTCGCGTTTGCACTAAAATTCTTATTTTATCCTGTTCTTACAGAAAAAAAAAAATAAAAGAAAAATGGTATAGGACCCCATTATAGTACGTTTAAGAATTTCTCGAAAGATTCAATTAAAATTTTGAAAGAATAAATCGGAATCGGAACGACTACATAAATATGTATCAAAAACTTTTTATTGAGAACCAATTTTCTTTCTTTCTTGTAGTACCTGCGAAGAAAGTTCCCGCCGTTAGAGTGTGTAAGTTTGACGCAGCTACCATGCATGATCGACCAGCTCTTGCTGCAAGAAGTCAACTCGTTGATGAAGGAAATGGAGAGATGATAATGTGGAGAATTAAACGTTTCGATTCTATAGTAATTCCTCCGGAAAGATATGGCGTATTTTTCACTGCTGATTGCTATGTTATATTATACCAGTATAAGAGCGATGCGGGAGTTAAATGGTACATTTATTACTGGATGGTAAGAAATTATCGTCTAAATATTAATATAATAAAAGTAGATGTTTTTTTTTTTCACAAATTTTAAAAGGTTAAATTAACAAATTGTTGCCTTATAGAAAATTGGATTTTGAAATTACTTTCAGCAAATTTTAAGAATAGGATAGGTAAAAGCAGAAATGGAGATATCCAAGGCAAGGGCCTTTTAAAAAAATTGTATTGAATATAAATTTTGGCCTTAATGGGCTACTTGCGTGGTACTGAAAATCCGATTTCTATCACTATATATGTAATGTTATGTTGAAAACATATATAAATATATAAATTTTATTTTAAAAAAAAATATTTGTTTTTTAGTAAATTAAGAAAGAAAATTTTCTGTGACGTCATTATATTTAACTAGAGAACCATGTTTAAAAATTTAACGTATAGATGGCATGCGAGAAAGTTTTAATTTGAATTTGACATTAGTTCATTTTTCTCTCTCTGGTCTCTCAAATATATTAATTACTTCACAAATAAACACATAGGTAGTTAAATGTAATTTAAAATATGATACCATAAAGATAAATTAAAATACTAACCTCCAAACTATTGTTGAAACGTCAAACAGGTGATCTACGTTACCTGTACAAACCTTGTACAAACAAACGCAATGGATTTACGACCATTCATTGGTGCGGCGTAATTCTACGTCATACATGGCGGGAATTCAAATAATCAAATTTCATTATTTTTTTTCTGGCTAATTAACAAAAATTTTGTCAAAAGAAAAAATATGGGTAGCAAGTTTTTACCTGCTCTTCAAAAATATTAAATAAAAAAAAGGTACGCAAGTAGCCCATTATGACGTTACTATCTCAATTCTGCTAACTTCATAATCTTAAGGCCTAGAGTCATGCTCTGTTTTTATGTTTGTTTAATTTTATGCGCAGTGGCGTAGCAAAAAAGCGCATGGGCCCCCTTGCCTTGTACACTTGCACCCTATGATTCCTACTCCACTTATTTTTATTGACGCTGTATTCACTACTCTACTTTCTTTATCATTCTTCTATCTCATAATGTATAAAGGACAAGTAATAACTCTCTCTTTTGGTCCGTTACGTCACAAGTAATTTTCAATAACTATATTTTTTCTCCGATATTATTAATTTGCCTCAAAAAAATAAAAAGAGTCTAATATTTTTTATTAAGATTAATATAAACAGGGTGTTAATTAAAAAGCAGGCCATAGGCGTTTAACATGGGAAATCAGTTTTTCCTTACGTAAAACTTCCCATTTAATTTAAGATAAAAATGTTTCAAATAAATGTTGTAGAGAATTAAATTCTATACCACTAAACAGATTTGATTTTTCATGTTTAGTAACCTGTAAAGTCCAATTTGAAATTTTATAAATATTACTCATTTATAGTGATAGACATGGAATTTAAACAAAATTACAAAGAAATGCATATTGTTTGAACTGTCAGAAATTTGATATTCAAATAAAAATTACAGATAATCATATTTTACATCTAAGTCCTTAAAAATATGTTGTTTTTTAATATAAATCCCTGCACAGATTTTAATTATTTTTATTTTATAATCTGAAAAACAGAAATTCTGACAATTTAAACGATGCATTTCTTTATAATTTTGTTTAAATTCCATGGCAATCACTACACTAACGAGCAATATTCATACATTTTTAAATTATAGGCTATCCAGCGAATCAAGCGGTTTACGTCATCATTTAGGGATTTTTGAAATTTTCTTTATATTTTTAAATATATTTTATTAACGGTATTTTATTGGTTTTTTAATTAATGTTATGTATTTGAAACCTTTAATAGAAATAATTATATTTGGAAATATTATTATTAAGTAAAATTTTGTTAATTTTTGCAAAATGACGTTTGATTATATTTTTTTAATATTGGTAATTCTGAACTTGTATATTACTAAATATTACATGTCTACATTATACTTTTCAACCTGTATTGTGATTTCATTTTGTTTTTTGTATTGTTGTTCATTGATAAAATGTCAAATGCTCTGTCATGTCAAATTCAAGAGCTTGTAGTTAATTTATTGACTTATTTTGAAAATGAAAAATAGTTTGGTTGGCTCTTACTTTCACTGAATTGTAATATTGAGGTAATATTTCGTTCTTTATTAGTAATAATTTGAAAATTAAATCTATATGTACAACGGTGTGGCAAACGTTATACGCAATGTACAGAAACAGTTAGAAATTGTATGGTATGCAGTATTCTGTATTATTTTTTTTAAGGATCTCACATAATACTAGATGGTTTGTTGCATATACTACAAGAATGAAGTATTTAGAACGGCGTAAGCAGTATCGTTCAGAATATTTTAAATAAAATTAGATTTCACTGGAAAAAAATTATACCAGACGTGTTACCTTTTTAAGAAAGATTTGGATTTATGAAGGCAACCCACAGATCATATATATTTTAATCCGTTTTACATGCTCATGTAAACTTTTTAACATATGACGTCATTGTTTCTAGTGATATTGTATTTATGACGTAAACCGCTTGATTCGCTGGATGGCATTTTACAGCTTGTTATAAATATGTAAAATAAAATCTGATTAGTGATTTCCGTGTAGAATTTAATTCTCTACAACATTTATTTGAAACATTTTTGTCTAAAATCAAATAGAAAGTTTTGCGCAAAAAAAAACTGATTTCCCATGTTAAACGCCTATGGCCCGCTTTTTAATTAACACCTGTATATATAAAAATGAAAATATCGTGGAAACCGCCATTTTTCGATTAATATGATTAATTTTTTAATTATTTTTCTTTGTATAGGGTCATCATTCTGTTGCTGATGACCAAGGAGTGGCAGCTTTAAAAGGAATCGAATTAGACGTTTCCATAGCCAAAAGCAAAGGTATCCATGCTTACGTATGGCAAGGCAGAGAACCAGCCCATTTCTTACAACTATTTAAAGGACATATGAGGGTTTTTAGTGGACGCGGAGTAGATTTAGACAGTAATAAATTAATATTTAATTATTTGACATACACTAACTTTTTATTTTATTTTAGTAAGCGGCCGAAACTTGGTATCTCCTACACACTATTTACTACTTATACAAGGATCCACAACGTATAATACCAGAGCAACACAGGTGCCTATAAAAGCCCAGTCACTGAATTCAAATTATTGTTTTGTACTAAGAAAAGGGAGTATTTATTATATATGGAGTGGGTGTTACTCTACAGGGGATAACAGGGAAATGGCTAAGGGATTGGTAGGGAGCGACTTTTTGCTAATACAAGAAGGTAACAAACAAAACTTACAATAATAAAATATTTATTTTATTTTGAATAAAACTAGTTTTACGAAACGTGAAATAAGAGCAAGAGCATTATTATTCAGAAAGACGTTGTTTATAAATTTGTTTATGAAGTACTAAGTTTTCTTGAATAATGAAATCTTTTAAACAATGGGGTATTCCACCATAACAAAAAAATTAAAAAGATTTCAATTTAACATAAAGTATGGCTCAATAAATAATAGTTAAAACGATGAAAACATGTTTTAAATAAATACTTTACGAGATATTTCACATTTGCTAAAAGGGAAAATTGACGTCGTACAATTACTATCTTTCTCTCGCAGCGTACTCAGAGCAGTGTGTGTGAGAAAGACAAATATAGGGGAAATGTGACGTTACACTGATTTCTCTAAAATAAAATACTGTTAAACTAGGAACAATTAAGATTTTTTTTTTTTTTGATAAATAAATTTATTTACTAGATCTACAATTACATGATTGTTATACATAGTATTGTTAAAATTATAAATTAACGGTATTAGGGTCAGAGTTTATTACTCCCCCTTGTGTTTAGTTTGCTGTTACAGTTTGTGAATACTAGTTATGAGTTGATGATAATTTACAAATTAAGATTTTTTAATACTATGAATTGCTTCAAAACTGAATGAAGTTTTATTTAAAATAATAAAAAAAATTGAGTGGAATACCCCATATTTCATTACCAACCAGAGCTTCAGAAAATTTCAACCATAAATTTGTTTATCTGCATTAAAATATTTTTCAGAAGTTATAAATAAAATAAATCTTTTTTTATACTAGCGTTTTATAACAACTTTTTGATTGTCATTTTCGTTGCTAAATGAAATACTTTTAAGCACTAGTGCTTAAAATGACAGTTTACTGCGTAAAAGTGACAGTTTTAATGTGTAAAATGTTACTTTTAAGCACTAGTGCCTACTTTCTAAATTTGAAAAATTCAAAATGTTGATATTTGAGAATAAATGATATGTTTTAAAACGCTATTATAAAAAATCTCGTATCTAATACATTGCGAAATAAGTATTTTACGCTCGGGCGTACTAATTTCACGTCGCGTGCCTAAAACACCATCATTTCGCAATTATTACATAAATAGCTATGGTTTATGTGTTTAGTTTAAATTTTCCAGAACTTAAAGGTATGATTCATTTTAGGAACTGAGCCTCCAGAATTTTGGCTAGCAATATGCGGTAAACATCATTACGACAGTCCTCCACTTCCAGAACACAGTAATATACCTGATCGTCCAAGATTATTTTTCTGTTCTTTTAATATTGGACCATTGCGAGGTATGCAATAAATAATTATATAGAAAAATTATATTTAAATAATTTATTTGTTTTATAGCGGAAGAATATTTAAATTTTTCTCAAAAAGATTTAAGATCGGAAGAAGTAATGTTGTTAGATATTGGACATACAATATATCTTTGGATAGGAACTGTAAATCCTTGTGAAGAACATAGGATGAATTTTGAAAATGCGTTAGAATACCTTCGAACAGGTAAGTTATGTGTTATGTGTTTAGCATCTATGCCGATTTTAGAACGAATATGAGCCCCTTGCCTCTTTCCGCTTCAGTTGGTCCAATTAAAAAAAAAAAATTATTCATCATGACAACTTACAGAATTTGTAATAATAATTAAATAAATCTTTACTTTTTATTTAAAATGAAGATTTTTCAACATTATAATGTAATTTTAAATTAAATTTTAGCCAAATATTAGAACAGTATAAAAGTACCACAAATCAATATATTAATTTCATATTATTTGTCAATAACGGGTAAAATTACTTTTCATTATAAATAAATTTGAAAAATCAACTGACAGCGCTCTAATTTAATTATTTCGGTGATGAAAGTCGTATATTCAATTTCTCAAATTAAAATTTCTCTCAGTTTTTCTTCAATTGTTGGTAAAATTAAGTATTATTTCATTTTACATTAAAAAATAAATTATTTAAGAAAACATATCATGCTACGGGTCATTATAACGACAAAATGTCAGTAATATTAATAAAAATTGGCGATAATTTACCTTAATTATTATTTATATTGCATTTAACTAAATAAAATGAAATTACAGCGGGTGGACCAATTGATGTGAGAAGGGGCTCGTAGATGAAATAATAATTCTAATACAATGGGAGCTTACAGTGGTGCTATTGTTCCAAAACATTTTTTTTTAACCCTTACCACAGACCCAATATATACAGACATATAATCCAATGCTTTGTATGAGTAACGCTTGAAAAAGTATTATTTTAAACTAATAGATGGCTCTGTATTTAATGTTTAAGTCTCGTCCATGCCACCCTATGTCTAGCCCACAGGTCTAGCCCGATAAAGTACAGTTACATTCAAAAGCAACGTAGTGTACTCACTGCTTCGCACATCGCACACATACCTCTACCTGTGCCACTACCCTCGGATCCTCGGACAGTATTTCATCGTTTCATCGGATTTCGCACAATAGTCTCATTTTCGATGTTTCTTTTCCTTTAGATTAGGATATCTTGAATAATATTAATGAAGGAGCAAAATCGTTTTCACATTCCAGGGTTAATTTTAATAGTCACCATATGAATTTTTTTATTGACTTTTGTTTTTGATTTACAGGATAAAACTTGTTTTTCGCTGATTTTAAAAATACCTCAAATCTCGTTTATTATTATAGATGTAGGAATAATAATGCCGTGCAATTGGATTTTTTTTTAAATAATAATTTGGGAGTTACTTATTACACTTATGAAAGAAGAATAACAATATGTAGTAAAATATCGATCTTCAATTTCGTGATATTTGTTACACTACAACACTACATATTTCGGGAATTATTATTTTCTCCAAAAATATGTTTCACAAGGTATAAAACTGGTCTAAACATTTTTTCTCTCATAATAAGCGAGATGTGAGATATTTTCAAAATTTACCAAAAACAACTTTTAGAGAAAGATATCGAAATTTTAATTTCTCGCAAATTAGTTGAGGCGCTTAAAATAAATAATACTTATAATTTAATACGCGACTCGAAAATAAATTGATGATACATGAACGGAACTGATTAAGGATTTCGAATGTGTAAAAAATATGTAGAGTTAGTACAATAACAATATATTAAAATGTTCAACAATACACGAGATACACAAACAAGAAACGTTGATAAAACAAAACAAGAAAAAATAAAAATGAAATGATATATCTATGAATAATATGAATCTCAACAAACTGCTACAGTATGGTCTACAACGTGAAACCTATATACATATTTTATTATAGATAACAGGAAATTTATTGTTTTTCATTAAAAAACTTAACATATAAGAAATCATTTTAATTTTTATATCTTCTTTAAAATATTTAGTTTTCTACTTTGTTTCTTCTTATCATGTTTGATTTTCTCTCCCATCCATTTACATTCCTTATGAATTTTTGTACATATTAATAAATTAATTAAAAATAATTTATGTTCCTTACATTCATCTAGCCAACCAATATGCTGCTGTTTTATAAATGAGACACATTCTTCAAAAATTATTGCTCTTACACATTTCTTGTACTTAATGTCATTAAATTTTTTATGGAAGATTGTAAACTTCTTATTAACAAGAATAAGGGAGGAAGGGAAGGATCTTGTAATAACACGAAAACAGCGATCCTATTCGAACTATTCCGAACAAGAACGAAAGAGTCCTATCTTACAATGCATATGCTTCGCTGTCTCCATCTACTAGACCCGTCCATGAACTAAGAATCGATATTAGCGCTACTAAGCAGAATTGTCCAGAACTACAAAAACACGCGCTGCCATTCAAATAGATTTAGTTAGCTGTCTGTATGTATTGGGTCTGTGCCCTTACCATATGTTTGACGTGGTTAAAAATAACCTACGTAAAGTTTTAAAATGCTGTATTAAAGAATTTAAATAACAAATGATTTCGTATTTGAAACTCACGTGTGAAATGACACAATACGCATGTGCGTCACATGCGCACAACAGCAAAAAAACCAAACTTTTCTCATAACAGTATCTAGTTTTGCATACACTGTGAACTTCTAAATATTAAAATATTTGGGACTGGAACACTGCTGCCATCTACAACAGTTTTGCGTGAAAGCTCCCATTATTTATCTTGTAGATCCGTGTGAGCGAGATATGAAAACTCCTATAATTCAAATAAGACAAGGATATGAACCTCCAACATTCACAGGATTTTTCGAAAATTGGGATCCAAACTACTGGAAGGTTCGGTCAATAAATCAATTTATAATATAAAATATAAATAAATATTATAATTTATAGGTCACAAAGACTTACGAAGAGTTAATAGAGGAAGCAGCAACTCGTATGTCCCTAATGACACATGATTTAAGTAAAATGAGTATAGGTTTTGATAATGAGTTTGATAAGTTTCATAAGTATTCTATAAATATATTACGAGGTCCAATTGATAATTTGCCGCAATCAGTGGATCCTCTTAAGAAAGAAGTAAGTATTAAAAACTTGGACATATATGTAAATAAGAATGCGAACCTGGTGGCGAAATTTGGAACTTTAACAAGGGAGCAATTTTATTTTATTCGTATGTTTTAAATAATCGTGCACAGTTTATATGTATAGTGGAAAACAAATAATAGAACTAATATTTACAATTAATCTACTATAATCTAATATTTATTGTAAAACTGGGCCTAAGAAAAAATTAAACTATGAACATAACCTAAAAACTACTGACAGCAATGATGCGCTTATGGAAGTTAATCAAAAGTGTTCCCTTGTTGCAGTTCCGGCAAGGAAAACGGGCCATTTTTTAATGTTTGATATATTTACTAGTTACTACTTATGTATTTATTGTAATTAAGCAGTTCTTGGAACTCACATCTCATTAACTCTTAAAACATGAATAATTCACTCATTTTTTAAATATTCTAATATACTATTGGATAGAAAATTTAAAGTACTTTTCAAATTTGAATAAATGTACAGGCTGTAACGAAAATAAGTATATTAAATTTAACCAGTGATAGAACTCGTCGAAAACAACTTTAACTTAGTATCTTTTTTTGTATATCTTCTAGATATTGTGCTAAAAATCTTCAGTTTTGTAAAAAAAAAATCATTAACAGCGTAAAATACTAAAAAAAATTGAGAATTCAAAATAATGTTACTAAGAAATATTATTGCTCTCGACGAGTTCTGTCAATGTCACTTATTTTTTTCTGTTTCACTAGTATGTTACGTCTCGAAATTAGAATTTTTTTTTCAAAAAATAAATTGCGCTTTCGGAAAAAAGTTACCAAGAAATATTGTAGTTCTTGCCGAGTTCTATCACTGGTTAAATTTAATGTACTTATTTCTGTTACATTCTGTATAGGGTAATCAATTTGAAAATATAAAAACCTATATTGCAGATTTATAGATATTTTAATTTAAAATAAACTTGGTTTAAATGTTTTTCCATAATATTTAAAATAATTGGAGTTATTAAAAAAGAACAGACCGATGAATCATTCTGTATATTAGTTTTGTTTCTTTCAATCTCTCCCGGTCAGTCTAAATGTTTTTTTTTTTTACTCATGTTCCGAGTGACTTGGAAGTATCATTATGTCTTAATTATTATTATGTCAGCCTAATAACCATTTTTATTTTAGTTACATCTTACGTACGATGATTTTGTGACCCTATTTGCAATGGAGTATAAAGAATTTGAAAAAATTCCCCTGTGGAAACAACAAGAAATGAAGAAAAATGCTGGATTATTTTAAAAATTATATGTAATTTAACCAAAGCTTGCTTATTTATAATGTATATAACGAATTATAAGTTTCTACTGCACAATATATATTATAATATATTGTTTTGAAATCTTATTTTATTACCCTGTAAAAGTGTAAAATGTCATAAGGTTTAAAAATAAAAAAACTGATATTTATCTTAGTTTTATTTATTGATAAAAAAGATAATTTGGTTCGTGCATCATATAATATGCCGTTGCAGAATTTCGTTAACTATTATAACATATCTACAAATATTTTTGGGCTATACAAGTCATCAAAAAGTGGACACAAAACTTCATTTACATTAAAACCAATGTAACAGTTCATTCGATTTGTGCGTCGCAGATACAAAAGTGATTATCAGTTCAATTAAGAAGAAATTTTCTTCTTCCCAGTATTTGTCAGTGTAAAAATATTTATTGGCGCTAAAAAATTAACAAGGCACAGAACAGCGTTGTATATTATCAATATCATTATTTCAACAATAAATTATTACGATTAAATATGATATCTGTTATAAATAGGAGGAAACAGACAGATATAATCAAAGAAAGCATAAACACAAAATATTCTACAGAAGCAGGAATGTAATCATACTGAAACATAAACGAAATAAAGAAAAATCAGTAAATTATTTAACAAACAACAAGATAAATAATTTACTGAACAATGAATGCACCATTTATGGAAGCTTTCTGCAAGAATATTTATCACTATTTTATTTGATTGCTGGTTATTTAGTAGCACCCGATCTACTAAATTAATCTGAAAACAATTTCATAATATTTACATTTTTCAAAATTTTGTGTTTGAATCATGATCTGTTTGAAATTTAATAAAAGTATTATTGATAATCCCAAATATTTAATAAAAATATGTTACATATTTACACAGTAAGATTCAGTAAATCACGAAAATTACGAAAAAAGTTTACATAATTATAAATAAAACAGTTTAAATATAGAACAGATTATAATATGAAACCAAGCAAAGCTGCTTTATTAGATGTACTTAACATCTCTAAGTACAAGTATAAAAAACCCTACATGTTTACATCTGTTGCAATATTGGTAAAATTTTAAAACGAACTTTCAACCCTGTTGCACAAATCAGATGTTAAAAGATTTGAATCTCGGGTAAAGATATATAGATGGTAACAAATCTCTATAGAGAGCATTGATGTAGGATGCTATTTATTTAGTGAAGAATTGGCTGGCAACGTTGCTGATCTCTGTTGTACACTCAAGTAGGGTTTTAAGGAAGATCTAGTTGACTCTCTATAAAATAATATTCCAAAATAACTAATAAATATTTACCTTGCAAGAGAAGCACACAACTACAGAAAGCACAAATAGCCCACCAAAAGCACAAAAGCTGTGAAAAACTACACAAAAAAACAACATAAAGCGTGATGAATAAACACAGAGTACCTTAATATTATTTTTATTCATACATGTTAAATTTACATTTTATAACAAAGAGAAGTATAAATAAAAGGAAATATAAAAATCGTTGTTCAAATATCTAAAAAGATAATAGTTATAAAACCTTTACAATTATGTCCAATACATATATACAGTCAGTAGTAAAACAACGTGAGGATGACACCAAATTAAAATTTTGTAAAAATGCCAAAAATTTACACGATTTTCGCCTACAATTCGCGGAGTAAAAATAAATCATGCAGCTATTTTTAGGACACTACGATTATAAAATACACTAAAAATACTATTTCAAGCTGCATATTACAGCCAGTTTCATCATTCCCAAGCAACATCACATACACTTACCTTGGCGAAATTTTGGCAGAATCAGTGGTACCAGAACTATTTGCCTTGTAACCACTTTTTTGTATTTTTTTACTAAGTCGGCTAACCCAGTGTTTTTGCTCGTCTGTGGACGGTGCCAAAATCAGTAATTCTTTGGCAAAATCATAGTGCAGTTTGCACGGCGCGAGGGTATCCTCCTTTTTCTCCAAGTGCTCTTTGTGCACCTTTATTCTACAACCTAAAATGCAAACATTGCAAATTGAACCTTTAAATCAAATTATATTTGTTATATTATTTAATTTTAATTATAGATATCTATAGATTATTATACATATAGATTTATTATTAATTTAATTCTTTTAATTTTAATGCCCCAATTCTGAAAACAATGAAATTGGGACATCCAGCAATGGGTAATAAATCAACATGGTTCCGATCTTCAACAGTTTCCGAGATATAAGGCAGTGAAAAATAAGTTTTTACGGGATTTACCTCTCGAAAACTATGAGAGTTATTACTAGTGGTGGGATCCGGATAGTTTTGGTTTCGGATCCAAAAATATCTGGATAATTGAATGTTTAACTATCCGGATCTGGGATCCAAATCTCAGTATCGGATTTTGGATCCGGATCTGAGTATTGGATTTTGGATCCGGATCTGAGTATCGGATTTTGGATCCGAATCTGAGTATTGGATTTTGGATCCGGATCCGAATATGAGTATGAGTATCGGATTTTAGACACGGAAAAACAATCCCTTTTATGTGAAACACGTGCACGATATAAATAAATAGATATTTGGACACTTGCAATGAACCTGTAACCATTATTTTTCAAATTTAATCTTAATCTCGTTTTCTTTGAAGTATTTGTTGTAATGAATGTTAAAATTTTAGAACTACAGAATTCAATATTCTAAGAAATATCCTTCTCGTATTTGCACCAGCTACCTGTCTATTTTAGAGGGGTATTATAAAATTTATTGCTGTTTACAGACCGTTGTAGAGATAAACAGACCCACTGTAACGGTTTGAATTTGAACTCACTTCCAGATGTTTGCCTTTACATTCAAAATGATGAATCGGATCCAGAATTAAAATTCGGATATACGGATCCGGATCCGTAAACAACACATTGAATCCGGATCCGAATAGGATCCGGATCCAAATCAGGATCCGAATTAAAATCCGAGTTAAATTTACAGATATCCCCTTCAATATCCGAACATCGGATATCCGAAGAACCGGATATTTTGAAATCCGGGACCTCGGATCCATGTTTTGTCGGATCCTCACAGCACTAGTTATGACTCGATTAAATGTGATTTTTTGTTTACTTTCAGAGATCACGTTAGATGTGCTTTTGTTTTTCAAAAAAAAAAAAAAAATCAAATAATTGTACTGAGTTAAATGTGGCGAACTTGGTCAATATTTAATTTTCAAATAACTTCGTAACTATTAGGTTGAAATTTTAACTACCAGTTAAATGAACAAAACTGAAACGAAATGAACTGTCAAATGACAAATTTATAATTGCCGTCAATAATCTGATTTAATTTTGTTTATTTAACTGGTAGTTAAAATTTTAACTAGAGATGGTAATATTGGGCCTTAGAAATTGAGAAAAATAATTTACACAAAATTTTATTGGTTTTTTAATATTCTATTTACCGACAAATAAAATTTTGTTCGGCCACTATTCTTGTCAGTTTTTCTTCGATTCTATTACAAAATGGCCTTGTTCTCGGAAACAGTAGACGATTAAACCCATGTTGATTAAGATTTTTTTTACTCATTTTGGTCAGTAAATACCTTCAAAAAAATTTACCCTTTTTTAATAGAATAAAGAACATTCCGATAGATAGTCAAACTTTCCTTTTACATAAACGTATATTTTACTAATCAAGAAATTATAGGCCTGAATATGACATCATTACTATATTTAGATCGACACGTAATACTTTCCAGCATTTAGTAAAATTCGTGTAAATAAATAAACTTCAAACTATAAAAAGAAATAATTATACTATTTTATGGCATTTTTGAACAAAGAAATTTTCTGTTAATCATTCAAATGTAAAAAATCTTGCTACTTACGTCTGCACTCGAGGGCCGGAGGAGGCCTGAACATATGCCACAACGGTCTAGGACAAACCTCGCACGTCGTGGGCATATGGAACGAGATCTGCAAGAACTCATGGCCCTTATGAACACAAGTGCCTGGTTTATCATCGCGCAATAGACTCAGATCATGTGCCTGGGGCATAGTTTCGGAATCAGGTTTGCGTGCTTCGCCTTCACCAGCGTACAACAGTTGGAAAATCCGAGGGATTTCTTTCGCATCCGCGCGGATCACATCGCCTTGTGTCACAGATCGCACGTGGAATACTTTACTGAAAAAAAATAAAAACATATTTATAAAATGTACGATTTGACAAATGGGGTACTATACCATAGTCAAATTTTAACTATCTTAGATAAGTCAGCGAAAATATACATAAATGAGTATTATGAAAAAATATTAGCTGCTAAATATTAATTAGTGAGCAAATTACAAGCGATTGAAGTTGATTAAAAATTGGTATGACGTATGACTTAAGCAATTTGATTGGTTGCCTTAATTTTAAAAAGCGAGACCCGCGACTTTTGCGCCCGCCCACCGCAAAACTATCAATGGAGTAACACTAGCGCCCTCAGACCAAATATAAATTAGACGCCGCATTCCGTACACTGCGCAATGGTTTGTTGTGAAGCCATTCCTTACTGGGTGAGGGGTTAGGTCGGGATAGGAGGGAACGAGGCGTTTGTTTTGTATAGCGTGTTGCTTGCCTAGTTTGTTATTATTATTTTACGTGCGAAGGTGATTTTGAAAGGTTAGATGCGGTAAAATATAAATATTTGATAACGTCATTGTACATATTATTTTTCTTTTTCAAATCACTTAATAGGTTACAAAATATAAGCTGCTCAAACTATTGCAAGTGCAACCTGCATTTCATGAACGCCGCTAGCTAGCTCGGTACGCCCATTTAAGTTCGTGCTTCACAACAAATGGTTGTATGCCGCGTCTAATTTATATTTGGTCTGAGCTAGCGCCACCCGCAGCCATAGTTTGTCACAATATTGTCAAACGATGGACAAACTGTTTCAATGTTTACATGGTGCGGCAAGGGGGAATAAACACTATTACGCTATTTTTGTGGTAAAAAATTATTTGCTGATAGATATGTGTACGAGAAAACATGCCATTTTGTTAACTTAAATACGAAAAATTTTATCATTCAAATGGTGTCCAATTTCACGGAGCACATTCCCTTAAGTTGGCCTCTACTCTCTCTAACAGTTCTTGATGGATTTTCTCTAGCAGTCCTTGGATTTGTGAGATGTTCTATCGAATTTCTTCTTTCAGTTCGTCTAGTGTCCAGATTTGTTTTCATATACACGTAATTACTAGAAACTCCACAGAAAAAAAATCACACTTCAATGGGTCGGGCAAGCGCTGTTTTCGTCAAAAAAACGCCTGACCTATCAATGTGTAATTTCTACCTGTATGGTTTCCTGAAATCACATGTATATGAAAAGAAGCCTGGCACACTAGACGAAATGAAGGAACATTTCGGCAGCACATCGCTTAAATCGACAAAGGACTGTTATTAGTGTTAGGGAGAGTAGAGGTCAACTTTTTTTTTTCATATAAAATAAATTAAATATCTCCCACCTCGGATGTAATAAACTATTTTCAGTCTAAAATAGCGCAGTACTGTTTATTTCAAAAACGTTTGTTTCCTGTACCACACCCTATAATTTATTAGGAAAAAAAAATGTATTTGATTTGTTATTTAAGCTTAATAATAATTTCTTCATAAATATAACGTATAAGCAGAGGTGAGCGATATAGGGCTCGCGAGAGTCCTTTGTTAAATTTTTCTATAATTTGCGAACCCCTTGTTGTTTTTCTTTTCTTATTTTTTTTTCAAAAAAGAACATATTTTTCAAAAACATTTTCTTTACAGGAGTGACAAAGTACAACGGTATATTTTCAATTAGTCGTCACTAACTGAGCGGTGACGATTAAATTCTCTCGTTTTCGTTTTATGGAACAAAATTTTTATAGCTCACCATACTGCGTATAGGTTTATATAAAAAAATATTGCAGCTAGGCGAACAAGAAAAATTTTTACCCTCTAGAACTAACAGTTTGTCGATCACTGGTGAGAACATGTTACATCACAAGCCAAATTCTGAACTTTAAAAATTCATATCCCGCTTATTACGTACAATTATTAGTCGCGTCTTCACTAAAATTTTTAGTTCATTCTGATCTTGCAGAAAAAAAAATTGGTATAGAACCCCATTGCTATAATCGTAATAAGTAAAAAAAAATATTTTCGGGCGATCACCCTTCTAAATACTAACCATATTGATTCGCACTTGAATCTATAGATCACATTCGAGACTACGTTTGCATTGGCATATTTTTGTTACTTTGTGTTATATTTTGTTAAAAGAGTAGTGGTGGTTCAACTAACTGCTTTATTAAGTGTGGGACAAACGCAAAAGAAAATGTCCTACCTTAAATCTAAGATGAGAACAGGATTGGTTTCTTGTTTATCACTTTCAGAATTGTAGAAAATAATTTTCTTTGATGAAACCACCACATATTGTTTCTTCCAACCATGCCTTCGTATATTCTGTTTATTAGGTATAGATAACCACCCTTCTAAAATAGATTCTTGAGTGTTGAACTCATCCCCGTCGTTATCTGCAGAACTTAACGAAGCTGTTTCACTATTCATTGACGCCAATTTCATCTGAAGTTGTTCTATTTCGGAATCCTTGCTATCCAACTCCATTTGAAGCCGCAATTTTGTTTGGTTTTCTTCATAAACTTGCGCTTGAAGATCTTGGAGGTCTTTCTGCCATTTGGCGGCAAGTTGGCCATATTTTTCGCGCTCTTGTTTGAGTTCTTGTTCAAGTTTGCGACAATCTTTTTCCTTTCTTCGGAGATCTGCACTGGAAACTTTGTTCTTGCCTTTACTGGTGTTGATATCTTTACGATTTAAGATTTCATGAAGTTTGTTAACAGCTTGTTGTTTCAGAATCTGTTCTGTTTTGAGGCGATTCATTAATTTTTCAACTTCTTCAGAACTGTCTGAGGTTTTACTCAGATCTTCTTGAAGGAGTTTAATTTGGCGACTTAGGTCATCCTTTTCTTTAATTAATTGATCGTTTAGTTTTTTGAATTCAGCTTCTTTTTCTTTTAAAGTGTTTAGGCTAAGATCTTTGGATGATATTTCAGTTCGGTGTTTGGCCAATAAATCTTTAAGTTCTAATTCTTTCATAGTTTTCTCTTTTTCCAAATCCGCGACTGTTTCTTCGGCGATAGATCTTGCTAAGGCTTCGGAATCTGCTCTAGCTAAAGCGATTTGTAGTTGATGGACAAGATTTCCTCTTTCTTCTTCTAATTCTGAAGTAGATCTGGATTTTTCTTCTAGATCTTCTCGAAGTTCAGTAGCTTGAGTTTTATAAAGAGTTGAAAAGTACTGCTCGGCTTCTAACTGATCTTGTAATTCTTTCATTTGTAGTTTATCTACGGACCATTCTCGCTTAACTTTGTGAAGTTCTTCTTCGATATGTTTCTTGGTTTCGCGTAATTGTTGAACTTCTTTTGCAAGTTGTGATTCGCGGGCTTTTAAATGGGTGATTTCAGAAAGTTGGATTCCTAGTTCTGATTGTAACGTAGTTTTCTTTTGTTGTTCCTGTTCTATTTGGCTTTGAAGTGCTTTAACTTTTTCTACTTCTTGACGGTGTTCTCCTTCAAGTTTTTGTAACCGTTGCTGAATTTGGCGATAATCAACAGATAACATGGAAATTTGCCTTTCTTTTTCTTGGGAGTTGAGATCGGCTTTTTGGCGTGCACTTTTTTCTTCATTAAGTTTTAACTGTAAAGCTTTAACAACTTCTAAATTAGCCTCTTCTTTGCTCACTAATCTAGACCGTTCTGTTTCTTCGTGAGCTCTAACTTCTTGGTGGTAACGATTTTGTGCAGCTTTTAATTCAAGACCTAACGAAGCACATTCTTTCTCCAGCGAAGACACTTTTTCACTTAACTGTCTATTATCTATGGTTAATTTTTCTTCACGTTGTCTACATCTTTCTAATTCTGTATGTAATGATTGTAATTTTCCTTCAAGTTCTATTTGTTGGTCTGAAGCTTGATTTCTCGAACTTCTTTCTTGAGATAATTGGCCTTGTAGAGTAGCGACGTCTTGTTGAAGAGTGTCTCTTTGTTGCTGAAGAGTTGCTAACATTTGTTGGAGTTCGCCAGCCATTTGTTCAGAAGCTGATTTAGCAACTGTTAATTCAGCGGCTTGTTTTCTTAATCGTTGTACGTTATCACTTTCGCCTTTTAACTTTTCTTGCAATTCGGCAACTTGCTTTTCTAGTTGGTTTATTTTATCGTTATGTTGCTGGTTGTTATTCATTTCTCTGGTACGTTTATTTTGTTCATCCTCTAGCCGTTTTTTCACGTCATTTAAAAGTGCTTCTGTTTTTCGCCTCAATTCATTTTCGTTGTCTGCTTTTCTCTGTAATTCCTTAACATTATGTTTAAGTATCGTAACTTCTTTTTCAGATTTAATTGCATCTTCTCTAAGTTCTGCTTCTCTCCTAGCTATAGTGTCTAATTGAGCGACGAGTATTTTCGTTTTAGTTTCTAAGTTTTCTACGATTAATCTCTCGCGTTCTAAAAGTTTTTCTAGTTCGTGTACTTGAGCATCAGATTTGTTGTTTGACACATGGTTTGAGCCGATGTCTATCGTGTCCATAATCTTTCTATTTCCGGTTAAAAGTTGATAATCTCCGGTATATGTGAAACCAACAAATGGGAGGTGATTGCCAACGAAGGCTTTTGGCACTGGGAAAATCTCTTCCGGACTATCATCTTTCTCAATATCGTCGAAGTTGCTGGTATCATCATCTCCTGTAAGTTCAGGCACAACTGGAGGGGCAGAATCACGGAGATTATCAAACGTCCATTGGTCGTTAATAAAAAACGGATGTTTCTTAATCTCTTCAACGTTGTTTCGCCCTAATCTTTTAGTTCTATCGGTTAAAAATCCCTGTATTAAAGACTGAGCTTGTCGGCTTATTTCAACCTCAGGAGGAAAGCACAACGAATTTCTATGGTCCATAATTTTACTGTAAGTTCCTACTAAACTATCAGCGTAGAATGGCGTTTCTCCTACAAGCATTTCGTACAAGAATATTCCTACAGACCACCAGTCGCATTCTCGGCCGTAAACTCCTTCACCGCCTTGACTTTGAAGCACTTCCGGGGATATATAATCGGGAGTTCCGACTGCATTGTTCGATCTAACTAGCCCATCTTCGTCCATACGCATGCAGGTACCAAAATCGGCTAGTTTCAAATGCCCATATTTATCCAACAACATATTGTCTGGTTTAACATCTCTATGAACAAAACCCATGGTATGTATAGCATCTAAAGCCAAAACAACTTCCATCGTATAAAATTTAGCCCATTTTTCAGGAATATCATAGTTGGACATGAGATTGACTAAATCCCCCCCAGGCATGTAGTCCATGACCATATAGAGATATTTGTGATCTTGGAACGCGAAATGTAATTGGACTATCCACTGGGAGTTTGCGTGGGCCATAATGTGACGTTCTTCCCAGAAAAATGCAGAATCTGACCGTTTGATCATCTCGAATTTGCTGAGCAACTTCATGGCATATACTTTGTTGGTGGATTTATGACGGACAAGTTGCACTTCGCCAAAAGCCCCACGACCTATTACTTTGATAAGGTTGAAGTCGTCGGGTTTCATGCGAAGATGTACGATGTCTTTGGCGACGTTGTCATCTAGAAAAAATAATACAAACTCTTTTTTAAGTCGTCAATGATTTGTTTCTTCTTTTCTTACATCTATTGGAGTAGGCTTCAACATTTTTCATTCGCTTGATGGCAGGATGGTCGCAGTCTGCTACTAAGGCTTGTACGGTGTCCAGAAGACAATCTACATTTGTTATACTCCGAGGATCTTGAATCTTTTCCTCGAGTAACCGAAGGCGTCGCCTACGGTCTTCATCTTTTATCTGATCCATCTTAACAGCTTGAGACTTCTTAACCATGTGCTATTTATCTATTCTTGTACCCATTGTCCTAAGTGTAAATAAATTAATTGTTTTGATTCGAGTTCAAGATCATTATTCACTAAATATGAAATATATAAGTAATGCATTGTCTTGTGCTATCAGCAGGTATGTATACGTTTATAATTTATGAGCTTAAATATGACGAAGTTATAAATAATAATTTATCAAAGTAGCATATGACGGGTGGATAACAACATGACCAAGAACAAAATGCTATCGGCTTTATAAAAAACAGGAAATTTTGTTTTAAAAAGTACGAATACAATGACGATAATTAGTAAATATTAACTAAATTTATATTATCAATTAAATCTCCAAATAAAAGGTCTAATTAAAATAATATTTACATAAATAAAACGTTAACATCCAACTGACTTTGTTCCTTGTATGTATAAATATTTATCAATACACTTTTATAAACAGTTCAGCAAATGTTACTATTAAATAAAAATGACAGAATACAGAAATAGAATGTACTTTAGACAATATTTGATCAAAACTGTTAATACCACAAGACAAAACTTCAATTTTCTTATACATTTCAGAACTTATTTACAAATAAAATAAAGTCATAAATACCTGCATATTCCAATAAAAACTACAAATAATGCATTTTAATATCACATAAAAACTACAAAAATATATAAATGGCCTTCTTTTAAATTAAAAATTTTCATTATAGTTCGTAGTGGCCATTTTCTATAATGAATAATACTACCAACAGTTAAATTATCCCACAAACGTCATACTTACATGTTTGTAAACTTTAAATAATAAACTAAAATTTGAAATTAACATTGGCTGAATCACTTTAATTTTTCGTTAGTAATTTGTTTTTAAATGACTAAAAAATGAATCAAACAAAAAACAATTACAACCCACACCCCGACTTTCAACTGTTTTATTAACCTACTACACAAAATATTTCACAAATAATGATATATTATAATTCTTTTATGTTTATTTTGTACAATGTGTTTTGATGTTTTGTTTCACATTTTTCCTACAAATTTTGACATTTGGTATACATGGTTTGAATTGAAAAACCCATGTGGTCGTGCATGCAAATGTCAAAAATAAATATAACTTTTTACAGTATAATTAAGCGACAAAGTGTAGTTAAATAATTTAGAAATGACTTAAATGTGTAACACAATAAAAATTGTTCTTAGATTTATAGTTTATTGGAAATATAAGGTAGATACATTCATTGACATTTGTATAACCTCAAAAATTGTTGTTTGCCTGCTGATTTTGATTAAATACTACTAAAATGGACTCTAAATATTCGTTGTTGGGTAAAAATCACGTGTCCTTACCAAAATTTAACATAAAGCCAAAACCAACACCAGTTGTGTTCAATGGTTCCGGTCCTCCAACCAAGAAAATAAAGTTGGAAAACAAAGAAAACAAGAATAAAAACAATACACCTGTTGTACCGCAACAGAGTTTACAAGATCAACGACGATCATTGCCTATATACGGAGTGAGAAACCGCCTTTTAGAAGAAATAAAAAGGCACAATACTTTGATTATTATCGGCGAAACAGGCAGTGGTAAGACAACTCAGATTCCTCAGTTTATACACTCCATGCGACTACAAAATGATAAAGCTATTGGTGTAACTCAACCCCGAAGAGTAGCTGCTGTAACAATTGCTTTAAGAGTTGCCCAAGAAATGGGAGTAACATGTGGCGAAACAGTAGGATATACAGTCCGATTTGAAGATGTTTCTTCCAGAAAAACTAAAATAAAATATCTCACGGATGGTATGCTTCTTAGAGAAGCAATGGGAGACAACTTATTACAACATTATAACGTTTTAATTCTCGACGAAGCCCATGAAAGAACGATAGCTACGGATGTTTTATTTGGAATTGTTAAAGAGGCACAGAAAATTAGAAAAGAGAGAAATGTAGCGCCTTTGAAACTGATTATTATGAGTGCTACTATGGACGTGGATCATTTTTCAAAATATTTTAATAACTGCAAAACGGTTTATGTTGAAGGGAGAACTTTTCCAGTTGATATTTACCATACGATAAAAACACAAGAAGATTATCAGTTTTCTTGTTTGGTTACTCTGTTTAAAATACACAGGGAAGCTCCAGCGGAGTAAGTATCTACATATTATTTTTATTAAGATTTATTCAAGAATTTAATTATTTGAAATATAAAACTACGCAAAACAAGAAAAAGCAAAAATATTTAATACAGTTTCACAAAAAAATTATATTGTAAAACTTAGAGTGTATATTTTTTCTTTATTTTTTTATTTAGGGATGACGGCTTCATAGGGACCTCCACCATTTTTTAAAAATTTATTCCGGTAAAAAAATTCTTATTATATAATTAATGGACTCTCGAAGTTTGAAAAAATATAAATTTTCATATCAAACTGTTTTCTTCGTGAACCTAAATGTTCTTGAAATATAAATGCTATTTCTAATTTCTAAGATTAATAATAAGATTTATATTCAAATAAAAACTGAGAATTACAGTGCTCGTTTGATAGCCACGCCTCCGCTATTTGAATTTCTTTACTTCCATTGATAGTACGGACCTTTTAACTCGGTATTCGTAATATATTTATACGCGGTCTTTCAGTCACCAATTAAAATAATATATGTATATTGAATTCATATTCGTGGCGAGCCAATATAATAAAACCCCGCTATTTCCGAGGTATTTCAATTATATCATTTTATTTCTTTATTAATATTATTAAACACATACTTCCACTATTTTTTAATAATTTTTCCTAATTCATTCGAGCTGTAATCACCCATTCTTTTAGTTTTGTTTTATATGTTATAAAAAATTTCTAATATTGTTAAAGTTTAAACACTTCCGTGTCTTACAATAATTTATTTTCGTAGGGATGCAGTTTTAATTTTTTTAACTGGCCAAGAAGAAATTGAGTCAATGATGTCTTTAATATACCAAATCGGTAGAGATCCTGAATTAGTTGGACGACCTGTATTAAAAGTTTTTCCGTTATATGCCGGATTGCCTTCTGATCAACAATTAGATGTATTTAAACCATGTCCTCGGAATATACGAAAAGTAATATTAAGTACAAATGTGGCTGAAACTTCTATTACTATAAACGGAGTGAAATATGTTATAGACAGCGGTATGGTGAAATCCAAGTAAGTCTATTTTTTTCTGAATTCTTTAAGCTAATATATGCGCTATTCTTAAACAATGGAATTCACGCAACGAATTAATAAATATTGTTGATTTCATTATCCAATAAACAAATAACAAAATTAAATTTAAATGTCTATGATTAAACCTAACATTTCTTTGTGTAGTTTGCAAAAAAATCTCTGCTATCAACGTTTTAAAATATTATTTAACATAATAGACCTATTACTTTCCTATAGCGCCTCTACCGGCAGAGAATTAAATAATGAAAGCGTGCCAGGAGACGAAGTGTTTTTTAAATTTTTTAAATTATGTTGGTTGTACTAACTTTGTTTCTCTTTACTATTCTTACGGGCAAAATCCGGTAGTAAAACATGAAAAACAATATTTGCGTCTAGATAAAATAATATTCTACTTTAAAAATGCATTCTTAGCATGCGTATTGAGACAGTGGTCGCGTTCAGCACCTCTCATCGCTGGCATCGCTGACCTCCGAAGTTTGATGAATACAATGAGTGGACGAATGTAATTGGTCCAGCAATTGCATTCGGCAATCATCGGCACGCAGCGGTGCTCATCGCTGCCAGGGTGCTGAACGCGCCCAGTAATATGGTCTATTGAGCAATATGTGCCCCTGGCCTTGACTTGGAAGGCACGGGCCGGCGTAAATACTCAACCAATAACATTTAAGAATTTTGCCGCGAACGCGAAGTACATACAGAATAAAAGTACACGTGTAGTAGCGGCGGCAGCAGGCATACTAATAAATGAATTATAATTATGGAGAAGGTATAATATGTATATAATAAATGACATTTAAAGAAATGTTTATGTATTTTATTTGTGTTCTAACTAAATCCATTTCATATATGAACCGATAGAATTTGTATAGAAAACTTCTGTCTCCGAATGTACTCTTAATGATAGACAACGCCTCCCAAGTCGAGGCCAGGGGCACATATCGCTTGGTCGGACAATACCAATGGGAGTAGGCGGTGGTGATATAGAGTAACTATAGTGCCACCTTAGCTATGAACTATGTAATAAAATTTACACACTTTGGTATGCGCGCGCGATAGTTACTTAAGCGGGTGTCACATGTACGCAGGTACCTGCAACTGACTTGACGCAACTTTTCAAAATACACAACTCTTGATATCACACGTGCGCAAATTTACATATATTTTAGGTCATTTACATATTTAAGGTTGGTAACGTATTTCTACAGGTCTTATATCTCATAACTCGGAAGCATCTCCAATTAAATTAATCATTATTTCCAAGTATGTATCAAATTTGTCTGAACACATTTTAAAATTTCGCAACAATAACATCAATACGAAACAAAATATCAACTCTTCTATTTAGGGACTTTAAATTCAATCGCGCATGCGTACTTCGTTTGTACGCACGTATCTGCAACTTGTCTACGAAGTTTTCAAACATGTTCGTAAACTAGTTGCATGAAGTCAGTCTCTTATCATACGCAAAAAGTTGCATGAAATAGACAAAGTTGCAGAAAATCTATGACAAGTTGCGTGTATATGCTTACGTCCCTTTACCCCCTTTACTTTGTTAAATATTATACATTTGTTAATTTTGTAAATTTCATCCAGCTCCTGATGAAGGCGTAAGTGGCGCCGAAACCGGTCGAGGTCGAAAATAAATATAATTTTGACCGCATATCTAGGAATTTTTTCAACCCAATAAAATTTAAGTCCAAATATAAAACAAGACTTGTTATAATACTTAGTATTGTTTGTGCAAATCATTTTGAGAAAAATGAATTTTTAGTTATACAACTGGTAAAAATTACAATAATTAACATTGTTTCATGTGGATTTGACTTTATAATTATACTTTTACTTCAGAAACACAGTCATTCAAAATTATCGACGGCAATAGGATGCTGCCATCTACGTTGAGTTTTGTCCGCCTGCTCCTATTTTAGTGCAAACTCGACTTAAAAATGCGAGATGTGAAGATTTAAAGTTTACGTTATCTAAGATAGTTGAATTTTAACTATGGTATAGTGCCCCAAAATTTATAGTAATTTAAAAAAATATGTTATTAATTTAAAGAAGCGGTAGTAACAGAAAAGATAAAAACGTAGTAGTAGTAAGAATGTAAATGTATGAATTTTATTAGATTAAACGAGAAAAAAAAATGAATATAGGAAAAAGTCTGTATGAATGTTTTTATGAATGTGAATAAGGTCAAAGTCGTATAATCGAATATAAAGAAGTAGCAAAAATTGATGACATGTTTTCCTATTTAGATCATATCGTCCGTCTACTGGGTTGGATTGCCTGAAAGTCCATAAAATTTCCCAAGCGCAAGCTTGGCAACGAACTGGCCGAGCTGGTAGAAATGCAAAAGGCACTTGCTATCGAATGTTCACAAAAGACGAACTTAAAAATATGCCTAAAGTTACGAAACCCGAAATACTTCGGTGTAATTTAAATAGTGTTTGCTTACAACTTCTTGCAATGGGTATACAAGCAAATAAATTTGATTTTATGGACAAACCTAATAAAGAATCCATTGATAAAGCTTTTTACGAATTAAAATTACTGGGAGCAGTGGAATCCGAAAACGATGTTAAATTAACAGCTATTGGAAAGAAAATGGCGCAATTTCCAGTTGACCCGCATTTTAGCAAGATTCTAATTTCTTCCAAAGATTATGGATGTATGGAAGAAATACTCAGCATTATTTCGGTTTTATCGAGTGAAACTATATATGTTACACCTTCCAGTAAAAGAGATCAAGCTATAGCCACTAGACAAAAATTTGTGTCACCTTATGGAGATCATATAACTATGTTAAATATTTACAGAGCTTTTAATAACGCGGCTCAAAAAAAGCACTGGTGTTTTGAAAACTTTTTAAACTTTAGAAGTTTGACATATGCAAAAGAAGTAAGAACACAATTGGCTGATTTTTGCCAAAGAT
This sequence comes from Ophonus ardosiacus, assembly GCA_943142095.1. Taxonomy (NCBI): domain Eukaryota; kingdom Metazoa; phylum Arthropoda; class Insecta; order Coleoptera; family Carabidae; genus Ophonus; species Ophonus ardosiacus. The sequence continues at coordinate 39,144,765 of OW964830.1, forward strand.
GCGATATTCCTTTGTCTTCTTGTGGAAGTAACATGGAATTAGTGAGAAAATGTTTAATATCTGGATTCTTTATGAATGTGGCTGAAACATCCCGAAATAATGTCAAGGGGACACATTTAGTAACGGTATTAAATTGTAAAATGTGTTTTCTGGTAATTTAGTAACTTATTTATTCTATTTTAGTTGGATTCGCACCAAGTCGTTCAAGTTCACCCTAATTCCGTTCTTCATGGAATGAAACCTCAGTGTGTAATTTTTACAGAAATTGTGCAAACGAGTAATACTTATTTAAGGACTGTTTCGACGATAGAAACAGAATGGTTGAAGGAAATTGCTCCAGATTATATGAAATCTCATAGCTTATCGACATATAATCGTGGAAATTGATTATTAACGTGTAAATACTTACTGTAATATAGTAATTAAGTGAAAAGTTCGATTATTTTTATATTCGACTATGAAATGTTTATATGTATATTCATTCGCAGATTAAATTATGTATTTTTAAGCAATAAATAAATATTTTGCCAAAAAAATGTATTTTACTATTTATATATAGAATAGGGAAAAAATGTGTGCTTAAACCGCATAGCTGACGTGAAACTTCTTTCGAAATAATTTAATTAAATTCCGAAAGCGGAACTGTTTTGCCCATCACTAGCACAAACACGCTAGCTTATTCCCAAACTTGTACTATTGGAGAAAGAGAGAACGAGAGAGAGGAAATGCGCGCGCACTGTAATGCTCTAGTCTTGATGTCAGCGTTACCATTCGTGTAACAGATTCGTTGATTTACACCTAATATATTCTAATAAGACGCTAGCGTGTGCCCGCGCACGCTTCGTCTCTCCTTTTCTATACTTATCTCTGTTTGCCTCAAAGTGTTTCAATTTCCGTAACGCGTCCATTGCCATTGATTTCATTGTTTTTCAGATTGAGTGATACGTGTTTCCGTGAAAATCCGTTAGGTGCGCTACGTGAGAACGACATTATTTTAGCCTACGTTTTAAAAATAAAATTTAAGAAAAGAATAAATATTATCAAGTGTCAAAATGAGAACTTCAAATTACAAAATTTGTATTCGTTTTGATCAAGATTTAAAAGTTTTTTAAATATTCTTTTGAAAATGATGGATGGATCGTTCTCACGTTGCGCTTCTAGCGAAAAAGGCAAGGAAAGACGTATCATTTTGGACACGCGTTTCACGGAACCAGTATAATAATCGTCGTTTACTCCCTCCGTAAAAAAAATTCACTTTAAAAATTATAATAAAATAAATAATTTTGAATCGGCACCCACTCCGGTTTTACCGGTGTGTGTGTGTTTCTGGGTGAAAAAATTGAAATTTACTCTTTTATGTACGTAGATGTAAATTCTACATAATTTATTTTGCAACTTTAATGCAAAACAAAACAAAATTATACGGATTTTTTTTAAGCTTCGTACCCATTGACGTATAACTAACGTTAGTTATAATACGTCAATGTTCGTACCCTTCGTACAGACTTGAGCATTATGTTGAACGGCAAATAATAACGAACCGAATATCAAACAGACTGGGAGAATAGATATAAATTTCATCGAACTGAGCAATGAACGGAACGAGTTTTGAGCTGTTCCTAGAGTTTTTTACGAACAACTATGGAAGCTGCAGCGACGTATTCGTTATTATTTAACCGCGAAGAAAAAGCAAAGAAAATCAAGAAGATGGTGGCAAACACATTTATATATATTAAAAAAAAAAAAAACCAGAAAATGTTGGCTTTTTAATAAGTGAATTAAAATTTCAAACTGTTTCAAGTACCTATGCCTACTATACATTTAAATAAATTATAAAGAATAATAATAGTAACAATCAAAATTACAATAAAACACAAGAATAACCCTTGCGTTCTCCATATGTACACCGTCAGTTACACAGTTATGTTTTGTGTTTGTCGCTTTGTCGTCTCGTCCAAACCTATAACACATTCGCGCGCGCTTTTCTTTGATGCTTAAGAAAAACCCGACAACGGATGGGAACAAGAGCGCGCACGAAAGAAAACAAATGTGTTCGCAAACGCGTTCGTGTCCCCTTCAAACTGGTGTTTCGTAGTTTCGTTCGCCGTCCAGATCACAGACTATCTACACTATCCTGGTCCTGATTGGTGTTCGGTTTGTCGTTCGGCGCAATGCTCAGGTCTGTACGAAGCTTTAGATCTTGACGTTATCCACGACCCTACCGGCGGCGATTTGCAAACAACTGCGCAACGCAACGCATCGCTTGTCAAACCACTGCAACAAAAAACAAAACAGGCTCGCAATTATTCAGAAAATTGACATCTATCATTCTCTGTAAATTCATGTAATTATTGTAAGTACCACCGTATAATATAACTATAAAACTATTACTAACATACAGATTTCATAATATTTCATCATAATAACCTATATTTCTAGAAAGTTCTCGTCATGTCATTTCGGTAATTATTTGTTTTAGTTCTTCAATCATGGCATCAATTCTACTAAGCAGGGCTTGTCATGCTCCTGTACTTCGAGTTACTGTTTTGAAACAAATTCCTCGTCAGCAAGTTTTTAGATCTTTTGCGGATAAACCTAAAGATGTATTGCGAGGTAGAACTGCCCGCAGACCGACTCTTAAAGAACGAGCGATGGCTCCCACATCTGGAACACGTAAGGGATGTATTTATTATTTTTTAGTCTGTCTTAATATATAAAATTTTAGCATTTAGTATTGGTAAGGGAGCTATTGCTGCCGGTGGTGCTTTAGGGCTTGGAGCATTATGTTATTATGGATTGGGGCTCTCCAATAAACCAGGCATTCTGGAAACTTCAATGTAAGTATATAGAAAACCATATTTACCATAACATGGAATTTTTACTTACAATCATTAATGCCATTTCGAACAAATTAATTAATTTATTTTTTAATCTTTAGTATCATCCATCACAAGTTTAATCTTTTTAGTACATTTGATAAAAGTTTTTGGTGGTAATAAAGGTATATAATTTTTATACATACAGAGAAATATTTGCATTATAATATTTATACAAATTATAATTATAATATAATATATTTTTATTTGTATTAAAACCAATGTCCTGCTTAAAAATCATATTTTGATAAGTTTGATATTTCTTTTTATTATTAAATAATGAAATTTGACAATTCTTAAAACAGTGTTTGTTAAAATTAGCTACCAGCTAGTGATTTTAACTCCCTGGTTTTAATCGTCCTGTACAAAAATTATTTTGGGTAGTCAGTGGTCAAAAACTTAAAAATAAGATACAAATGAACGTATTTCAAGAATATTTGTTAGAAGAACCCAAATAATATGCAGTCACTAATGCGCACCACAAAAAATATATTTAAAAAAAATAATATTTATTTTCATTTACTAAAGCGAAGCTGTGTCCACATTTAAAACTTAAAATTGTATTTAACATTCGATAGCAAGATAGGTAGTTAATTTATATAATTTTAATAAATACCTTAAACATCACAAAAAAGTGAGATAAACCAAAAAACTAAAATATATTTTGTGTTATAGGAACACAATGTCAAATGTAAACTTGGTTTATATTAATCACTGCCCTGGACAAAATTTTAAAAAAGTTGTTTTTAATAACACCAAAGAGCAAACGCGAAATTGCGACACCGTTATTTTATAATTCACAGAATAATTCGATTACTGTACCTCCAAATATTATAAAAAATAAACCACTGCGTCCCTAAAAGATCATAGAAACTTTTATAACGAATGCTATTTTTCGATTTACGCTTTAGGTTTTGAGATAAAAATTGGTTAATTTAGGTTCATTTTCAGAAGTTTTATTTTACCGTTCTGGCCTAACTCAAATTTTGATTCATGTGCCCTTTTGACATGTATACTTTTTTCGAAATTTTGCTTTGTGAGATCAATAAGTTTCATGTGTAAAAATATCAGTTTGTAATACCGATTCCCCATAAAACTTATTTATGACGCTTATAATAGCGAGGAACAAAACTATTACCAATATCAATACACTCAAACCTATTTTTACTCGGATTATTTTTACCCGATCTTGAAATAACACGGTTTAAAAAATCGCCAATTTTGTACCATCCAATTTATAAAATAAAAAGAAATAATGTCTTATGACTACTTATATTTGTACACGAATTCTTCAGGAACGAATGTACCGTGTAAAAACAGGTTTAAGTGTATTTCGTATTTTTGGGAATGAGTATTTTTAAATACTGTTGTTCTTTGATCACAAAATTAATTATTTTAGGGCATGGCCGCAGTATGTGAAAGATCGCATCAAAACAACTTACATGTATTTCGGCTCTTCAATTCTTGTAACTGCAGGTGCTGCTTTTGCTGCATTCCAGTCTCCAGCGATTATGAATTTAGTTATGCGGAATGGAATGATGGTAAATTCTTAAATAATAATCATAAACTTGTGTTTAATAAAACGTTTTTAGGGTATTGTTATCAGTATGGCTGCCATTATCGGAACTGGAATGGTGGCTCAAAGTATTGAATACAAACCTGGATTTGGAATTAAGCAGATCGCTTGGCTGACCCATGCTTCAGTCATGGGAGCTATGCTGGCTCCGTTGTGTTATGCTGGAGGACCTCTTTTAATGAGGGCTGCTTGGTTAACTATTGGCGTTGTTGGCGGCCTTTCCACAGTAGCGGTAAGTGATAATAAATTACTAATATTACATTAATTCACTTATATGTTGGTGATTTGAGGAAATGTATGTCTGCATAGTACAAAATAAAGTACCCGATAGGTATCTGTCTGACGCCAATCAAAATATTTATATTCGTGACGACACACTTTAACATAAAGCCGCCTTTTTCCTAAGAATTTTAATTATACAGGTGGTTGATTTTTCATTGTCCAGCTTATATCTTCTGAAATATTAAAGATACAAGAAAAAGTTATATAGAAAAGTTATTTGATACAACCTGGTCTATAATTTAGCATAAACAATTTTTTTCCAAGGCCTACCAATTTTCCAGAAAAATATTTAATTTTGATTTTTTAAATGGAACATCCTGTATATTTTTACGGAATAAAATTCTAAATAAATTTCTCTTTACAATGATGTGTAACAAGTAAGGGTGTACCTTTAAATTATGTCTAATAAAGCAAATAGAAATACGACAAAAGTAGCCTGTGATATTCTATTGTTTATACCAGTAACATATGTCACAGATTGCTACTTGATATTTAAATACAGAGAATTTATTTTAAAATGCAACATTATGGTTCATCACTTCCATGGTTACTCACTATTGTCAAAAAATGACAGCAATGTAATATTTGTCCATTTTAAAATGCAACATTATAAATAGTATTGCAGCACAGGAGATACCTCCAGAACACATTACAAATGGTGTCAATTCTTATTACGACCGACTAGAATATTGCCTCAGTGTGATTGGGGGTATTTTTTAACATTTATTACTTGAAAGTTATGAATTTTTGTAAGCTAAAGTTTGTTAAGATGTGTAACATTCAAGTTTTGATTTTTTATTAATAGTATGTAAGCTAATTTATTGGAAATTAGTTTTGATAATACAAAACTACAAATTTTGTATGTTGCATTTTAAAATGGACAAATATTACATTGCTGTCATTTTTGACAATAGTGAGTAACCATGGAAGTGACTGACCATATGTTGCATGTTAAAATAAATTCCCTGTACATAAAAGTATTAATAATTTTGTAAATAAAAAATCAACCACTCTGTATAATTTTATTTCTCTATTAATATTCATTATTAATCATATATAGGCCATCCAGCGAATCAAGCGGTTTACGTCATAAATACAATATCACTAGAAACAATGACGTCATATGTTAAAAAGTTTACATGAGCATGTAAAACAGATTAAAATCTGTGGGTTGCCTTCATAAACCCAAATATTTCTTAAAAACACATCTGGTATAATATTTTTCCAGCGAAATCCAATTTTATTTAAAATATTCTGAACGATACTGCTTACGTCGTTATAAATACTTCATTCTTGTAGTATATACAACAAACTATCTAGTATTATGTGAGATCCTTAAAAAAAATACAGAATACTGCATACCATACAATTTCTCACTGTTTCTATACATTGCGTATAGCGTTTGCCACACGCTGTACATATAGATTTAATTTGCAACTTATTACTAACAAATAGAACCAAATATTACCTCAATATTAGATTTCAGTGAAAGTTAAAATCCACCAATATATTTTTCATTTTCAAAATAAGTCAATAAATTAACTACAAGCTCTAGAATTTTACATGACAGAGCATTTGACATTTTGATAATGAACAACGAAACCAAAAACAAAATGAAATCACAATACACGTTGAAAAGTATAATATACACATATAATATTTAGTAATATACATGTTCAGAATTACCAATATTAAAAAAATATAATCAAACGTCATTTTGCAAAAATTTACAAAATTTTACTTAATAATAATATATCCAAATACAATTATTTCTATTAAAGGTGTCAAATGCATGATAATAATAAAAAAACCAATAAAATGCCGTTAATAAAATATATTTAAAAAAATAAAGAAAATTTCAAAAATCCCTAAACGATGACGTAAACCGCTTGATTCGCTGGATGGCCTATACGTTAGGTATTTTACTAATTTCTCTTAATTCGATTAAGTTGATTTGATTACTGTTTATAAATGAAACAAGTTAAAATATTCTTCCTAGGTTTGCGCACCAAGCGAGCAGTTCTTGATGATGGGCGGCCCGCTGGCAATGGGCCTGGGCGTAGTGGTCATGTCTTCCCTGGGAACCATGTTCTTGCCTGTTACATCAGCTCTTGGGGCTGGTCTTTATTCCATCTCTTTATATGGCGGCCTGCTTCTCTTCTCCGGATTCTTGCTCTATGATACTCAGAGAATCGTCGCCAAAGCTGAACGTTATCCAGAATACGTTATTGGAATTCCTCCCTATGATCCGATCAACGCGTAAGTACTTCACATTATTTTTACTTCTTATTATATTTAAAATTATTTAGGTCTATGGAACTTTATATGGACGCGATAAATATTTTTATTCGAATTGTGATTATTTTAAGTGATAGCGACAGAAGGAAATAATTTATTGTATTTTTAACGAATATAGAGTTTTGCAAGTGGTTAATGATTGTTTTTATTATAGGGGGCTATCAATTTATATGGACACCTTAAATATTTTCATCCGAATTGTTACTATTCTTGCTGGAGGTGGAAACCGACGAAAATAATTCATGACATTTGTTTTATTTTTTGTGTAATTTGTTATATTGTACATAATTCCTTTTTACGCACTTAAGGTATAGATTTAAGAATGTTTTGTGACCAATAAAAATGTGAGACAATAGTCGGATTAAATATAATTTTCAGTATTTAAACTAAAAATATATATTTTTTATATCATTCCCGAATAGAATATTGAAACAATGAAATATGCAGGCAAAATGTCCTCCTTAGTAGTGAAGCTAAAAAAGTACCTATTCGAGGGATCAAAAACAAAATTATTTGTTTGAAATCGTCACTAAAGTGCAATAAAATCGTTATTAAAAGTTAAGGGGTTGATTCTAATTCTCTTTAGAGATTTTTCGCAGTTAGTGACGCCATATTGTTATCATGGTTTGGTTATAAGAATCAAACAAGGATTTAATTTTCTAGTTTGGTATAAGGTGTAGTGTAACACGATTTGCTTATGTTTGACATTTTGAATATTTTATTTGGAATAATATTGTTATTTGCTAATATATTGTGAAAATTATTGAATATAAGGTAAGTCTTCTTTTAAAGGAATAGTTAATAATAGATTAATTCAAAATTTATAGTGCATTTTTAGGAAGTGGTTCTCTATCGTTATATTCGAGTTTTAGTGCATATATTCATAATCACTCGTAAAAGTTCAAAACTGCTTGTTATAATTTTTGACAAATAGAATTAAACTTGACAAAATTTTGATTTTTCTTTTAATGTCGATTCTTTTTTTTTATTGGATAAAAATTATAACGAACTGTTTAAAATTTGTACGGGTTTTTTTGAATACGGCATAGGTGAACAAGAAAACAATTTCGTTAATAATGTTTAATTCTACATGTATTTGTTGCCATATTTTAAATTTAAATATTCTCCGTCATATCACCCATCTGCGCTAAAAATCAACTGCGCACTGTACATTTCACTATTATTAACTTAGACCAGGAATAGAGGGGAGACAGGGCATATTCACGCGTATATTTCCAAATCATCTCTGCGATTTTGACCCTTATTGAATCAGCTGGAATAGCTAATCGACCAGTTAAATATTGTTATTTTACAGTTGACCAAATCTAAATAAATACTTGATTATCCATAACATAAATAAAACAATTTAAAACTAAGAAAACTATGAATCAAACTAAAGACGTATGTATTCAAGAACGTCAGAAGTTAAAATAATGATTGATAACGTCGGGTGACGCTTGTTGATTTTGAAAACTTATTCGTTCGACTGCACACGTATGTAACACATCTGGTCGATTGGGCTATTGCAGCTGACTTTGACGTTTCAATAAGGTCGAAAGTCGCTATGATGATTTGGAAAGTCTTCTTACGGCGAAATACATAGCATGCCCTGTCTCCCCTCTATTCCTGGTCTAAGATTATTAATATCTCTCTCTTTTAAAGTAATAGGTCTTGTATTTGGTTGACTTGCATGACGACAAAATGTCGTTCCTTTTCATCAAAGCTGGTATACCGGCTATAGTCAGAAAAATTGACTGTCGGGTCCAGCAATAAAACTATATATATCGTAATTATGACAAAACGGCATATCGCTCACTGCTTGCAATGTATCATTAGGTATCAACGGGCTATTATTTATCTTACTGTTCTTTTAAAATAAATGTTGTTTTTGTTTGAAATAATTTCTTATGAGAATGAAAACTGTAGTTTCAAAAATTATTTCAAACAAAAATAGCATTTGTGTTAAAGGAATAGTAAGATTATTTTACTGTACAGAGCACTCAGGGTAGATAAAAGTACCAGGTGAAGCATGTCTTCATTCCAAAAGAGCGAAGCAAATAATAGCCTGTTTTATCCAATAGTATAAAGCAAACAGTAAGCGATATGCCGCTTTGTCATAATTACGATATTTATAGTTTTATTGCTGGACCCGACAGTCAATTTTTCTGACGCTAGTGAAATTTTTTGTAACGGAATCTTTCCATCCACTTTCCCCCATAGACACCACCCTTTTGCGACCTCCATTCGTTGCCTTCTTAAAACTAGGGAAGATGTTTCGTTGCATTCTGTATTTAAAACTTACTGAAAAAGAATTGAGGAATAAAAAACCCAAAGTAGATTTGTAGATTCATATAATTAAAATTATTTACAGCATAATTTATAAATACATTATATTAGGTTTGCTCATTACTTTAAATGACGAAATCAATACGTGACTTGTAATGGCACATAGAAAATAACGCAGCCAAGTAGAAAGTTAAAATATAGGAAAATAAATAATGAATCGTACATCAAAGATCACAATAATCGAAAATATTCCTAACTTATGAAAAGTACAACAAGTCCCTATCCTAGAACGAAATCGGTGAGTAGTATCGGTGACAACATGGTATAGATTTATAGTCAACATTCTTAGACTGAAGCTAGAGAAACCTGCGTCTAGATAAACATTTCTATAAAATGGCCAAATGTGAAGAATAAATTCAACAGTTATAGCTAAACACTTTGTAGTACAATAAAAGCATTATCATCAGTCATTTGTTTTTTTGTTTAGTTTTCTAGATATATTACGATTGTGTTTTGTTTAATATGAATGAAGAAATTAGCACATCGAGTAGTTATTTTGTTTGGTTGGATATAGCCGAGTAATATAACGTTTGGTGATTTCTACACTGTTGATTTCGATATATTTTTTCATTTATTATTATTATTTTACTTATTTAAGATGCATGAGTTAATAATTGGTGTGGAACATCACATTAAGACGTGGATTTCAAATGATACATTAATATTGTCTTAGAATAACTTCGGGAATAACACTTAATATACGACGAGCAAATTCAACCAAAAATTTGTTAAAAAATATGCAACAATTAGGAACATATTGTTACATATTTTTCAGTAAATAAATTTTTGTTTGAATTTTATCACTGATCAAATATGGAAATGAATTTAACTGAATCCAATCTTTTTCGGTTTTGACAGATTTTTTTCTAATATTTTGATACGCATTACTGTTACGCAGTAGATTTTATTAAAAATTACAATAATTTTCTATCTTAGGTTTATACGAATATTTTCAGAATATCATTATGGTTGAGTAAAAAAATCAAAATTTACGTTATAAATCAAACAAAAAATATTCATATAAACCCGAATCTACTCCTAACTAATACGTTCAACAATCGCGCTAAAGTAACATGCTACCTTAATATAAAAATAATAAGTCAAGACTCAAGAGTTTCTAACACAATTATGTACAGTAGAACGCAACTACGAACTACATGTTTTACTTAGGGACAATCTTACTCTATATTTTAAAGAAAATACGAGACTGATTTAAAAAAGTATCAGCCCTTAGAATAAGGGTTTGCAAGTCTACGGCTTTTAAAAAAAATACTTATTGGATATCAATGTTCATCATGTATAAGTAATATTACGGTGAAAATAATCGTTAATTTTCTGATTTTTTTTTATCTTAAATCAGCCATGTTTGTGACGTGCTGAACACTGGTAAATGCTCTTGGCGCGTCTCATCTCCATGTTCGCGTCTTGGCGCAGGTGACGTCACACGCGCAGTTGATTTTCTCGGTCCTTTGTTGCAACTTTAATAATTTTTTTCTTGTGTATTAGGAACTTTCCGGTGAAAATGCAAAATACGGGTCTAATAGGTACAGATTAACATTAAAACATGAAATAAAAAAAAAACAACTTGGAAACCCCTATTCTTTAGTCATGATGTGAAGATGTTATGAATATATTTCTAATGGCCAGATACTTTTTCTTCTTTAAAAAGGTAAACTTCTTCCTTGAGGAAACACAAGCAAACATGTAGGCTCTAGATCTTACTGATATGGCAATTTGATAATTTTATGATACACCTGATATGCTGGAACGAAACACCGAACAAAATGGAAGTAACATCAAGAGAAAGATCTCTGGTTAACCAAGTGTAGAAATATTTACGTATTGGATGCTGGTTGATGTATATACAAGGTGGGAGTTACAGCTACGGGTAGAGTTCTATTTCTTGACGAGGCTGGCTATTCGGTGGAGTCGCGGCTTCACCGAGTTGTTGATGGCCGACAGGGGACTTGCTGGTGCCGGCGACGGGGGAGGGATGTTGTTGTTTTGCGTGGAAAGTTTTTGTTCTTTCACCGTTTGTTCTTTTGCACCCCTAAAAAAATACATACCATTCAGAAATACCATCCATTTCGAATGTTTTTTATTACATGTTGATAGTTCGATCACGTTCCTATGGCAGGGTGGCTTAAAACGATTATATTGTTTATCAACCAGGAGGAGTAAATGTGCAGTGTTACTCTGTTAATCGTTTATGGATTATTATAGAGAAAAATACTTCAAATACACGTTGCGTACAATGGGGGATTACACCATTTTTTTTTATTATAATTTCATCTGAAAATTTTAGGAAAACTAAGACTATTGATGAAAATCCGGTGAAAATATTTCTATTAATAAGCGAGTTATGGTCTCCCGAATTTTGAAAAGATTGACGTGACGTCACATTTATGTGTTTTTATATCAAACTGTTTTCATCATGGATCTAAATGTTCTTGAAATATATGCTATTTTAAGTTATATTTACATAAAAATAAATGAATATTATAACACTAAGTCTACATACTTTATAATTACAGGTGTATTTAAATTATTAAGTATAATGCAAGAAATTTATGTTAAAATAAAAACTGTTTGAAAACTACTGTACAGAAATGTTAGCCCCTCCTTTCGAATTTGAATTTCTTAACTTCCATTGATAGTAATCCCCACCTCCTAACACGCTATTTGTAATGCATGTATAGGTGGTCTTTCGGTCGCCAATAAAAATATTTTCATATTAGTGTCGAAGCGCTATAACAAAAAACCCTTTATTTCCGAAATATCCCAATTATACCATTTCATTTTTTTTATTAATATTCGTTATTCAGCATATACATTCGTATTTTTTAAATATTTTCCTTTAATTCGATTGAGCCGTAATCCCCCATTAACTTTATTCACAATCATTCTAGTAATATACCGATTCCTAATCTTTTGGAGGTTGGGAAATACGTCATTCCTAACTTTAATGACGACCTCTTGGGTTGGAAACAACAGATTTCACTTTCATCTCTTGGGTTGAAAATGTTTATGTAGAGGTTGCCTAGCATTGCTACAGATCCCTATAATTTAGTAGGCTAAAAAAAAATTAAGAGAACTGTCAAAAATATTAATAAAAGGTTATAACTCATTGATTTATTTTGAAAATTATTGATTTAAAATGAGGACGATTGTGAATAAAATAGTATACATAACCTCGGTGAAAGTTTCATTACAGCCTCGCGCTTTATCTCTCATCGAGGCTTCGCCTCTCGGTAATATACATAAGCCCTCAGCTTTAATGAACATCTCCCACCTAGGATGTACATTTCTATAACTGTAATTTTTTTTCTAAAATAATCAATAAACGATTGACAGCGCTAAAATACTGCACATTTACTCCTCCTGGTTAAAAATAGTAAGTAAATGACTGCAATTCTCTAACAATGGAGAGGTAATATTCATAAAGGAAAGGGAAATAGAAATATTTTTAAAATTTTTGTAAATGGTCGCGTTCAGCACCTCTCATTGCTGACCTCCGAAGTTTGACGAACACAATGAATGGACGAATATAACTGGTCCAGCAATTGCATTCGGCAATCATCGGCACGGTGCTCAACGCTGAACGCGCCCAATGACATCAAATTATGTATCGATGGCAACAAAAATAAAAAAATGCTAAATAGGCTTTGATTTTATTTACTTGCATATTCTCATTAATAATTTAATGTCATTTACAAATATTTTAAAAATATTTCTATTTCCCTTTCCTTTATGAACATTACCTTATTTTTCCGTTTCCTGTTATAATTTGTATTATAATTATCATATATGTAATTGATTATTGTATTTTATAATGGGCTACTTGCGTACCTTTTTTTTATTTAATATTTTTGAAGAGAAGGTAAAAACTTGCTACCCATATTTTTTCTTTTGACAAAATTTTTATTAATTAGCCAGAAAAAAAATAATGAAATTTGAATATTTGAATTCCCGCCATGTATGACGTAGAGTTACGCCGCACCAATGAATGGTCGTAAAGCCACAGCGTGGTACCGTCCCATAGTAATGGTATGTTTGTGCGGGTAATGTAGATCACCTGTTTGACGTTTCAACAATTGTTTGGAGGTTAGTATTTTAGTTTATCTTTTTGGTATCGATATTTTAAATTATAAGTAACTACCTATGTGTTTATTCATAAAGTAATTAATGTATTTGAGAGACCAGAGAGAGAGAGAAAAATGAACCAATGTCAAATTCAAATTAAAACTTTCTCGCACGCCATGCCGTCTATTGATAACATTCTTAAACATGCTTCCCCTCCCCAGTTCAATATAAAGACGTCACAGAAAAATTTCTTTCTTAATTTAGTAAAAAACAAATAATTATTTTAAAATAAAATTTATATTTTTATATATGTTTTCAATATAACATTACGTATATAGTGATAGAAAACGGATTTTCAGTATCACGCAAGTAGCCCATTATACTGCAGTTATCCTGATGAAGGAATAAGTATTTCGAAACGTTGACAAAAAGTCTTTTTTATTTTAAATATGTATTTTTTCTACTTACAAATATCGGGTGAGGTCCTCAATATCAACTAACATGGAATCCTGCTCCATGTGCAGGTCATCTCTGTTCATTAAATATCTGACTAAATTCTCATTTAGAGTCTCTATTTGTGTATGTAAGTCATTTACAATCACTTGCAATTGTGCTACGTTCATTTCTGTTAAAATTTGTCGTGATACTCTTCGCCTTTCTTCTGGGAATGGTATTCCTACTTTTTCTAAACTAGACCGAATCATTTCTGTGATTGGACTTTTCTTTTGGCGTTGCCTCTCAACCTAAGAAAAAGAAAATATTTTATATACATTGATAAATATATTTAACAAATTTTTCTTACCTCCATTTGCATGTGGGCCATTTCTTTGGCTTGAGCTAAAGCCATCCTGGCTTCAGTCTGCAGTCTTGCTTGCCTAGCAAAGAAGTCTGCCTCTGTCATGGGTTGTGTTAGAGGTTGTAGTAAAGGCGCGGACCCTAAAGGAAGAGATACTGGACGGGGCTGCGTTGGTTTCGGGTCTCTCTTTATTGGTTTTACTGGCAGAGAGCTGTGTTTTGGTTCGAGAGAACATTCGGTATCTGAACCTGGACTTTCCGTGTCTGATGCTGTTTCGTTCATGAAGCAAATCTGCAAGTTCATCCCTAGAGAGAAAAAATATTAATTATATTTCAAATTGGAAAAAAAGTTTTTGAATTATTTTTAATGTGAAAACAAAAGTTCTAATTTTAGTTTTGATTGATGTAAGAATGTTACATTTATTTTTAGCATAACAAGTTTTGATTTAAAAAATTTCATTTTTCGTCATGAAAAAACATATGCTTTTGTAATATAATGAGAAAATTACCATTTTAATGTGAAGAGGCTATACAATGAAGTATAATATACTCATTTCTCAGTTCAGTAATTACTAACTGGAACAAATGTGCGAACACTTTGTTCTACGTAAGTTAACTGTGACAACTAAACGAAGTAAAACTTTGTTCTCTTTAGAAAATTACAAGTACAAAATCAGAAAAGTTTTAATCAATATTTAACACAGAATTTTTATGTACTTTGCAATCATTACCATAGTGTCATTAAAAGTTATTGATTAAACTATATTTAAGCTTAAAAAGTTATGCTTTATTTTTTTTTATAATAGTAGGTACTAAATTTGTTATAAATATTAAGTATCTCTTAATATTTAATATGATGAATTTTATGATATATAAAATAAAATCTAAGAATTGTAAATAAAAATTTGGCCAAAATATAGTATGTTATTTACAAAAATTGATCAGGAAAAAGGAACTAATTTATCCAGTGGTTCTCAATTGGTATAATTTTTTTTTAATTGTTTTCTATATAGATTTTATTTTTAGTCTATTAGTTACAGCTCTATTCTGATTTCAGTGATATACATATTTTATAGGTTTGTATAACAATTATTTCGAGAAAAATTATAAATAATATATTAAAAAATTAGAGTTATTATAATAGCAACAATTTTTATGCAGAGTAGTCGCGAAATTACTAGGTTTACATGATATACTAATTTAATTTTAACAGCGAAGCACAACTGGAAAAACAGTTACTGTTTGTTTTGAAAAATAGATACATGTCATATATACGTATAAATATTGAAATCCAATAGTGTCAACATGTGATGAACAAATGAACTACAACTATTTGAAATAAATTAAAAATACATTAAAAACATTATATTCGACTTTCAAATAATTGTAAATTTAATTAAATTATACTTTTCGTATGGTATACAAAATATAGTATTTATTTTCTTTATTTTTCTAAACATAAACATCATTCGGTTATTACTACAATTTTTTTCATATTGTAATGTTTTTGTGACGTAAATCCTCTGAATTAATTTTTTTTTACTATAGTGCAACCTAAGGAGCTAGGTAGATAAGTTATGTATTGTGTACCGTATTTCAATATTGTAACATTATTTCTAATTTTTAATACCATTTTACTGGAAATAATCATGATATCAGAAAAAAAAATGTCTATTTAATGGACCAAAATATTATAGCGTACCATTTAAAAAGATATAATTTTGTTGTACCGTTTGAGAAGCACTGATTGAATTTTCTGTTTGTTATTACTGATAAATTGCCCCTTATTCTTCATTTTTTGTACATAACATTTTTTTTAAGTCATTAGTTCACTCAAAAAAGCACTGGTTGTTTTAAATGGAACACGTATTTGTTAGAAATTTATAGAAAAAAATTATCTTACCACTTTGTAATCTAGCTTGTAAGCTAGGCTTTCGCCCAGGCCTATCACATCCATTGTAATAATCATCCTCATTTCCCATAGCCAATCTTCGTCGAATTTCTTCTCGATCCGTGCGTCTCTGTAACAAAATATTGCATAAATATTTACATAACAAATTTAGAAAACCTTCTTACATTTACATTATCATCGTTTATAGTTATAACGCGCACAAATCGTTCAATAACAGAATTATCATCCCCTGTCGGCATATATGGCACCCATTCGATATTGTCGTTGATTATGGTGGGCCATTTGCTGTCATAAGCCCTTGGAGACAGGTACATATCATCGTCATTTTGCTGAACACTTTTGTAGTCTCTTTTGGCACTCTTTGTACTAAGTTTGTCAGTTAGAATATCAGTCTTATTTTTAATAGTTTCGGAGAAATGATTCGCCGAAGTTTTAAGTTTGTTTATAAAATTGTCAAACATGTTTAAATGAATTAAAAGTGAAATTGAATACTTTCTATTTATTCCATAATAGTATGGTGAAACTTTTTTAAGAAATAAGTTAAGAAAGCGGGTGAAATATCACAGACAAGCAAGCACTTGGAACTCAAATCAACAAAGAAAGAACCTTGTATGCATCAGTCTGTTTTGAAAATACCAGGTGCAACAAATGTACGTTAAACAAGGACGACGATAAGTGTTAGTCTTTGTTCTACACTAGCGTAGAATAGGGGGAGCCTATATAAAAAATTCCCCTTTCATAGCGCTTTCAATATTCAATATTTCAATTTTTTTTTATGCCGTAAATAACTTTGTAATGATAATGAACTATAAATTTCAATTTTAGTACAATATTTTAAGTAAAATTTGACATAATTTGAAATTAAAATATATTAAACCATATTTTCATTATTTTTCATAGAGTCGCGTGGCTGAGTGCATTATTAAAAAGTAAATGATTTCCAATAGAAGTTTCCAAGTCTACGGCTTTTAAAAAATACTTATTGGATACTGAAGTTATTATTTGAGTTACGTGAATGTGTTTATGTAAATAACAACAATGAGAAATTTTTCTTCGCAATTTATTTTTAATCAATATGTACATTTCAACTGCCATGCTGTCATTATCAGTTGTTCAAATATATAGTAAGATATAAATTAGAGGACAGTAACATAAAATATATGAAATAATTGAACTGATGATGACTGCATGGCAGTTGAAATGTACATGCCGATTAAAAATAAAATTGTGGAGAAACGTTTCTTATTTTGTTATTTACATAATGTATAAGTAATTATAAGGTGAATAAATTCGTTAATTTTCTGATTTTTATTACCCTAATATCAATATATCTCTAATGCATTTAAATCGAGCCCTTAAAATTCAGTATCAGCCATGTTTGTGACATGCTGAACACTGGCAAATGCTATTGGCTAATGGCGCTAGCCGGGGGCGTAACTAACCTCCATGGCGCCCTGAATATTACATTACCGACATTTGCGAATAAAAGCTGATATTTTCATTTTTAGTGCTTTTTAAAATATGAGTATAGAGGGAGACATTACAAAATATTCTTAATGAAAACATAAAGATCTCATATCTTTATTTTAATAATTGAAAGTAAACTTATGTATGATTTAATAAAGTTCTTTTATTATTATTTCATCTTTGTGAATGTGGGTAGGGACAGCATGCCCTTTTGAAAATCCCCTCCTACGTCTATGAGCGGCAGGTGGCTCCTTGCCAAGGTACGAAGACCTAACTAAAAATATTCAGGAACCACGTGATTGGTTCCAAATAAAAATAAACATCTCAACTTCCTTTGGTTTTGTAAGAAATAGTAGTATTAAAACGTGACATTGAATGAATGACTAAGTCTATCCTTATCGTATTGTGTTTCCAGTTACTAGATACTGCTACTGACACTATTTTTAAGATACGCGTAGAATTGGGTGTCCAAATTACTGAAGGAAGCCGTGTATCGTACATAGGAATTTAAATAATGAGAATTTAAAAATATAACAAATTTTACTATTTTGTAGTTTTGTATCGTGCGGAAGAGTAATTTGTAAAATTTATGAACAATGCTTTCTATTATGTATGAATTATTAATAGTGCAAAAATTTAAATAAAAATATACAAGGACGATATCATTATGAGTCATAAATTACGCTTAACTACAATGAAATTATAACAATTTATGACTTTTAATTTGGTTATAAATATCTTGAACATTAACTAATTATGAACTCACGAATTATGATTCAAATATATGTATACAAATTTTAGCGTTTTATAACAGCGCATAAACCAAAGTTATGAGATAAAAAAAATAGAGTAAACAGAGCAATAAGACTAGTTACTGTATTTTAAAATTGAACTTGAAATATTAGATTTTGTTTAATAATTTATTTTTTAAATATTTCAGATAAGTAAATGTATAATAATCGAAATCGTGGAATCGTGAGAAGGTTCAAGTTAAAAACTTACTTTTCGTTACTTTTAGGTGAGGATGGTATTGTCTTTGGTCAAAAAAATTCGGTGGTAATAAGTACGTTTTAGGATCCCTAGAATACGATTTTACTAGTTCTATGATGATGTCTGTATGTGTGTGTATGTCTGTGATTGACAAATTTTTCGCCGACGATAACTACAATACTACAATTCAAAAAATTATAATTCTTTCGTATTCCTTTTCTTTACATCCATATTAAGAGCTGATTAGATTTAGGTTATAAGTGGTCAACCGGAAGTTCCTTTATTTGAAATCCGTAACAGTTTTTCATGAAAAAACGCAATTAAATATCATTTTTTATATTTTATGTGATTATCAATATGAAAGAATATCTTATTGTCTATACGGTTTGATTATACATTTATTTACCTTCATATTCAATAGATATAGAGGTGAAGAATTATAAAGAGATTAACTTCAGCCAACTCTGCTATAATGATGGAAACAGCTGATATAGTGAAATAATTCTAAATGACAGATGACAGTGTCAAGTACAATTTACATAGTGTATGTTCGTGTTATAATTTTATTGGATTTATAGAATCTGTTCCAATGAAATCTGGGTATGGAATTTTTAGAAAATAGTATATTTTACGAAAAAATGCCAAGGGAAGAAAAATTTTTGCTTGAATTAAAACGTATGTTTTAGTTATTAAAATTTTTAATTAATGCAAGGTTCTTTTATTATAATGTTTTTTCGTATTTTGTCCTCGTAATAATACAGTTATTACATTGAATTTAACATTATTTTAGTTAGCTTTGAAATATTGACAAATGATTAAATGTCAAAAGTAATTCTTATTAACATAAAGTAAGAAGGTATTTTTCAAAATAGAGAGAATTTGTTAAAGAAATATATAAATAAATAAATAAATATATCATCACGGCATATTACCCATTTCTGGGTGTGCCAGTATCTACAACACATGTAGATATCGGTAATGATGACGATATATTTTACCGTGTGGGCGCTTACCAGGCGTCACCTCACGGGCACTCATAGCTGGTGTGGAGAGTGCACCACAGGGGTCACTTTTGTGCCATTTAAAATTGGAAATATTTGGCGTCTGTCGGGATTGAACCCGGTTCCCCCAGGTTCGCGACTAGACACAGAAATGTTCTCGTTAAAACAAGAAAAAGATAGTTAATTGAACAAAATAGAAAAGTATTTTGATTTTCAGTGTTTTTTTTTTTTTATCTGTAATTAGAATTAATAATCATTTGTAAATATTTCAAAGCCAACTAAAATAACAGAATCAATGCAATAACTGTGTTTATGAGGAAAAATACGAAAAAACGTTATAATAAAAGAACAATGCATTATTTAAAAGTTTTAATAATTGAAACATACGTTTTAATTCAAGCAAAATAATTTCTTCCCCTAGCATTTTTTCGTAAAATCAAATATAAGAATTTTTTCCTTTTGTAAACTCAATCCGGGGACATACTGTAGAATCTTTTCCAGGAAACTTGGTATGGGATTTGTACAAAATACATAGAATTGACGGAAGGTGACAAATTATATTAGAATTAAACCACATTGTTGTAGTGATGTGAGTGAGTGTCGTAACTAAAACATGGGTAGAGGTACAGACTTGTAGGTTTCATAAATTTATTTTATGGGAGGGGGGTTGAATGTCTATTAATCGGCCCTGGCAAGAAAAAAATTGGAATTGAAAGGTTTAAAATCGGCGTTAAATTGAACAGAGAAATCTCCCAAATTCCTGATGGCCAGTCCGGGCCTGTGTTTATGTATAAATTTATATGAATGCTTTTTATTTAATTATATTATCATTATCATTTGTAGCGACGGGAATCAAATTCACCACATAATAGGAAATGAGAATGTTCAACCCCGTAACAATCTTGCGAAATTAGTGACCGTGTTTACATTTTTTTTTTATTGCTGGTAATTTTTAATTGAGAGGCAATTAATTATTTTATGGCTATTCTATGAATTTTAAAAAATAAACAGTGTATAAAAAAGTTAGTATACAGGGTGTTAAAAAATAAGTGTCACAAATTATGAGGGCATAAAGTACTGACCACAATGAGTAAAAAAAAGTTTAATCAACATAGGTCCGATCTTCAACTCTTTTTGAGGAAGAGGCCATTTTACTTTGTATTAGAATCGAACAAAAACTGACACAGATAGTAGTTGAACAAAATTTTGTCTATGCCAGTAAATAGACCATAAAAAAACAATAATATTTTGTATGACACATTTTTTTCACTTTCTAATAATTATGAAGTTATTTGAAAAGTAAATATTGGCTAAGGTCGCCACAACATTTGTCTTAGTATAATAATTCGATTTTTTTTGAAAAATAAAAACACATCTAAGATTACCTCTGAAAGGTAAACAAAAAGTCTCATTTAATCAAAGTCGTAACTCTTATAGTTTTCGAGATACTAGAGGTAAAAACCGGAAAAACTCATTTTTCACTGCTTTATATCTCGGAAACTATTGAAGATCGGACCCATGTTGATTAAGCTTTTTTTACTCATTTTGATCAGTACTTATAATTTGTGACACTTATTTATTAATACCCTGTATGTATTATGTATGTATATTCAATTCTTGAAATTAATATTTGACATTTTTGTTTTATGGGTAATAATTCATATCATTGTTATAATAAAAATTTATTATTCGGAAAATATGAACGGGCTCAGAATTTAATACAATCATTATACATAAAATTAATGACATAAATAACAAAAATGTAATATTGTATGTTAACTAATAATTACGAATAACAATTTAATTGAATTCATAACGTATATGCACGTGTTCCACATATGAATATTAAATTTGTTCTATCAAAAATTATATTGAAGATTAAAACTTACATATTCAACATTATCCAAACTTTCGTGATTGTCGTACGTTAATGTATATAAATCATAAACATATATGGAGTCCTTTTTATAAGATCGTCTTCTTTTTAAATTAGTCATCGTTGAATTCATTGTTATAATCGCAATTTTTTAACATCACTTCACAATAATTGATTTCTTGATTGCGACAATTAAACTGACACAACTTTTGTCTATTTTATTTTTCATTACTAACACAACAAAATCAACAAAAAGTTCCCTTCTCAGCAAGATGGATTTCAACATCGGTGTTGAGTGTTGACTGCTGAAGAAGTAATTTTCGTTTGATCCATAGAATTGTTAATTGTAATTGTACATTTTTCTACAGAAACGGAAGTTACTTTTACCTGTGTGCATACTACATTCGAGGAGGTATGTAGTTGCGGTAATCATTTTGTAATTTATTTTGAATTAAACATTTACTATTGGAAAGCGAAATTTCTGGAATCGTGATAAAAATATTCAATCAATTTATTGATACACTAAGTTGTTTTCATTAGCTTAATACCGTGAGTATTTTTTAACATGAAACATTGGGTTTGTCATATCCATAGTTACGATTCGACATTTGATTGACAGCAATGTATTTGCGTGTCCCATTTAAAATGAAACATAGGGAACGAATTTGACATTTGATAAGACGTCAGTAGAGGTTAATTTTGTTTAAATAATTATACCTTTTTTCTAAAAATTAAATTTAGTTGCAAAAAAAATATTGTGTGCCCGAAATATGTTTAGTGCTCTCGAGTGGTTTTCTGACTTAGCTAAATTTCTGACTTAGCTAACATCCGTCAAATTCGTTCCCTATGTTTCATTTTAAATGGGACACGCAAATACATTGCTGTCAATCAAATGTCAAATCGTAACCATGGACATGAAAACCCAATGTTTCACGTTGAAAAATACTCACGGTATATCGTACGGGAAGGTCTTCAACGCCCGAATATTCAAAACCAGAATATTCAAAGCCAGATTACGCGTGCACAGAATAGGAAAGTCATCAACGCCCGAATATTCAAAGTATGGAATTATTCTAATCCCGATTATATTAAACAACAGAATCGCACACGCCAAAAATCGCTTCACCCGAATTATTCAAAAATCGAATACGTGAGCTTGACCAAGCGGAGCTCTTTTTAGGTTATGTTATCGTTGTTTGGTCATGGTTGGTTCAGGCTAGCTGTCGATACGCTTTTGCGCATGCGCGATTCTGTTTTTGAATCATTCAAATCCCGAATATTCAACAACAACATTGCGTACCGTTAGAAACATTTAAAAGAAAATGTAAGTTTGAAACAATTTTTTTGAAATTATTCATATTATTTAAAGAAATTTAATATTTTTTAACTACTTGACATTGCAAATTTGAAAACACTTCCGCTGCAAGTTTTTGTACAGTATACATCAAATACGCAGTCTCTTTTCATTTTTAAATGCTGACTCATCGTTATAAAACTGTAATGATTTGTATTTTTCATGTATTTTCTTTGAATTAAGGTATAAAAAAATAGGTACCGAAACGTCGATGAAAAAGAAAAATTAAATTTATTTAATTCCTGTACCGACATTTCCAAGAAATTGGTTTCCTTTAAATTTGAAAACAAATAGATATTTTTGCTTATTCATCTAGTGACCTACACATTTTTTTTGGAAAAACAAATGCACCATTAAAGCAGTCAAATATCGTTACTCGTATGATTCTTGAGATTCTAATATTAGATACGCGGATCACGTTAGAATTATGGAGAATAAGACACATATGGTTTATATTTTGATTTTATTTAATTTAATAATTTAAATATGTTCAAAGTAGTTTTCTTCATCAATAGTATATTTCACCATTCTTTCTGTCCATTTCTTTAAATCTTCCAACCGATTTTCTTTTGGAATGCTTTCAAAATAATATTGAAATGTAGCAGTAATCTCTTCTTCAAATGAAAAACTTCTATAGTGTAAACTTGTCCGAAAAATAGACAAAAGTCGCTTTTTAGCAAATCAGGTGAGAATGGCGGGTGTTCTATTACTTTTTTCGTCAAAAACTAAAGAAAATGCTTTCTGGTGAATTCCATATTTACACTCAGAACAACATTTTAAAAAATGGAAAAACTAAGTCCTTACTTAATTTTCACAAATAAATTTCAAATGACTGATAAATAATAATTATTATAACATTATTCATAGTTAATATATTTATTTTTACATTTATTGTTATCGTGATTGTTGTTCACGTCAACATCAAATCTAGCCGAATGGTTTAAAATTTACTTTTTGCATATTCAAAGGTGCATCTAACCGTGAATTGAAATAGAGTACGCTGTTTAATTACCGTTTTAAAATTAATATTGTCTTTGCACACTCAAATTTCGTAAAATCCGGTTAAACTAATTAAGAGTTGAGATGGGTCATGCTTTATGCTTCCTTAAAACTGATAAAACTTAAGAAAATAAACTATAATTATAATGTAATAAAATCAACAAAGTAGAATTAAAACAGTAATATTTACATATCAAATATATATTATTATAAATGTAATGGATACTACTAAAATGTATTTATTTTTCGAAATATATATTTGTTTCAAACGAAATGAAAATTATGGAGAGAATGGTGAGTGAACGGTTATACTCCTATAATATTTTCGTAGCCTCATAACAATTTTTTGAGAAAATTAAATAAGTTTTGTATTAATTTTATTTAAAGATGACTTAAGAGTGCATTGAATGGAATAAATGAATGTTATTTTTTCCATAGGATTAGAGTGCCATGAAAGAAATTGACATTTAATAAAAAAAAATCTGTTGTGGCCAGCACAAGCCCTCTCGCCATTTCAACTTTACCCAAATATTGTTTTTTATTGTATTTAACATGACTTCTGCACACATATAATTCTAATTATATCTATTTTTCATTGTATACGTATGAGGAAGTTCCTAAATGTCAGAGATTCTTCCAATTCATTATCCAGATTGGCGATATTTCTGATGGATATATGCATTTATCTATAATTTTAAATATTTAATTAATAAAACAATAAGAAAGATTAAATGTACTTCCCAGAAAAAGCTATCAGAATGTCACTAAAACTGTTGATTTTTGACACTGACATCTATCAAAACGATGTTATAAACATTTGAATTTGTCAAGTGGTTTCCTTAGTGCGATAGCCTCTGCGATTAGATTATTCTATATATTACAGAGTCTTTATCTCTAAATCTATACAAGATATAATAAAAATTTTAAGTGTATTAGATGGAGAATTTTATGTTCTTCAATATTTGTAATAACAAAAATTTCCAAGAAATTATATTTGGAAGAATTTTTCTAAGGAACTACTACTTCTGGTTATCCAATTGTTACCAAAACCTTCTCAGCTCTTCCCAGGAATGTCAGATTGAGGAATTCATAGTTAAACAGGTCTTAAGTCTTATAGTTTTTGAGAAATCGTCCCTCCAACATCCAGACATACATACATACACACACACACACACACACACACACACACACACACACACATTTTAAAAATGTTTTAATCGGATTATAGGGACCTTAAGCGTGCTTATCCACTAAAATCTGGATATGCGAATTTTAGCATGATTCCAATACTTCTCTTAGCGAGAGGTAAAAAGTTAGGTCTTAGGTCCCATATTTTGAGAACCACTGGTCATTTTTTTCTGTTAATTACATTAGTCTTGTAAAATAGAAATTGTTTGCCAATTTAACTTTTATAGATAGAAAAGGTGGCCCATTTAAAACAAACGGCATGTAAATGTTGGTGTATGGTCGTGTGGACGTCCAGTGTGTAAGTGGATGAATTTTATGTATTATGTGATTCTTGGTGTGCTGAGAGAATGGAAAGAGAAAAAGAACTTCTATGAATGAAAAAGCGTTACGTACCTATGTATGTAATAGATAAACAATAATAATTATTGTAGTTATATTAACAATATTTTTTCTGTAAAAAAATAAAAAATAAAAATATAATCGCTGCGGACAGGATTCGAACCTGTGCGGGCAGAACCCAATGGATTTCAAGTCCATCTCCTTAACCACTCGGACACCGCAGCCCGTAATACATGGAATATATATCATATATAAAAAGATACCACGTGGTTTTTTATTTTTGATGAAAGATAAAACAGTTTCATTTATTCCCCAATTTTGAAAGTAATCCCACTTACATTTATTAATAGATATTTTTATTTACTTTCAATTTTTAATCGATTAAACATACCTGATTATAAAAATAATCCAAAAAGGAACTTTGCATCGGTGTACCGTACACCTTTTCATAAAGGGGATCATTTTTGTCTATTTCCACTTCTTTTAACATTTTCACATCACACCGGCAAAATATAAACTAAACAAAACTCAAAATTGAATATGGAACACGTTGTTTGTGTATTCAAATTGTTATCAGTTAAAGAGATACCTTTTATCATTCATTATCTGCTAAATGTTAACTAATTTAAATGATAACAATAATTAGTAAATATCGTAATTATGTATTTTACATAGGAGGAACATATAAGCATTGCTTGTTGCATAGAATACTGGGCATTTATTTGCATTGTTATCGAAATAATTATTTTGTTTTCTGTTTGCATATTTACATATTTGATAGTTTATCAAGACATGTTTATTCAATTTATTTAAATAGGTACAGGTCAAAATTTTTAAAAGTTTATCGACTGCTTGCAAAACAATAATATGAACAATAATGATAAATATATGTGTTATCGGCCAAACCCAATTTCAGGATGAACTAGTTTTGCCTAGGTCAAACTAATCCTAATAGGATAAATTAGTCATAAGTTTTGTGCGTTAGGTTTTGTTAAGGTATATTAAGAAAATAAATAATATATTCACAATAGCCTTAATTTTAAATTAAACGTTCTTTAACAAAACTTTACCTAACGCACAAAACTTATGACTGATTTATCCTATTAGGAACTAGCATGGGCCAAACTAGTTTATTCCGAAATCGGGTTTGGCTGGTAACAAATGCTTGTTAAAATAGGACTTACGGTACTTTTTAAATATATGTATTTAAAGGTGAAAAGAAATAATTGTAATTAGGGCCATTTTCATAATCCAGCTCACTTTAAGACTTTAATTAAAATTACTTTAAGACTTTATCTTTCATTTCAAGTAATGCTAAATTGCTCGCTGAAGTCTTAAAGTTGTATTATGAAAACGAACACAACTTTAATTTTAATTTAAAGTGTTAAAGTGAAGATAATAGTTATTTATGTATTAAGAGCATAAGGAGGCTTTTATGGCGTGCGGCGGGATTTTGAGCCCGAGGCGTAAGCCGAGGGATAAAAACACGTACATACAAAACTTTATGCACGGACGAAAATTTTCAAATTATGTGTGTTGGAAAAATTGTATCGAAAAAAATTTGTCCTCGAACATCCAGTATCTAGTGTTGCTATGAAAGCGGAGAACAATAGTTTATTGTTTATTTATTAGTTATGTCATTTGAGTTTTATTTTGTGTATCTCTGTGCTTTCCATATAAATATCACAAAATTAATTTTCATTTTTCATTCAAGAATATAAAAAAATTCGATTTGTAATAAAAACTTTTCATGTTGCCTGTTTAAATTGTTTATATTGTAGGTTATAATTTGGTTTGACGCCGGGCTGTAATAGGTGCGTTCGGCAAATGAGTTCTGTTCACTCTTTTCACTCTGTACACTCCTAGCACCGTTCGGTAATTACATGGAGTGAGAAGCGTCTTAAAATGGAGCGTTCGGCAAATGCAGAATGGAGTCAAGTGGAGTGAAAAGTGTTAACTCCATAAGTCCAACCTCGATATGCAACAGTGACCTCTATATACAAAATGGACCGGCGGCTTAAATAACTTGCGTGTATCCACCGAGAATACCACCCGCCTTACTGGTTGGGTGTCTATCTCTCTCTAACTTTCGTGTATAGTTGGACCAAGCAGATATGCGAAAATGTATTTAAGCTTTCTTCTTCATGTTCATCGTTAATTCGTCGTACTGGTACTAGCTGACGCATGCGTACTTCTCACTGTTAGAAAGAGATAGCCACCCAACCATGACAGTTGAGTGGATACAGCTCGCGCCGTTGTAAAGAGATAGGAGTCGCCGGTCCATTCTGTATATAGAGGTCACTGATATGCAAGCATACATGGAGTTTTTTTGTTTTATTTGACATCTGTCAGATCATTTTGTATTTTTATGTTGAAATATTTTATTATACACAATTATTTTATATTTATTATATTGTTTTGTAATATAACAAGGCACAGTATGTCGGAACGGTAAGAATTCTGTACTATTTCTAATATATACTTTCTTCAGAATCATTAAAGAATAATACCAAACTGAATAACTTCTATATGGTTCATTATTTATTTTTTTTTAGCAGTGCAGTATATCAAATTGTCAAAAAAGAAGGTTATTATATTCGTGCACCAAAATTTTAACTCTACTCGTTCGGTTAATCACAAACAAAGGAGTGTACCTTGTTCCCTCGATCTACTTTAACTCCAGCTCTACTCCCACTCCACTCCAACACCGCTCCGTAAATACTCCAACTCCGTATGATTTACCGAACGCACCTGATGAGGCCCGCGGGCTATAAAATGACGTTTATGTCAAAGAAATTTCTGTATAATTGTCAAATTATGATACGTCCGTGAATAAAGTTTATTATGAAAATGGCCCTTAGTTATTGTTTAAAAAATTGTTTTTCATAATTTTTTAATAAGAAACTTTTTAATTTATAATTTTTATTATAATTAAATAATTTAAATTATTAGATTATATTTTTCTAGTATAAGACATACCTGCGCACATGACTGGTTGCCTGATATACAGGGTAACAAACTATCAATTTTTGGGGGACATCATTCATTGCATAATGAAAAACGTTATGCATTTTATTTGAAGTGAACATTTTTTTGTACCACTGGATTCCTATTATTCTCTAACAAAAACTTACCTAATATTTCTCATTAAAAAATTAAATTTAATTTGTTTCTTTACTGCAAATTATTTATTTGCAGTTATTTTCAAAACATTTAGAACCGTGGTCGATTCAAGTGTAAATACAGAAAGATTTCTTGTGAAAAAATCATGGACTTCACTATAGGAAGGTCATGGGTTCAAATATCAGTGAAGTCTATAAATTTTTCACAAAAAATCTTGTTACATTTTTATTATGACCGGTTGATTCTTATATTTTAAATGTTCCTTAAACAGATAATATTGCATCGAAATAAAGTATAAAATAAATAAATAAATATTCAGTACATTAGGGCATATTACCCATTGCTGGGTGTGCCAATCTGTTTTGTACACAGATTTCGGTAATGATGATGATATATTTTACCGTGCAGGCGTTTACTAAGATTCATCTCAAGGGCACTCATTAATGGCGTGGAGAGTGCACCACAGGGTCACTTTTGTGTTATTTAAAATTCGAAATATTTCTTTTGGTGTCGGGTGGGATCGAACGTTTTTTAAAAATCATTGAACTCGTCAAACTTTTTCAAAGCACTCCATGATCAATACATCACGAGCAATCGGCTCGAATTTTTAATTACGAGTCGGAGTCCTTTAATTCATTAACTCGCATATATCTATCTCTCTTTTACACATTCAGTCATCACATACGCATTTAACCAGACTGCGTTACGAATGTCACTATGATGATCTCACTCAGTTTTAAATGAATTAACAACTGACGGTTCGTGGAACGTGGAACGCAGTGGCGTACGTCAATCAAATTTCACGGGCCCTTGAAATAAAAGTGGGGCACTTACAGACTCCGTGTTAAATTGATTTCTCAACCATTAGAATTTTTTTAATTCGAAATATAATATATTCGATTATTTAAATAACTTTTATTCTTAAAATAATTGTCCATATGGGTTTTTAAGTTGATTTATGTATATTCTTTCCAAGGATAATTATAAATTAGGTTTCAACAATTACTCGAAATATCAGTCACACGCTTTATACCTTATTCAGGGTAAGTAAGATCTTACAGATTTTTAAACATAAAATCAATTATACATACAGGTTGTTTCTATACTTATGGATCAAATTTTAAAGAAATAGTACTCACCAAAATAAGTAAAAAAGCTTAATCAATAGTCTGATCTTCAATTGTTTTCGAGAACGAAGGCATGAGCCTGTTTCACATTTTTTAAAAAGTATTTTTGGAGGTTTATGAAATATTTTTCATATCAATAAAAATATTAATAATAATTTATTGTTATTTTCGTAAATTATTAAATAAAAGGATTGGCGCCAAAAATAGTTATTATAAACAACCCTCCTGTGACGTCGTAGTACATACATCATTCATAGCCAATAGGAAAACAGTTTACGTTATTTATATAAATAAAAGTAGCTGATAGTTTGTCACATGTTAAACTGTATGTACTCTGACGTCACATTCTGTTTCGGATTACGTGGTTTTAACAAAATTTTATACAAATTTCAATATTTAAATAAATAAATATATCATAACGGCATATTACCCATTTCTGGGTGTGCCCCTTATCTACAAGACATGTAGACATCGGTAATGATGACGATATATTTTACCGTGTGGGCGCTTACCAGGCGTCACCTCACGGGCACTCATAGCTGGTGTGGAGAGTGCACCACAGGGGTCACTTTTGTGCCATTTAAAATTGGAAATATTTGGCGTCTGTCGGGTTCGCGACCAGACACTCAGGCACGCGGCCACGGGATCCCAAACTTAATTTCAATATTTAATAATTGTAAAATATCTAATGGATATTTCGTGATATTTTCAAATTTGAGGATCTTTAAAGGACGGTATCTTTTAAAATTTAGTACGTTAAAAATTCTTGCAACAGCCCTATTTTGTATTAGAATCGAAGAAAAACTGACAAAGATAGTGATCGAACAAAATTTTGTCTGCCTTATATCTTGGAAACTCTTGAAGATCGGACCCATGATGATAAAGCTTTTTTTACTCATTTTGATCAGATATACCCTTAAAGAATGATGCGTATAAAATACCCTGTATAAATACATTCGTTTGAACATTTACAAACAAATGTATTTACGAGTACACGATTTTATATTTAAGAACCTGTAAGATCTTACTTACCCTGAAGAAATACCAAAACGTCAGTTTTGTAAGAATAAATGTTGTATGACTGTGATTTCGAGTATTTGATAAAACCTAATCTACACCACTGTCGAGAAATTTATCCACGGATAAAAATTATGAATGTAAGACACGATTAAATATGTTTTTATTATATTTTTTAAACTTACCCTTCGTTCTTCTTCTCGTGCAGCTCGAAGATGAGATTCGATAGCATCCAAATCGATCTTTGGCATAGCAGTTTCTATGTTGTAGACGTCGAAACCGCCTGGAAAAAGTAAGGAATTTATTAGAAAATAAATAAATATGGTTCATGTTTATTTACATTTGAAATGAGCTGTTTTGTGACGCATAGAATACAAATATTTATATTAGATAGCTGAAGATTTTTTTGCGAATTTGATTCAGGAAAATTATTTATAAGTAAATATTTTTGACATAATTAATTATAAATTTATAAATAAATATATCAACACAACTTATTACTCATTTCTGGGTATATCAATTTGCTTCTATTCACAGATTCGGTAATTTCGGTAATTAATTATAATTATACCGTTGAGGACGTTTTATTACAGAAAAACTCACGAGCTTTAAAAATGTGGAGAGAAAAATAATTTATGTTGTAAGTTTGATATCAATCGGAATTGAATCTGGGCCGTAAAAATCACATAATGCACATAGTCACAAATTTATAAAATATTAAATTTTTCATTCATTAATAGATTTGTTTTAATATGATTTTTTTTTATTATTTTCAAATTAAAATATTAAATAAATATATGGCAAATTTTAAATATTGAAATAATGAAAATAATGAAATAAATTTAAAAGAAAACAGTACATACCGAAAAAAATCTAGCATTATAATCAAAAATTTTTTCGGGAATAACATTTACAGCCCGATTCACAAAAAAGTTTAAGCTAATCCTCGTTTTTGGATTAGCGAATTCTACTCTAATTTTGACAGTTTATATCTTAAAATATACTCTAATCTATTCCTAGTATCTACCTTTATTGATAATATCATGAAATTTAAATTTTAAATACCGGAATAGAAAAGAATTCACTAATCAAAAAATGAGGATTAGCTTAAACTTTTTTTTGAATCGGGCTGTTTGTTATTAATTCTTTGGTAAATATTTAAATTACGTACCTCCTTCGCCCATAATGAATATTTTTCTCGTAAAAATTAAATCACTACCACTTGATAACAAATTTAAAACATGAATCACAGTTGCGCGGAGCCACAATGAGCAATATTTTAAATTTACAATTTAACATGTTGTGTTATCCGAGTGCGTTATCTCTCCACACTCGCCTATCAACTTTGACACAAACATTTGAACTAAATGAGAGCGAATCTACTCGCCTTGCGACGCTCTTAATACGTTGCATCACACAAAGAATAATTTTCAGAAAAATGTACTCCATTTCTTAAAAAAAAATATCTGATGTGGACACCACATGACTTCCTTGTACGCCTGTTACACTATACATATTTTGTTAATAATTAAAATATGTATAATAACAGACCCAATCATAAAATTGCACGTATTTGACATAATTTGACATTGTCATTAAATTCTTTATTTTTTTGTTATTTCTTGTCCTAATTCATAGCAAACTTAATTACAGAAACCAATAAGTACATAATGTTTAAATTTACATATCTCGCTTATACAAAGAACTAATTTAATCATACTTGAAGTTTTCGACGCAAAATGCAATTCTCTAAAACTTTTATTTGAAGCATTTATTGATAAATTCAAAATAACACCATTTTTTTCAAGAAAAACTGATAATAGCTTCAAGTAAAGTGTCACTTCCGGTTAGACTATTTTAACCAAAGTCTATTATGTTATTTCCATTGATATAAAAGTATTATATACCAAATTTGAAAAGTTTTGGATTATATTTTAATATAGTTTTCCATTAAAATCTATTATAGGTTTCAAGTAAAGTACCACTTCCTGGTATACCATTTTTACTAAAATCTATTATGTTATTCCCATTGATATAAAAGTATTATATACCAAATTTGAAAAGTTTTGGATTATACTTTAATGTAGTTTTTCATTAAAATCTACTATAGGCTTCAAGTAAAGTACCACTTCCGGGTAGACCATTTTTACTAAAATATATTATGTTATTCCCATTGATAGAAAAGTCTTATATAGCAAATTTGAAAAGTTTTGGATTATATTTTAATATAGTTTTCCATTAAAATCTATTATGGGCTTCAAATAAAGTACCACTTCTGAAAGTTATGCTATGACCAAAAAGGGAGGTGCACAACTAGATGTTATAACAGTCCTAAATACAAAATTTTAACTTTCTACGGCTTCCCGTTTTTCAGTTATGCGAGATACGTACGTACGTACAGACGTCATGACGAAATTAGTCAAAATGGATTCAGGGATGGTCAAAATGGATATTTCCGTTGAAATCTGGAAACCGAAATTTTTCGCGATTACAATACTTCCTTGTACGAAGTAAAGCATTTTGGAAAAAAGTTTCTGTTAAACTCTTCTCACTTTTTATTAATTAAAAAATAAAATGGAGTCTTAAAGTATAACTAAACAAGAAAAATCCCTTAACCTTAACAATAATTTTAAATAACTATATACGTATTTCGAGAACTACGTTTTCATTATCAGTAGAAACTACAAAATAATAAGACGGGAATAAGGGAGAGAACTCTGATTATATAGGGAGAGGAGTCATAGGTGCGTGGATACCTAATTGGATAACTAAGATTAAACAAAGTAACTGTCTTATATTAACTCATATAATTTAGAATTTGGGATGGGACCTAGATCTGCGTTCATCAATTTATCTTTAAATGTTTTATCAAACTCTCGTGTACGTCTAAATATCTATTATTATTAACATGTTTTAATAATTGTATATTAGAATTGTCAATTTTATGATTATTAATAAACAAATATTGTGCTACGCTATATTTATCAGGGTTGCCGGTCTTTAAATGATAGAAATGTTCTTTAAACCGAGTATCTATTTGTCTTTTTAATGCCCGATGTAAACTTTATCACAATCTTTACACTGAATTTTATAAACGCCGATTTTAGGTTTACATGCTAAGTAATCTTCATTTATCTGTCTTATTATTTTGTAGTTTCTACTGAAGATGAGAACGTAGTTCTCCAAATACGTATATAGTTTTTTAAAATTATTGTTAAGGTTAATGGATTTTTCTTTTTTAGTTACTTTTTATTGTCTATTTAAGATGACCAACAATATTTTTTCATATCTCGAATCTTGTTTTTATTTCCAAAATCAGTGAAGTTCTTAAATGCGAGTAAATATAGTATAAAAATGGTACCTTGATTTTTAAATTTACCTGACCACCTACCTACGCTTACCGGCAGGTGTAGATAAGCGGACCATGATAAAACAGTTTTTCTTCCGCAAAAGAGACCTATCAATAACAGTCAATAATGCTTCATGGAAATGATGTATAGAATTAAATTTTGGATCCCAAACAGTAATCATAATTTATTTTCCACATTCAGTAACTGAGTTAAATCGTATTTAAAATTTCATTTTTGAAATATTTATTTTTAGCCATGGAATTAAAACAAAATCACAAATAAATGAAATAACGTCAGGTGGCAAACAGAATCCCAAATTATAAAATATAATTTGCATCAACAAAATAATACCACCTACTTATAAATTTGTAACAATTCTGTATTTTCAGTAATGATAATGATAAGTCAAAGAGAGCGTTTCTGATAAGTAAAAACATTATTACATTATTTGATTTATTTGCAATTTTGTTTCATTTTCATGGCTCAATAAAGAATTATTTTTTATAAAATTTTAGATTTGATTTCGTCATTTATAGAATATGCAAAAGAAACTAGGATTAATTAATTGGATGCATAATTCAATGTGCCAGTTTTACGAAAAGAAACACTGTTTAAATTTGATTCTTAGATATTATGAACATATCATCAACGATTTTTTAATGGAAATAGGCGATACAAATTTATACTATTTCAAACAATATAAAAAGATTCCAATGAGACGCTTTCACATATTTTTAATGAAAGTTTATGCAATATTTTTCATAGTAATAATAAAAATAATAACAATTTATTGTTATTTTCGCAAATAATTAAATAAAAATATTGCGGCGTGGGAAAAAGTCATGAAAAATAACCCCCTACTCCTGTGACGTCGGAGTATATACATCACGTCATTCAAATCCAATAGGAAAACAGTTTAAGTTATTTATATAAATAAAAGTAGGCGATTGTTTGTCACACGTTAAACTGTATGTACTCTGTCGTCACATTAAGGCTGTGTCCGATTTTGCACTTATATCATCCTAATATCTAAATCCTAAATTTATATACCCTAAATCTAGTGATTATTTAGGATTTTAGGTATTAGATTTTAGGGTTTTGCAGGAGCACACCATACCTTGAAGTTGACGCGCACTAATTAAACAAATCATGTTCGTTGCTATAATTTGTACAAAACATCAAATTTGCTGTCAAAGAATAGCTTCTTAGTTTCTATTTTATGAAATATACAAGTATCAAACTGAATTAAACTGTATAATTCATTTTTGTTGTTCTAAAGTGTTGCCATACAAACCAATGGATATCACTAGTGTGCCATTCGGAGTTGTTTTTATGTGAAGAAGACCCAAATCCTAAATTCTAAATGTCAAAATGAGACATCGGACATAGCCTATGTTTCAGATCACGTGACTTTTTCAAAATATTACACAAATTTTAATACGAGTATTTATAATTATAAAGTATGTGATGGATATTTCATGATATTTTCAAATTTGAAGCTCTTTTAAGAATAAATCTTTTAAAATTTAATACTTAGAAGTCATATAAAAATTCTTGCAACAGCCATATTTGATAAATTCTAAATATACAGAGTAATATTTTTCAAGATTTAAGAACATTGCTATTAAAGTTTTATTTTTAATAACTTTTGCAATTATTCTTATTTTAAAAATTATTGAAATTTTTTAATGTAAAATAATAATATCTTCATATGAAGAAAACTTGAAAGTAAAAATTTTCATTTTTTGTTTCTTTTTTTTGTCTTAATACATATCGCCTATAAGCAAAAATTATATATTTTATTGAAACAATTTCGTTGCAAGCACTTACCTAAAACTTCTGGAGAAGCCTTTTTCTTTTCTCTGGCTGCCGGAACCGATCTTCTGTTAGCC
The DNA here is from genome assembly GCA_943142095.1 of Ophonus ardosiacus. Classification (NCBI taxonomy): domain Eukaryota; kingdom Metazoa; phylum Arthropoda; class Insecta; order Coleoptera; family Carabidae; genus Ophonus; species Ophonus ardosiacus. The sequence goes on from OW964830.1 coordinate 39,180,656, forward strand.
AAATTCTCTCTATTTCTCCCTCCTAATTCTCTTCTTGGAATAGTAATCAAACTAGCAATTTGCTGGCTGGAATCCCGTCTCTTTTTAACATAATTTATTTCCATTTTTTCTTTCTTCCTTGGGACGGTACTATCTTCATCCTTTTCTACATCATCCTTGGTTTTATTTTCTTTGCAGAACTTTTCCAGTTCATCTATTTCCATCTTCGTGTCCTTCTCTTCAGCTTCCCGGTTTGAATCTCGACGGATTTTAGTGTTTTTGGAATCTACGTCCATTTTTTCTTCCAAGTTTGGAGGAGTTTCCAGAATTGGAAATTCTGGAAGATTGTCTTTTACTTCGGATAAGAATGCATCAGCGGTTTTAGTTTTTATAGATTTTGGAGGGGGGAGCTGATTAAGTTTTATGGTTAAAGCTTCGGTTGAAGTTACTTTAGCTATTTTTATGTCAGCCATTTCTTTAATCAGTTCGGGTTTGAATCCTACAAATTGTTGCTCCTCAACGTTAAATTGTACAGTTTTCTTGGTTTCTGTTAACGGTTGTATAAATTCCGTTAAATCTGGTTCAGCTTTCTTCGATTCTAGAATAACTCCTTTAGATATTTGTTCTGCCAAACTTTCTTGTTCAATTTCTTTGACAACTTCTTTGACTGGTGGTATTTCTTGTTTAATAATTTGTGATTCTAGCACTTGTACGGAATCAATTTGAACCTTTTCAAACGGTTCATTTGAATTCGGTTCAATGTTATATTTTAAAGCAGATGGACTTAGGTCATTTGCAACTGTTAACTTTTCAACAGCTTCTTCTAATTCTTGTTCAATTTCTCTGGCCACTATTTTCTCTAGTTCGCACTGTATTTCTTGGCCAAAATTACCAACAATGTCAGCAGTGCTGATGCTTTGTACAATGTTAAGCTTAAGATCTTCTGGATCGGAATCTGGAAGGTTTCCTTCTAAGTCTTCGTCGTTGCTGTTAGAACCACTGGCTTCTTCACCGCTGTCGAAGTTGTTGCGTTTTTCTGAATCGAACTCCAAGGGAATGTTGAGTTTTGGTTTGTCGTAAAATACCTGCAAAGAAAGGAACAATAAGTATTAATTTGGTATCATAATATACAAGGAATATTATTATTTATGGCTACTAAGTTAGACATATATGTTTAAGCTTTGATTCATCCATCTGTCATTACTTTGTAATCATTCACATATCTGGTCTTATTCTTTCAATTTTGAAATTAAAAAATAACCATTAGAGCTGAATAAGTAGGATAGTCGTGCAATTCAAATCCTGCCTAATGTTGCTTTTAAGAATTTAAAAATGAAATTCCCAGTGGCGTATCCAGATTTTTTTTTGGAGGGGGCAAGTTTTTTGAATCATACGCTTAGCCAAATGTACAAATAAACTGACAATATATTTAATTTAGAAGGAAAAATTTGATGTGGTAACACAAGACCTCCCGCTATTTAATTTTTATTAATTTAAATACATGCCTACATATTTATTAATGTTGCAAACTATATTAAGTTCCTTTGCATATAACTATTGCTTTATTTACTATTTATCTTTTTAAAATGTCACTATTATTAATTTGAAATGATTAGTTTTTCGACAGTGACATTTATCTGTCAGTTACATACATTTGAAATATGAACTGTGTAACATAGGAATTGTATTTATCACAAATCATTTTGAACTTCAAGTAAAGTCCCATTCTCGGTTATCCGAATTACACCAAAATCTGATGGTTTCTTTACATATTAGAATAGGGTTGAAATACAAGGTTTCAAAATTTATCGATTATTAGAGTTAGAGCGTTAAGAGGATCCACATAAACATGAACATCATCGTGAAAATGTCAAAATTGGATTCTAGGGACCTTAAAACGTGAAATTACTAAAATTTCGATATGCGATTTTTAGCACGATACCTACACCTTCCTTACCAAGGGTAGCAGGAGGTAAAAAACATTTTTGTTTATAAAAAAACATTCTTGGGGAGTCTCGAAGACGCAGCCATGTTTTTTTTATATTTTGGAGGAGGAAATTGCCCATTTTGCACCTCTTGGATACGCCACTGAAATTCCCTATTTTTTGCTTTCTTACAATAATGCTTAATAACGCCTCAAATGATTATGATTACTTCAGTTTTGGCGCGAATGTTGTGACGTCGGCGTCACTCCGACATAAGTAGAGAAAACCGACATGTGATGCCATTGAAGAATTTAAAAGCCGCCAGAAAATTATGATTTTAAAATTTACATGATTAGGTATAGGTGTTGATTTATTGAGACTATCGATGATATTATACATAAATGAAAATCAGGTAAGAGAAATAATAATTTTGTTTTGTTGTCGTAATCAGATTTATTATTTTTTTTAATTAATGTCACTTTCAGATTTTTACCTTCCGTCAAAAGGAAGGTATTGTTTTTGGTCAAAAAATTCTGTGGTGACTTTTTAATGAATAAGCACGTTTTAGGGTCCCTACAATACGAATGTACTATTTTTAAGATGATGTCTGTATGTGTGTATGTGTGTATGTGTGTCTGTGTGTGTGTGTCTGTGTGTGCGTCTGTGTGTGTGTCTGTGTGTGTGTCTGTGTGTGTATCCGTGTCTTCATGTGTGTGTGTGTGTGTGTGTGTGTGTGTGTGTGTGTGTGTGTGTGTGACAAATTTTTCTCCGACGATAACTCCAAAACTACAATTCTAAAAATTATGATTCTTTCATATACCTCTTCTTTACAACCATATGAAGAGCTGATTAGATTTTGGTTATAATTGGTCAACCGGAAGTACCCTTATTTTAAGTTCTTAACAGTTTTTCTTGAAAAATCGCAGTTAAATATCAATAGAAAGAATATCTTATTCTCTACACGGTTCGATTATACATTTTTCTTCATATTCAATAGATATAGAGTTATAGAGAGATTAAGAGAGATTAACTTTCGAAAATCAGTCAGCTTTGCAAAAATTATGAAAACAACAGATATATTAAAAAAAATCTAATTGACAGATGTCAGTGGCAAGTGCAAAACCAAATTGGAAAGTATATGATCTGAAAGTGATATAAGTGACAGAGTGTCCCTCGCCAGTGACTTGCATTTGCGGCCTCGCCTCAAGATAGGAACTTATAATGCCAGAAGTACGAGAAAGGCAAAAGAGAAGATGGAAGGACTGTATAGTAGAAGATTTGAGAGAGGAAGAACTGTGTCACGAAGGTGCTTTGGACAGGAATGAGTAGAAGAGAAGAGTAAGAAACAGCGACTTCTAATAAAATAGGGCAAAATTGAAGCAGGAGGAAGTGTTTTATTTTTTTTTTTATTAGATTTTAGAATCTTTTCAAATGAACTTTCAGTATGGATATGTAAAAATAGTGTGTTCTTGTTACAATTATACAGGATATATAGAATATTTTTCAAGGAACTTTTGGTATAGGATATGTACAAAATACATCGAATTGACGGAAGGTTTTGTGCTGGCCACAACAGATTTTTTTAATATAATATTGAAAGTTTCCATAAACAATCAATATTTAAGCTATTGGTTACAAAAATCAAAACATAGATGATAATAAAAATTAACCGCCAACATTACATTTGCATTTCCTTCCAATAATTACTGTTACAACAATGATAAGTTTTAATTACAATAATTAAATATAAATAACACTAATTTAGTAATTAAATTATATTTTGATCTTAATAAAAAATTTATTTCCATATTAAATATAATATGTATGTAATTAGAATCCACACGACAACTAGACGATTGTAGTGATAGTGATGCTAACGTCACAAAATAGTGAGCATTTCCTACAAAATACAAAAAATATGGTATTTTTTAATTTTGTTTTTATTTATTTATAGGTATTCAAAATTCATTTGTCGCATTTAATTTCTGCAAAGCCGTAGACTTAAACCAATGTAATAACAAATAATTAACCCTTTTTAATGTGTTTTTCAGAGACCATAAATAGTGATTTCTTCTTACTTACTTTTTGTATATTCTCCACACTATCCAACCGATTCACACTATCAATCTTATACTCCTCGTTATTGTTGTTGATATTATTGACATCTTCTAACTCCAGGTCATCATCAGTGTACTCTGTATCAGAGCACGCTTTGATAGTGTAGTCCAAGGTGTGAGCTAGGTGCTGGAAACCAGGATAGTTGGGGTTGACGATCCCTCGCGGCTGTACCTGGTGCGCTTGTTCGCTCAGGTTGCCGTCCTCCGATAGCGACTCCGAGTCACTGAGGTCGAAGCCGCGGTCTTCATCTTGCGGGGAAGTGGACACTGATGAGCAGCTTTGCTGTGCCTCTGCAGAAGGTAAACATAGAGGTTAGATCTTCGTATGAAAATTCAAGTTGATAATAATTTAGCGCTTATATAAGGTTGAATAGAATTTTTTAACTAGCGAAGGGTCCACAGTCTTCATTAAAAAAAGTCATTTCGTCCCAATACGTCCCAGTTTAGCTGGTTGCCTGAATTCAAGAACGAAACGCGCGTTCAACTACAACAAGCTGCATTCTTTTTACCAATATCTCACCTCACTTGTTCTCAAAGTGAGGTGAGATTGAAGTGAGGTGAGCTGAGATAGTTGCTTAGCAAATAGAACGCAATTTAGAGAAAGAACGGAATACCTATTATCTTTCTCTGTTTATTATATGTTTTATTTTTTAGTATGTTGGCATTTTCATTTTGTTTTCGAAATTATTTTAAATATATGACAAGGTGGACCTGCTAAGAAGATGAAAAATGTCAAACAATAAATCTGCATCGCATGAATTTTCATTACATCCTAAAAAAATTCAATTTATTTATTAAATTTATAATTAAAGAAATACAATTTCACTTATCAATATTAAATCATTAACATAAACAGTTTCTGAAATATTCATTTTTAAATAACAAATAATGTGGAAAAAATACCCCCACTCCTCAACTGAGGTGAGACACTCAACAAGCATCACCCCGTTAGGTAGCTCAGTATCGGCAAGCGGGGAGGAATCCGCCTCACTTCATCTCATCTCAGTTGGGACAAATAGAACTGTCAAAATTACTGAGACAACTGAGGTGAGCTGAAATGAACTGAGATTGTGTGTAAAAAGAATGCACCTGTATGTCGTATGCCAAATTCTGAACTTTTAAAAATTCATATCTCGTTTATTATGCAAAATTTTAAGTCTAGTTTGCACTAAAATTCTTTGTTCATCCTGTTCTTGCAGAATAAATAAAGAAAATAAAAATTGGTGTAGAACCCTGAATTTCAAATTATACTACAATGGGGTCCTCCATCATAACAAAACATAATAAAATGTACACTTTGTACTTAAAGTACTAAACAATAAATAATGATTAAGGTAAAAAACAGTTTTTTAATAATTACTGTAGGAGATATTTGATATTTGTTGTCAATATCACTGTGACATCACACTATTGCTATCTTTCTCTCGCAGCCTACTATAGGTGCGTTCGGCAAATAAGTTCTGTTCACTCTTTTCACTCTGTACACTCCTAGCACCGTTCGGTAATCACATGGAGTGAGAAGCGTCTTAAAATGGAGCGTTCGGCAAATGCAGAATGGAGTCAAGTGGAGTGAAAAGGGTTAACTCCATAAGTCCAACCTCGATATGCAAGCATACATGGAGTTTTTTTTGTTTTATTTGACATCTGTCAGATCATTTTGTATTTTTATGTTGAAATATTTTATTATACACAATTATTTTATATTTATAATATTGTTTTGTAATATAACAAGGCACAGTATGTCGGAACGGTAAGAATTCTGTATCATTTCTAATATATACTATCTTCAAAATCATTAAAGAATAATACCAAACTGAATAACTTCTGTATGATTCATTAATTATTTTTTTTTTAGCAGTGCAGTATATCAGATTGTCAAAAAAGGAGGTTATTATATTCGTGCACCAAAATTTTAACTCTACTCGTTCGGTTAATCACAAATAAAGGAGTGTACCTTGTTCCCTCGATCTACTCCAACTCCAGCTCTACTCCCACTCCATTCCAACACCGCTCCGTAAATACTCCAACTCCGTATGATTTACCGAACGCACCTTATAAAGTCTGGTGCGGAGCAAGAGAACGGTAGAAGTGTCACCGTGACGTCATATTGACTTTAAAAATCAAATGCAGGCAAATTCAAGGCAAGTAAGAATTTTTAAAACTACGGATTGCTTCAAAATTAAACGAACTTTCTTTTAAATTAATAAAAACGCTTGAGTGGGGGACCCCAAAATCTATTATTGGCTTCAAGTAAAGTACCACTTCCGGAAGTTCTGTAATGACCAAAAAGGAAGGTGTACAACTAGATGTTATAACATTCCGAAATACAAAATTTCAACTTTCTACAGCTTATGGTTTTTGAGTTATGCAAGATAGTACGTACAGACGTCACAACGAAATTAGTCAAAATGGATTCAAGGATGGTGAAAATGAATATTTCCGCTGAAATCTGAAAACCGAATTTTTTCGCGATTACAGTACTTCCTTTACTACGTAAAAAGTGGAGAAAATTTCATTTCTAATAAAATTTGAAATCTAGTAGAATTTAAAGGTACAAAATCGAGGCCCAGAACTCCTAATGTAAGAAGCGCTTTGTTACATAAAGTATTGTTTCCCACCTTCGTAGTCCAGCAAGCTGTCATCTGGGGAAGACTCGAGGCATCGACTGTTGTTGAGCACAACAGGCACTGGTAGGCTGGCCGCCAGCGTGTTGTTGATGTTGTACACGGCGCGAGGTTTGCTTTTGGCTTCCTGGTTCCTCTCCGACGTCACTAGGCTGTCTCTTTGATGCTATTAACAACAAACACATACACACCATGTTAATATAGGGTTAGCGAATAATTGGAAGGGGATACGCATCCTTGAATAAAGGATGTAGGTCAAGAATAATAGACAAAGCAATTTGTGAGATTTAAATGAGGGACGAACGAAAGTTGGGTCAGGAAGTCGAAGCCGGCTGATATTTACTGTATAGAATACTTGAATACCGCAGTGCCCTATTTATCGGGACATTAACGAAACTTAAAGTAGAACGAAAAACAGGAAGAGCTTTTCAACTTTAATTTGGAACATCTCATATTCATTACTTACTTCCTTCTTCCTTTTTATGAGCCTAGCATCATTGAAATTCACATACAGGGTTAGTTAAAAGTATGGACACGGCGATTTATTGTCTGTCGTTAATATTCATTTTAGGAAATTATGTTCAATACAAAAGAATTTTAAGAAATTTTGATATACATTTGAGAATATTTGAATTTTATTTTTCTTCAATTGTTTTTGAGTTACGCTTGTTCGCGTAATTTTTTTAAATGGGAACCTATTAATTTTACTCTACCATTCGATAGAGTGTTTTTTCTCTTTACAACAGTATGTTTGTTTTTTTGTTTTTCAATTTATTTTTACAAGGAAAACCACCTGTTCAAGTACTTACGAATAGTAGGTTCATCTAAGATAGACAAAATTATTTCCAATAAAGTTGTCGGTTACAATTTTATCATTAAAAACAAATTAATAACTAAGTAAATTACATCGCTCGAATTTGTTTATCGCTTCACTTTTGTCTATCTTAGATGTACCTACTATTCGTAAATACTTGAACCGGTGTTTTTCCTTGTAAAAATGTTATTAAAATAAATTGAAAAACAAAAAAACAAACATACCGTTGTAAAGAGAAAAAAACACTCTATCGAATGGTAGAGTAAAATTAATAGGTTCCCATTTAAAAAAATTACGCGGACAAGCGTAACTCAAAAACAACTGAAGAAAAATAAAATTCAAGTATTCTCAAATGTAGATCAAAATTTCTTAAAAAACTTTTGTATTGAACATAATTTCCTAAAATGAATATTAACGACAATAAATCGCCGTCTCCATACTTTTAACTAACCCTGTATAGCGTGTATAGGTACAAATTAAAAAAAAATACTTTAAACTGTAATAACTGTTTTTCTACTCCTATACTTTAATATACTTATTAAGTATGTGTCATCTGTATTTCAATGACACTTATTACAATTCTGATTTTCATTATGATCTAGATTATCATTATGATTCAGATTATCATTATGTCACAGATTTTCTTTTCATTATGATACAGATTAATTTTATAACCAATTTATTGATTTACAGTTTATATTTTTAAATTATTATGAATAGTTGTAGAAAAAATAGTGTATGCAACTCATGTATAATTACTCGCATGATTTACAATACTCGTATATTTAATAGCCATCATTAAAAACTAGTTGCATAATATACTATATCTATTTTATTTTTTGTATATGGGTAACTTTTTCTTAAGTGGCACACAAAATTATTATTAGTAAATATAACATTATAGAGTTTACTGAAGATAAATTAAATTTAAAAAAAATCATGTTCTTCTTTTATTATTTCAGAATCAAATATAATCATAAAATTTAAAAAAAATTAGGTTACTTTGTTTGTGTGTGAACAAATTGATACACATTCGTACACTTGTTAAAAAATGACATACAGGTTTAGTGTTTATTTGAAAGACACCTCTCTTAGAATGAACACATCAAAGTCCAGTAGAAAGATACGACATAGTCATCTATACACATGGCTCCAAAACAACCAATCGGTTGGACTTGGGACAAATGCAACAGTATTCCAAGCAGAAGTACACGCAATTTTAACCAGCTTGCAATTACTATTGGAGAAAAACTACCACAATAGAAGAATCCCCATAGTAACAGACAGCCAAGCCGCACTTAAGGCACTAAACTCGTGTGAGGTAGGCTCAGGACTAATTCTGGACTGCATTCACAGAATGAATGCCTTAGGAGCGACGAATAAATTAAGATTGATATGGGTACCCGGGCATTCAGAAATTGAAGGAAACCGGACAGCCGACCATCTTGCAAAAGATGGGATAAATATACCTTTTATAGGACCAGAACCTGCTTGCGGAATAACTGCGCAAACAGTTCAGCAAGAACTTAATACTTTGCTTTGGCAATGGCACAAACGGCATTGGACAGCCACATCAGGCCAAAGACATTTCAAGCTCTTCCTAAATGAGCCATCCAAGAAAAGAACAGACAACTTACTTGTAATAAGCAAGCAAGATGTCAGACTAATAACAGGACTGGTAACAGGACCCTGTCAATTAAATAAACATTTGCATAGGTTGAGCCTCAAACAAGAACCAACATGCATAGGATGTGGAGAAGAGGATGAAACCCCTGAACACTTAATATGTTACTGCGAAGCATTTATGGCAAGCAGACGTAGTCTTTTAGGAGCAAAGAAATTGCACACTGAGACACTAAAGGACATTAGTCTAAAGAAAATCTTGGAGTTTACAAAACATACAGGGCTCCTAGAATAAGAGGAAACACGGAGGGTACAATAGACCAGAAAGGTCGCAGTACAGGGGCAAGAATAAACCACCTCCCGACAATAATAATAATAATAATAATAAAAATAATAATAATAATAATAATAATAAATAGAATGAACACATATTTTGCTTACATTTTCATATAAAAAAAATTAATAAAAAAAATTGTGGAAAGATCAGAAAGAACAGCCCAAGGAGCACAAAAATCTTTTCTTAAAACTTTTTAACTTGCATTATACCTGTTATGCATTGATAATTTATTGATTCTGACGTTTATGTGATGTTTATGTCAGGCGGGTGGGGAATCTATATTCAACTAATTTACATGAAACTGAATTATAAAACGTTTTAATAACTATTATGTTACCAAATAATAAGTACCACACATCATAACTTTGCATTGTAGTTTAAAAGATTAGAATAAAATTGTACAGGGCAAAATAACTTAAAAGTGTTATAATTCCGCTAACTGTAAGTTACAGTAACTACATTATTAGTTATAATGTCTTAATAAAAACTCTGTGTTCCTTGGGAGGACCTATGTTTATATGACATTTTTCACTTGATATGCCCTTCCGTACCTGTATGGTATTGATGGTATTGCACCATTGCAACGTATCCCTCCGCCTAGCGCCCGTGTCGAACACGAGGCCGTGGTGCAGGTTGTTGAGCTGCTGCTGCTGGAAGTTGTTCCGGTTGTTGCTGTTGTACTGCTCGGTGGTTGTCCCGTTGTCTCTGTCTGTTGTCCCTGTACCGTTCAAGTCCAGAGGGTTGTCGTTCCCGTTATGTTGCACGGACAAAGACAGCGAGGTGTGTTTCAGACGCATTGTGCTTGGCCCTTCTTCCGACTGCAAAGAAAATGATGATAATTAATACGATGGTTTCTTAAAAAAAAACTTTGTTTTAAAATCTTTAATCTTTTATACTTTTTATTACATTCATTACAGATCTATAATAATACTACATCCATACTATCCATACATAATTATTCATAAATTGTTTGTCTTATTGATTTTTTTTCTTGTTTTATAATGAGACGGTTTTACATTTTTACCTCTCGCTAAGAGAGGTATTGGAATCATGCTAAAATTCACATATCCAGTTTTTAGTGGATAAGCACGTTTTAAGGTCCCTATAATCTGATTATAACATTTTTTCGATGATGTCCGTGTGCGAGTGTATGTGTGTGGATGTGTAGATGTTGGAACCACGGTTTCTCAAATACTATAAGACTTAAAAAATATGTAACTGCAGTCCTCAATCTGACAATCCTGGGAAGAACTGATTAGATATTGGTAACAATTGGACAACCGGAAGTAATAGTTTCTTTAAAAAAAATCTTCTAAATATTATTTTTTGAAAATTTCTGAATTGAAGAACATAAAATTCTACATCTACATTTAAATTTTTTATTATATCTTGTATAGTTTAGAGATAAAGGCACTGTAATATAATTATTAGGAATGACGAATTCCGATAATTTTGGTACCCGAGTACCCGAAACAACTACCCGGATAGTACCCTTTACCCGTTAATTACCCGATACCCTTTAATTACCCGTTATCCTTTAAGTACAAATACGCAATTCGTTAATTTGTTAATTACCAGTTACCTTTATAGTAGCAGTTTACTTTTTAATAAAATTCATAATTATTGTTTACATATATTTATTAAATAAAAATTAATACAAATATATAATATACTGTATCTCTATAAAAAACTAAACATAAATTATAGTAATTACCTATGGTATGATAATAAAAAGCTCTTCTTTTAGATACAATCTTTCCGGTAGCTGAAAACTGTTCGGGTAATTAAAGGGTATTGGGTAATTAACGGGTAGCGGGTATATTTCGGGTAATCGGGTAAGAAATTTTATACTCGGGTACATTATTATCGGCTAGGTTCCGAGTACCCGGGTACCCATCGTCATTCCTAATAATTATAGAATAATGTAATCGCACAAGCCAAGGCTCTAAGGAAACCAGTTGACAAATTCAAATGTTTATAACATAGTTTGTAAATGATAAAATGTCAGTGTCAAAAATTAACAGTTTTAGTGACATTCTGACAGCTTTTTTTGGGAAGTACATTTAATCTTTCTTATTGTTTTATTAATTAAATATTTAAAATTGTAGGTAAAATGCATATATCCATAAGAAATACCGCCAATCTTGTTAATGAATTAGAAGAATCTCTGACATTTAGGAACTTCTTCATACAATGAAAAATATATATAATTAGAATTGTATGTGTGCAGAAGACATGTTAAATACAATAAAAACAATATTTGGGTAAAGTTCTGTAATGTTTTTGTTATAAAACGGCGGTTCGATAGCGAAGTGCAATACAATACTTATATAACATTAAATGGAAATGGCGAGAGTTATTGTGCTGGCCATAACAGATTTTTAATATTTTGTTCATGAAAAAATTCTCGCCATGTTTCGGATCAGATTATATTCCGTATCTAACACATTTACAATCTTGTATAGAAGAAAATTATCATAATTTGTTAATGTTGAAAACTAATCTGCAAAATTGCCAAACAAAATTTTGTTCCGTTCTTGCTAAAATTCCGCAATATGTTTGGCTCAAGCTCATTAATTCGTTAGCTAATACTACATGACATATAGAGATTAGTTCACCCTTTATTGTTAATTACAGGGAGGTAATTAACAACCATAAGCAGCATACATGAAACATTATTCACTCTTATCCGCTCATATCACACCATACCAACCATCGTTATATCTAATAATCATTGCACACACTACATCACGTATGTGTACATTTGACGTCAAACAGAATACCTACGATGGATTCATTATTACAATCTATTTACATTCAATACCGACAATGAAAGCTAAATGGTTTAGTGTGATTGCTTTATAATATAAGCCAAATGACGTACATTCAAATTATGCACACAATACATATATCTACATTTATGTTTGGTCTTGGGCTGTTAAAATTTAGAAGAAGTAAAATTAATTCAAAAATTCAGGCTTCAGCGGATACTTATACAGCGTGTCTCTTAAATAGGAGGACATGGCTTAACCACAGATTCCTGAGGCTAAAATAAGACGATTTAACCAAACTTGCTTCTACCGGAAACTGTACCATTTAGCCAGAATTCTGCTTCAAAGTTCTGCGAAAAAAAATTAATTTTGCTTGTAATAATCGTACGCTTTATTCGATTTGGATGAAATTTGGTATGACAGTTTATATGGTTATAAGTCATCTTTTAAGGTGACACTTGTTATTATTAGCGAACCGCTAGTGTATGAAACTTAGATGTCCCCACTTTAATTAGACCGTAACTTTTTGGCAATGCCGAAAACGTGAAATTATTTTTCTTCAGAAAGATACATTCAATAGTAAACTTTTCTCTCTCTGTGTAATTTGTGATACCTGTTACGGTTCACAGAGAAAAAATTAAATCTAAGTATCTGCACTGTTAAATTTTTAAAATAAATTTAATCCAGCGGTCTATCTAAATGTCAAACAAGTAATTTTTAATGACAGTAACAAGTTGTCAATCTTCACAACTTGTTTAGGAGTAAGCTGAGATAAGTAATCGTCTTATTTATAATACTGGTAGTAAAATATTATTAGGCCGAACAAACGGATGTTACTAATTTTAGAATATTTCGCAGAAAATTTTTGACAACCCGTAAAACAATTGTTACTGTCATTAAAAATTACTTGTTTGACATTTGGATAGACTGCTAGATTAAATTTATTTTAAAAATTTAGCAGTGCAGATACTCAGATTTTATTTTTTTCTGTGTGAACCGTAACAGGTATCACAATTTACACAGAGAGAGAAAAGTTTACTATTGAATGTATCTTTCTGAAGAAAAATAATTTCACGTTTTCGGCAATGCCATTAAAAAGTTACGGTCAAATTAATGTTGGGACACCTAAGTTTCACACACTAGCGGTTCACTTATAATAACAAGTATCACCTTAAAAGATGACTTATAACCATATAAACTGTCATACCAAATTTCATCCACATCGAATAAAGCGTCCGATTATTATAAGCAAAATTAATTTTTTTTCGAAGAACTTTGAAGCAGAATTCTGACTTAATGGTACACTTTCCGGTAGAATCAAGTTTAGTTAAATCGTCTTATTTTAGCTTCAGGAATCTGTGGTTAAGCCATGTCCTCCTATTTAAGAGAAATCCTGTATATGCTTCCAAACGGTCTAATGAAAGCCAGTAAGACAACCTGCCCAAGAATTAATTGTGCTTTTCGGCGAAACTACAAAATACTGGTCTAAGGGCCGTTTTATAAAAATACTTACTTACTTCACTTAAAATTTGCGTTGGTGTACTTAACCCGTGCAATAACCACTGCACAGAAAAAAAAAGATTTGAAATTTTGTCTAATTATAATTAGATATTATTTTATTAGGCAATATGTCTAATAATTTAGTATAATTTACAAATCTTAATTTAGCATTTTAACTAACCCGAAATAGATAATAAATATTTTGTAAAAAATCGTTAATTTAAATATGTAAATAGTTATTTTAATTATTTATTTTATTTAATTTTACTATATTTTGGCTTCATTAGTTTTGTCCTTCAATTTTCGGTGATGTATCTAAAGAATTAGCAGTGGCGTGCGGTGCGTTTCTGTGTTGAGTGTGCAGATTTTTTTTTTTAAAGTATTGTGTTGGTAGAATCTTAGGTTAACAATTCAGAATTATCTTATTTTTTTATACTATGCCCCTTCTAAAAAATGGTTTCTTCAGTAAATCCGCAATTAGTAATTCACTTGCAATTTCCATTCTATAAATTTTCATAAATACAAATATAAGTTAAATAAATAATATATAAATAACTTGTTATGCATGTGAATATTACCAAAAGTAATTTTACGGCGATACGTGCACAAAATATGCTGCACGCTGGAGAGTGCGATGGGGCGATACGTATTTCTAATATTTTATCCTTGTCTGCGCAAATACACTGTTCCTATACCCTCCCTGTGTAAATCTTGCGCACCGAGTGCAGTGCGGAGACCTGCACTTGCCCGGCAATTTATAAATTCGCTGATAGGCAACCAAACACGCTACTGTTCGTTATTGTCCCATAATTAATATTTTGTATATCATATATTAAGATCAAATCAATTAAATAATTCACATTTTAATGCAATAAATTTTGAAATTATTCGCAGGGTGTGCAGTGCACACCTTGCACATATGGACTGCACGTCACTGAGAATTAGGTAAGTAAATAGAAAATTTAAATATATATATATATATATATAGTTAATTTCTTTATTTATTACTATGTTCGAAAATTCAACCGCGGTTATCGTGGTAATTTTACATGGTAACTGAAAGGTTATGGTTTTCGCGGTAAGTAGTCGAACGCATTGGTAGTTCATGGTTATTAATAGCTGCCAAAATCATTTTAGTATATATCGCAGGATATTTTTGTTCGTTTCTATTTGTTTTTGATACCATGGAAGGGTGGTTGTTTTTAGATCAATTTATATTAAACGACGATAGTAGTTCTGATGAAGATGAAAGAGGTAATTTACATATATCTGTATAAATGCATACCACTATTAATTAATTTCATACTTTTAAGTTTTCAATAAGAGAACATGATTACAAAATTATTTGTGTTTACATCAAAAGTTAGGTTAGACTGTAAATTACCACAAAACCGTGACCTGAGCAGGGTCACCGCAGTAACTAAAATTTACCACACATTTCGTTCGAAAATAGTTCTGGTAACCTGAAAAAATTTACCGGTAACGCAGTGGTTCAATTTTCGAACATAGTATATGTTTAGTTCAATACTAAATGTAGTCATTTAATCTAATTTTGTATTTAATTTTACTGTAATTTGTTATTACAAATTTAGAAAATTTAACCAAATCAACTTAGATAATTTAATGAAAAAATATTAGTAGGCTGAAAATTACAGATTTATTTAGTTAATTTAACTAAAATTTAGATGGTTTGTTTTTTCTGTGTGATTGCTACGCAACCAATGGAGCAGCGGAATTACTCCTTCAGCAGCTAGTACCATCTTTGTTTAACATGGACAACTGGTCAGGTCTTCGCATGCGAGTGTGATTAATGCCTCATTTAGTGGCATTTTAAGGACTACGCTCTTAGCCGGCCGGTAGATTCAAACCGAGGAACCTCAGATTTGATCAGAACATGTAGAGACATAGCACCTTATTAATGCGCTCGGCCACTACACCGTTGCTGATTTTAAATCCCTTATTCAAAAAATTACATATTATTGACACTTGCAGTAAACATTCATTTTGCGTCCTGTTGTCCTTTATGGCAGAAAAAAATTCACAAGAAATCATTATTTTTCCGTCATGTTATAAAGGTAGTCCTTATCTAGTTGGCTTTGTATTGATTTAGTTATAAAGGAGTCAGCTGAGGAGTCAGCTACTCTATGATGTCAATATTCCATTGGCAATCTGAATGCATGCTAGACTTGCAGTGGCCCGAAGTTAGCTTGGGTAGATTCAATACAACATCGTTCTGAATTCAGCTTCGAGTACACGTGACAGTTCAATACACTTCCCTCTATACTGCATGACAAATGTGAAATCGATAAATGACCAAACTACTAACAAATGAATAACGAATAGATACGGCACGGAGCCACGAAGAGACTATCATCCGTTACTGTCAGGAAAAAGAATAAGAATATGGTTGTAGATATCAGTATCAGTAGAGCAAAATATCAAATTCTTTCAGAAGATTAGTGCCCATATTCATAATCACTCGTAATGTTTCAAAACGGTTCGTTATAATTATTGACAAATAGAATTAAACTTGACAAATAAAATTTCGATTTTTCTTTCAATGTCGACTGTTTTTATTGGATAAAAATTATAACGAACCGTTTAAATTTTTTACTAGTGTTATGAAAACGGGCATCACTCAAAGTTCATATTTCATTGTCAATAATTATCGCCGTTTTAACCTATGAAGTAATCCAAAATTTTCCTAGTTTAAGCTGTACTTGACTAGCATTTAGCCGTTTACTCCCAAACTACACAATATTTTGACTCTTCGCATACTATTTTGAATCATGAATATGTGTATTTCTTTAATTATAAAAACTGTTAAAAGTGTGTTTTTTATCTTCCGTCACCTTTAGGTTTTTGGTCAAAACAAACGGTGGTGAGTTTTTAATGAATAAGCACGTTTTTGGGTCCCTACAATACGATTTTACTAGTTTCACAATTATGTGTGCGCGTGTGTGTGTGTGTGTGTGTGTGTGTCTGTGTGTGTTGGTTATAAATGGTCAACCGGAAGTACCCGTATTTGAAGTTTTTAACAGTTTTTATTGAAAAAACGCAGTTAGGTATCATTTTTTGACATTTTATGTTATTATAAAAATGAAAGAATATCTTGTTGTCTATACGGTTTTATTATACATTTTCCTTCATATTTAATAGATATGTAGAAAGAATGTTGAGAAATAATAAATTTCTACAAAAATAATAATTGCTAAAATTTGTAATTTATAATCTAGATATATATAACAATTGATATGTGATGTCAATCATATGTAAAACAGTAAAAAGGTGAATGTCATTATAATTTAAAAATAAAAACTTCATTAAAACAGATATAACTGTGTATACGTGTGTGTAGACAACAGAGAAATAATTAAAAGTAAAATCTGAACAGGTTATGGGCCCAGGAAGCTCATTATAAAAATAAAAAGTAAAAATGGTATCTTCAGAAGAAATTTCAGCTATTGAAAAACTGAAAGATGGTGAAACATTCCAAATCTGGAAATTTCAAACTAATGTTATGTTTAAAGCGCACGGATTGTGGGAAGTAGTAAATGGAGATAAAGAACTCTTACCAAGTATGAAAGCTCAAGAAAAAGCAGAATGGAATAGAAAGGACGCCAAAGCTCAAAAAATTATAGTAACGAGTATTGATAAAAAATTAATAACACATATTTTAAATTGTGAAAATTCAAAATCCATGTTTGATAAGTTATGTAATATCTTTCAGCAAGGAACTGAAGAACAGAAATGTAACTTGATGCAAGAATTTTTCAACTACAGTTATAAAAAAGGTTCAGACATCTCACTACATATCAGCAAATTAGAAAATATAGCATATCGTTTGCAAACTTTAAACCATAAAATTGATGATAGTATGATGATATCCAAAATTTTAGTTACGTTGCCTGAACAATACAAATACTTCAGTACTGCGTGGGAATCGACCCCTTCAAATGAAAGAACTTTAACAAATCTTACAGCCAGGTTATTAGCAGAAGAAATGAGGCATAAGACCAGAAATGAAAATGAAAGTGAAGTTGCATTTAAGACAAGCGAAAAATTTATTAGAAAAGGTAACAATAAAATAAAATGCTTTAAATGTGGCAAAATTGGTCACATAGCTAAGTCATGTTATAAGAAGGATCAAATAAATAACAAATCATGTACAATATGTAAAAAGACGAACCACGAAGAAAAAGACTGTTATTTTAGAAAGAAAGGTAATATGTCAAACTCTGACAATAAAAAGAAAGTAGCATTCTTTGCCGAAAAGGATGAAGAAATAAAAGAAATGACAGACTTCGTAGTAGATTCCGGAGCTACATCTCATATGGTTAATAATATAAACATTTTGAACAGCACACAAGAAATTAAAGTAGATATAGGAATTGCAAAAAAGAACCAACAAATAGAATCTGAAGCTGTCGGGACAGTGAATACAGATGAATGTTCTTTAAAAAAAGTTCTCTATGTTCCAGAATTAAGTAAAAATTTATTATCTGTGCACGCTGTAACAGAAAATGATGGAGAAGTACTTTTTAAGAAAAATGAAGTTATTGTTTCTAAAAATGGTAAAAATATATTAAAGGGCAAGAAGCTTGACAATGGACTTTATGTATTAAATCTAAAACATATAAAGAAAGAAAACGAGCAGTCCATATTAACAGAAGATAGAATGCAGTTAGTAGAAGATTGGCACAGAAAGTTGGGACATTTGAGTAAAGGTAATATGAAAAAGTTAATAAAATTATCGAATGGAATGAATATAACTGAAAAAGAATGTGAATGCTTACATAAAGTGTGTGAAATATGCTTGAAAGCTAAGCAAACAAGATTTCCGTTTAATACAACAAGATATAAAGCAAGTAGACCGCTTGAAATTATACATACAGATATTTGTGGACCCATTGAACCAAGCACATGGGATGATAAGAAATATATGCTCACTTTTTTAGATGATTATACTCACTATACTATGATTTATTTATTAAATGCAAAACATGAAGTAACAGACTATGTTAAAAATTATATTCTTGAAGTAGAAGCATTCATGAACCAGAAAGTATCGAAATTGCGTTGTGACAATGGTCGTGAATTTATAAACCGAGAATTACAATTATGGTGTAAAAAAAGAGGCATTGTAATAAATTCGACAATTCCATATACTCCGCAGTTAAATGGAAAGGCTGAACGTCTTAATAGAACCATTATGGAGAAAGCAAGATCACTAATTTTTGATTCAGGATTAGGAAAACATTTCTGGGGCGAAGCTGCTCGTATGTCAACGTATTTATTAAATAGAAGTCCTACTGAAAGTGTTGACCTTACGCCTGCAGAAAATTGGTTTAAAAGAAAACCAGATTTAACTAGACTACAGATATTCGGAAGTGTCGCATATGCCAAAGTTTTGGGATATCTTAAAAAGCTAGATGAAAGAAGCAAAAAATACATCTTCATAGGTTACGCAATAAATGGTTATAGATTATGGGATGAAGAAAAGAGAAAAATAGTAATACATCGAGATGTAATTTTCAAGAAACCTGATAAAAATACATACAAAGAAGTAAAAGAGAACATGCAAGATAGAGTTGTGCAAATGCCTGAAAAACAAAGAATAAAAGAAAACCAAGACGAAAAACAACACCAAGAAGTAGAAGAAAACCAAGATGAAGAAAGAGACAACACAAGACACCAAGAAGAAGAAAGAAAAAACACAAGACCTAAAAGAATAATAAGAAGACCATTACGATATGATGACTACATAATGTTAACTTACCACGAAGCTATAAACAGTGAAGATAAGAAGAAATGGTTAAAAGCTATCGAAGAAGAAAAAGCATCATTATATCAGAACAAAACATGGGTTTATGTCAATAAAAATGATGTAGAAGGAAAAAAGATTTTATCAAGCAGATGGGTATTTCGTGTAAAGGATGATGGAAGATACAAGGCTCGACTAGTAATAAGAGGTTTTGAACAGCAGTATGGTATAGATTTCCAAGAAACCTTTAGTCCTGTGGTAAATGTAAGCTCTTTAAGAATTTTATTTGCACTAGCAACGAATAGAAATTACTATATTAAGAAATTTGACATAAAGACCGCCTTTTTGTATGGAGAATTAGAAGAAGAAATCTTTATGGAGGTTCCAGAGGGATACAAAGAGCAAGATAAGGTATGTTTACTTAAGAAATCGCTATATGGTTTAAAACAAGCTCCATTATGTTGGAACAAACGTTTTACTGAATTTTTGAAATTAAAAGGGCTAGTTGCATTAAAAACTGAACAATGTATATTTAAAAGTAAAATCAGCACATTATTCCTAGCTATATATGTTGATGATGGTATATTATTTGGATCTAATGAGCAAGAAATGATAGGGTTAATATTTCAATTAAAAACAGAATTTGAAATGGTAGAAAATAATAATCCAACATCATTTTTGGGCATAGAAATCACAAGAAATCAAGAATTCATAGCATTGACCCAAATAAAATATACAGAAAATATTTTAAGAAACTTTTCAATGGAAAATACAAGACCTGCATGTACGCCAATGGTTGGGAATTCAAAACAAGATGAAAATATCACCTTGAAACAAAAATTTCCGTACAGAGAACTCATTGGAAGTTTACTATATCTTACAAATAAAACTCGCCCTGATATATCATTCTCAGTGAATGTCTGCAGCAGGAAAATTGAAAATCCAACAGATGTAGATATAATTAATGCTAAAAGGATTCTACGTTACTTAAATGGAATGAAAAATGAAGGCATATGTTATAAAAGAAATTCAAACTGTAAAGAACTTATAGCTTATTGCGATAGTGATTTTGCTGGTGATGTAGCTACGAGAAAAAGTACAACAGGTTACATAATTTTCTTTTGTGGAGGACCTATAGCTTGGGTATCAAGAAAGCAACCTATTGTATCTCTTTCTACAACTGAGTCCGAATACATAGCTGCAGCAGAATGTACCAAGGAACTATTCTACCTGAAGTCAGTAATTGATGAGCTGATTAATGACAGTGTTAAAGTTAAATTAAAAGTTGATAACCAGAGTGCCATCAAGTTAATAAAGCATGGTCAATTCAGCAAGCGAAGTAAACACATAGACGTGAGATATCATTATATTAATGAGAAAGTAAAAGAAAATTTATTAACTGTAGATTATTGTCAAACTGATGAACAGTTAGCAGACATCTTGACAAAACCTTTGGCTAATATAAAATTTAAAAAATTTAAAACAAACATAATGTTCAAAATGTAGTTATATAAAGTTTTCTAAAATCTTTGTTGTAATGTTAAGTGTTCATTAGTAAAATTTAAAAATTTGTTAACTTGTTAGAAATTAAAATTAATACATATTTTAGCAATTAGGAGAAGGTGTTGAGAAATAATAAATTTCTACAAAAATAATAATTGCTAAAATTTGTAATTTATAATCTAGATATATATAACAATTGATATGTGATGTCAATCATATGTAAAACAGTAAAAAGGTGAATGTCATTATAATTTAAAAATAAAAACTTCATTAAAACAGATATAACTGTGTATACGTGTGTGTAGACAACAGAGAAATAATTAAAAGTAAAATCTGAACAAAGAATTATAAAGCTATTAACTTTCATTAATCAGCCAGTTTGGCTGTAATCATGGAAACAGCTGGTAATTCAAATAATTCTAATTGACGGATGTCAGTGTCAAGTGCAATTTACATAGTTTATGTTCGCGTTATAATTTTATTGGATATATAGAATCTTTTCCAATGACTTTTAGTATGGAATTTGTAAGAGATAGTATACGTTCATATTACAATTTTACTGGATATATAATCTCCCCATAACTTTCGTTATGGGGTTTATAGAAAATATATAGAATTGAAGGTAATGTGCTGGCCACATCAGATTTCTTTACGTTTTTGAAATTAAAATAGTTATTTGTTTAACTAGGCACTAAAATATAAAATTTATATTTTCAGTTAAATTTTTATAACATTGTTGTTTTATATTAAAATATGTAATTACTCATTTCGAATTTATAATTTTTAGTTTTTTTATTGCTCTTTCCGTAATTAACAGGTATACAATATATCCATATTTTTAGATGTACTGTATATTTCTAATATTTGTATAGTTATTTATTTTTCTATTATCACTAATTTAACATTTTCTCTTTGCTATAGTATGATTACAACATTTTGTTACCATTTTATACACTCTTACACATAAAAGTTAATATACCTGCAGAACATAAAAAATTTATAGGCCTAAGGTAGACCTTAACCATTTTATAACTTTGGTACACTTTATAAAATACACATAAAACTGTAATTCAATAAGTTACCGACTAATTTATAATTTCCGACAAATAATTTTCTACGGAACATTTTCACTATTAAATTGCTAAGTACTATAACAAGGCTTCTATGGGAATAAACAGTATAATTTTCATTAAGGCATAGATTCATACCACTTGATAACAATTATGGTATGTTTCAATATATACCTAGAGGAATAAAGCGACTTTACTAACAACTAAACAAGTCCCGTTTCAGTGGGATAATGACAACACAGTAGAACCTCGATTATTCATGAGCGGTTTAACCGTGCCGCGAATTATTCGTAAAAAAAATGTCAATCTTGTAACCGATTATCCGTTGCGAATAAAAATTGTTCGCGATGCTCTGTTGTGAATCCGTAAGGGACGGTTTTTCAATATCTGGTTAAAATTATAACTAAGAGTTAAACAAACAAAATTGAAACGAAATGACAAATTATTGATTAGTAAGTGATTACCTATCAGAAGGCGATACGTAAATAAAAAATAAATGATGAAAACGCGATTAAAGCTTTTGCTTTGTAAATGAGAACTATACTGTAGTTTTTTACACTGTTGCCAAATTGAAAATGCTAAATTATAAAGAAGCGGCAACATCGCATGGCAAGGGACAGAGTGCGGAGAAGGGAAAAAGATGAACATAGTCCATACTCATTTGACGGCGAGTATAAAATATTTTAAATTTTCAAAATAATTTAAAAATGTTTTAATTTTGTTGTGCCGTTCGTGCAAAAAACTTAGGCTGTGCCCGATGTTGCACTTTTATTACCATAATATCTAAATCCTAAATTTATATGCCCTAAATAACGTCATTAATTTAAGCAAAATGTCAAATTTACTGTCAAAAAGCAGCATCTTAGCTTTTATTTTATTAAATATAATATTTACATTTAATCTGAAGCATCAAATTAAGTCGAATTGTATAATTCATTTTTATTGCTCTAAGTGTTGCCCTACAATGGATGTCATTTCATTAGTGTGCCATTCTGAGCTGTATTTATGTGAAGATGACCTAAATCCTAAATGCCAAGTAAATAGGTACCTTAAAGGGGATTCCAACAGAATGCATGGACAATTTTTATAAAACTCAGTTTTATAAAAATTGTCCATTCATTGTTCCGTTTATATTATATTTAAAAAAAAAAGTTGTTTTTCATCATTATTATAACATTTTGTATTTCACATATAAATCATCGATGTTTGTTAATGTTTTGTTACAAATATTTCATTATTTTTCTGACTTGATTTAAGAGGAGGATCATAGCATAGTTATGATCGAAACGTTGGTTTGAAATCAATAAAATCTTCCAGACTGCAGTTACGAATATTTTCATTTTTCCTGCATCAATTTCTAGTCGATTATCGTTACTCCATCAAATAATATCATTCAGAAAATTCTGAAAGCTTGTATTTCGACACTATTCTAGTATGGAAAGAAACCATTAGATTTTGGTGTAAATCGGAGAACCGGAAATGACTCTTTACTTGAAGGTCATAATGGTTTTTCTTCAAAAAATACCATTAAATGCCATTTTTTCGCATTTTATGTCATTTGAAAATTAAAGATTATTGAATTTTCTACTGGTATACATTAATACTTTTTCTATATATTTTACAGATAAATTTGAAAATTAATCTTTATTATAAATCCCGAAGTCTAAGATAAACACAATTCCTTTCTTACGAAGTTCATATTTCAAATGTATGTAACTGACAGGTAAATGTCACTGTCAAAAAACTAATCACTTCAAACTAATAATAGTGACATTTTAAAAAGAAAATAGTAAATATGTAGGTATGTATTTAATAAAAATTAAATAGCAAGAGGTTTTGTGTTGACCACATCACACAAATAACTAGTAAAAAATCTGATGTGGCCAACACAAAACCTCCCGCTATTTAATTTTCCGTTTCCCACTTAGTGGGTTAGCAAAAACCCGGAAACAATAGTAAACAATAAGAAAAGGGATAAGAGTAAGGGCTCAGCTGACTCACTTCACTCTTTAACAACATTCTTCTTTCGCTTTGTCCACAATCATCATAGCATTCATACATAAGAACATATTAAAGTGACCGATTTTCGGTAGCGAATAACCGCATCCGGACCAAAATAATAGTTACGCAATAATCATCCTTCGCCCCACATTCCTATCCATTTTTATTAATTTAAATACATACTTACGTATTTACTAACGCTGCAAACTGTTCCATTGCATAAAACTATTGATTTATTTACTATTTTCTTTTTAAAATGTCACTATTATTAATTTGAAGTGATTCGTTTTTGACAGTGACATTTACTGTCAGTTACATTCATTTGAAATATGAACTGTGTAACAAAGGAATTGTGTTTATCTTAGGCATCGGGACCAATAAAAAAAATTATTTTTAAATTTATCTGCAAAATATATAGAAAAAATATTAATGTATTCCTGCAGAAAATTCAATAATCTTTAATTTTCATAAGACATAAAATGCGAAAAATGGCATTTAATGATATTTATTGAAGAAAAACCATTATGAGCTTCAGGTAAAGTGCCATTTCCGGTTATCCGATTTTCACCAAAATCTAATGGCTTCTTTTCATATTAGAATAGCATAGAAATACAAGGTTTCAAAATTTTCTGAATGATAGTATTTGAGTTAGAGCGAAGACAAAATCTCTACACATACACACACACATACATACGCACACACACATACACACACACACATACACACATACAGACATCATTGTGAAAATGTTAAAATTGGATTCTAGAGACCTTTAAACGTGGTCATTTACTAAAATCTCAATATGTGATTTTTAGCACGATCCCTATACCTCCCTTACCAAGGGTAGCGGGAGGTAAAAAACAACGACAAATATAATATTTTTGTTTACTAAATCTTTATAAACCATTTTAAATCAGTGATAATATCGTAAACACGAGAAATTGTTTTAAATTTTATGTGTAAGTGAAATTACAATGTTTCCCTTTTTATATTTTTTAAAGAAATACTCTTTGTTGAAGTAAGATTTGTTTATGTATGCACTCTTTCAAGTCAATATTGACTGTTTGGTATTGTGCAATATCGGAGAAACCAGACTCAAATATAAGTTCTTCCTGCATTTTGTTCTATTTTAAATGTGTTCTGCAACATTTGTGAGGGCAAGGTTCCCATCCACTTCTACGCCATTGATTACCATACAGCGAATATCCTCTATCGTCCCTAGACGCCAAAAAGTCAATGCGGCGACCAGTAGAGCTTTAATTAAGTGATAGACCAGAGACTAGGTGGAGATGTTCCATCTGCTTTATTGATTTAATTACGAGGAGATGAATTAAATAAAATTAAAACAAACAAGGTTTATTTGCATTTCAGTTTCAGCGGAGGACGTTTTCGCTGAATATTTTACACAGGCCAATAATTAAATTGACCCGACGTACCTTTTAGTTAATTATTTATACTGACATTTTTTACAGCGCATGGTCATTATGTATAAAAATTTTCATGAATGTTGAAACAACGTGGAAGGTAAAATAAATAAAATATTTTTATTTCGATCATATTTAGGAGACAAAATCTTATAACATTGAATTCTTATGGATATTTTTCGTAGAATTATATTGAAGTTGCCAGGTTCGTACCTTTGCTTGTTTTTAAGTTACGAGTGTTTTTGCAATTAAAAAATTGTGTTATTAAATATCTCTAGCAATAGATACTAATGTAGCCAATAAATTACCTTCCGCCTGATTTATTTATATTTTGTAATTTATATATAAAGTGTCGTTTTACTGGATGAAATAAATAAATTCTGCAAATACAAACAAATGGCTTTCTGGACGTGTGCATATACTATTTTAGCTACTATTGACATTTTATTGAAAGAAGAATAATAATTTTTGATATGGGACAAGTAATAAAACAAAGAAATCTGTTGTGGCCAGTACAAGACCTCTCGCCATTTCCATATTAACTATGTAAGTACATATTGTATTTCACATTTCTAGTAAACACAAAAAATTTAATTATATCTATAATTATAATAAGTTTCCTCCTACTCTTCTAAATGTTCGAGATTCGTCAAATTCATTGACGAGATTGGCGGTATTTCTGATGCGTATATGTAATATGTGTATCTATAATTTTAAATATTTAATTAATAATAAAATAAGATATATTAAATGTACTTCCCAGAAAATGTCTTCAGTAATGTCTCTGGCTTTTTGACACTCACATTTATCTGTCAATTACAAATATTTTAACTTTACCACTTGTTTTCCATGGGCTGCGAGAATCATTTACAACTTATTATTTTGTACATTTATATGTCTCTATCTTTAATTTCATAGAAGATATAATAAAAAAAATAAATGTATCGGATAGATATTTTTATATTCTTTAATATTAGTAATAACAGGAATTTTCAAAAAATAATATTTAGAAGATTTTTTTTAAAGAAATTATAGGGTCCTTAAAACGTGCTTATCCACTAAAATCTGGATATGCGATTTTTAGCATGAATCCAATACCTCTCTTAGCGAGAGGTAAAAATTGTTATGAGTGAATGTAAAAATATTTGAACATAAGAATTGCTTTATTTATACTGCGTGGTCAAATACCCAGCGGGAGCTTATGGGCTGGCCACATTAGATTTTTGTCTTGTAGTATTAACAAATTAAAGAAATATGTATTGGTAACTTTTATTTTTGCAATCTGATAGAAAAGAGGTGCACGACAGTTCAAATTTGACATTGTAGTTAACATTTAAAATTGGTAATGTAATAATCATATTTATTCGGATTGTTTATGTTAAATATGTGTACAGTAAAATTTTTGAAAGAAGTACGCTCAAGGCCATCTACGAATTGCATCTATGAATTAAGATTTTATGCTATCAAATTTAGTAGTGTCGTTTACATAGTTTTTATGAGGTACATAAGATATTATGTACCTTTATAAAAACTAAGTAAAAGACACTACTAAATATGACAGCACAAAATACTTCTTTCAAAAAAATTACTGTTTGTAGTTAATATTTAAAATTGGTAATATAATAAATATTTTTAAAATTTTTTTCACAAAAAATATATTTATTCGGGTTCTTTATGGTAAATATATGTGGTAAAAATTGGAAAAAATGGTTACGCATTTTGATGAAATGTAGAAAATTAATAATAAAATTAAAAATTACCCCTAACCTTAAAAGTAAATGAAATAATAAGCTAGATACGTATTTCGAGAACAAAGTTCTCATCTCAGCGTTTTTAGGACCTCTGGCGTGGTTTACATGTTGAGTAATCCTAACCTACTCTTAAATAAAAGGGTTCTTAGGGCCTCTGGCATGGTTTACAAGTTGAGTAATCGTACTTTCCCTTTACCACTTTAATACGATTTCGCGTAATTTTTACTGAAGATGAGCACTTTGTTCTAGAAATATGTATCTGGCTTATTTTTTCATTTAATTTTGAGGTGAGGGGTAATTACCTCCCGCTACCCTAGGTAAGGGAGGTATAGGGATCGTGCTAAAAATCGGATATAGAGATTTTAGTGAATAAGCACGTTTGGATGTCCCCAGAATCCGATTTTAACATTTTTACAATGATGTCTGTAGGTATGTATGTGTGTGTGTTTGTGTGTGTGTCTGTGCGTGTGTCTGTATGTGTGGATCTTGTATATCCATTCTACACTAATGTGGGAAGAGCTCATTAGTTTTGAGTGTATATCAGATAACCGGAAGTATCATTTATACAAGCTTTTAACAGTTTTTCTTGTAAAAAATTCATTGAATATAATTTTTTAGCAACTTTTACCAATACAAATTGAATATAATGGCACAATCTTCAATTCTACGATAATAGCATTTAGTAAATAACTTGAAATAACTTTATATTATATTATAAAATAATTTATTTTTGTACATCACTTTGCCTCTGCGTCAAACAAAAACAATACTTTAATAACAAATTTGACATATTTAAACAAATGTCACTGTTACGAAGCAATTTTCATTAAAATTAAAAATGAAACCGTGCGTTAAAAAGAATTTAGTAGTTTAAATATGATTCTAATGAAATTAAGGTTTGTAAAAATAATATATTTTCCATCATACATAAATATTAGATATACAGGATAATTCGATTTAAGTTTGATGTTTGCAGCGTTATATATCAAACAGCTCTGAATAAGAACGTGATTTCAAAGTGTGAAATAATAGTTTGCAACTACACATTTACGAAATGGATAATGTACGGCGAAGAATTTACACAGATTGCGTTTTAGAGCATAAGGAAGTTGGTGATGATTTTGACAATAATGTGTGTGTGACGATTTTTCCTTAAAATATATTAATGATCCAAAAGTTCGCAAAGTTGGTATTTAATACTCTTATATAATTTGTAACAACATATTAGATTTTAACTATATATGATAAACCGGATGTAGTACTTAATTTGAAGCTCTAACAGATTTTTCAGGAAAAACATAATAAAATATAATCCAAAATTTCATATTACAAACTTTTCTATTTATTGGAACAACAAAGTAGATTTTGTTTACAAACGATCAATCGGAAGTGAAACTTTACTTAAAGCTCATTACTATTTTAAACATGGAATTGGCGGGAGGTCATGTGCTGACCACATCAGATTTTTTTAAATTTTATTATTAATCATATTAGCCTTAGACTCCATAACACTATATTGTTGAAATGTAGAAAAACTCTAAATTGTCCAAATTTATTAAAAACTCATTATGAATAATAAATCTCACACATAAATAAACAAGGTAAAAAAGATTATACAAATTATTAAATTACCCCTATTTTTGTACTCTGTTAAATACAATAAAAAATTGCAACAATTTGACGAGTTAAACCCGTATACACTGTTTTGTTTAAAACTCCATAAACCTAATTAGCTATATCATTCGCTCATTTACACAATAATGCCATGTTCATTTCAATTTCAATAGCACAACAATACATTTAACACTCTTAACATTCCTATCTGATTACTTAGTCTATTTTAAGGCGAATAGCTATTCTCATTCTCCTACACTTCGTGTATTTACTGTTTCTACAACCTCCACACATGCAAATCTAGGCGCTCCCTAGGAAATAGGAAGTGGTCTATTATGGCTGTAGACTTTACCATAATGGAATGACTGACTAACCATGCTTGCAGAGTTGATAGATAACCATCATAGAGAGAAAGAGATGCAGATAGAGTTTGTAGATGCTTGAACACTGATTCGTTTAGAATTTATTGTTTATAGTTGCACATTTCATTTGTTTATGGTTAAGAGATATTTGTATTCAAAATTTGTATTGAAGGATCGTGCATGTATTTATTTGAATATTTTTATTCATGCTTTGAATATAAATTATTGAAATTTATAAATTGAAATCTGTAGAAAATACAATTTTAATGAATTTAATAAAAATATAACATTTGCATAATTATTTACAATTAATAGTTTATAATTTTGCCAATAATGGAGAGTTATTTTTAAATATATTTAGTAGATACAATTTTTTTTTGTATTCGGTATTTTGTAATAATTGTGAAACATTTTTTTTAAAATTCAATCGCTTCACTAATTTTTTTCTAAACAACTTTC
Source organism: Ophonus ardosiacus (assembly GCA_943142095.1). Taxonomy (NCBI): domain Eukaryota; kingdom Metazoa; phylum Arthropoda; class Insecta; order Coleoptera; family Carabidae; genus Ophonus; species Ophonus ardosiacus. The sequence continues at coordinate 39,210,294 of OW964830.1, forward strand.
CCCAGCTCTAGATTTTTAAAATAAAAACAGTTTATTTTGATTTTATAACAATTATTATAGTGAAATAACTTGATACGGTGTGAATGCAATGGTACCTATATAATAAATTGTGGTATAATATTGTCTTGTTTTAGTCTTTTAGTAAGTTACGTTAAATTTGATAAATTGAAAAGTTTTGTTTTTAAACTTTTGTCATTATGGACGGAGATTTCTTATGAACGTCCATTATATATTAGTTAATGATTTAATTTTTATACTCATATTTTTCATAAAAACTGAACTTTATAAAGATTTTTTTGCGGTTTTCAGTCTATGTAATATCACAACTTTGTTTATAATAGTTTGAGATAATTTACAATTACAAGTTTTTCCTGTAATATACTAACTGTTAAACCAAAAATTATTTATTAAATACTACCTTTTCCCACAATAATTGTCACACCTAACAATCTTTATTCCGATTATTGGTAATATTTGCTGAAATTGCTAATATACTGTATAAAAAACAAATTCATGCAATGTTGTTTAATATTATAATTGTTAATTATTTTTAAACAAGTCCATATTTTATGAGTCACCGCAATTTTCATAAAATTTTCAAAAAGTCATCCGGAATAGTTAAAAATATTATAATATAACCAGAGCAAGAAACCAGTAAAAATAACGGTGGTGAATCGGTAATCGAAATTCAAAAATCGGTTTAGTCTACTTAACTGGTTTTTAAAACGGTTAAATTAACCGATTAAAATAATTATTCAAGAATTATACAGGGTTACTGTCATTAAAAATTACTTGTTTGACATTTGGATAGACTGCTAGATTAAATTTATTTTAAAAATTTAGCAGTGCAGACACTCAGATTTTATTTTTTTCTGTGTGAACCGTCACAGATATCACAAATTACACACAGAGAGAAAAGTTTACTATTGAATGTATCTTTCTGAAGAAAAATAATTTCACGTTTTCGGCATGGCCATTAAAAAGTTATGGTCTAATTAATGTTGGGACACCTAAGTTTCATACACTAGTGGTTCATTAATAATAACAAGTATTAACTTAAAAGATGACTTATAACCATATAAACTGTCATACCAAATTTCATACAAATTGAATAAAGCGTCCGATTATTATAAGCAAAATAATTTTTTTTTCGAAGAACTTTGATGCAGAATTCTAGCTAAATGGTATACTTTCTGGTAGAAGCAAGTTTGGTTAAATCGTTTTATTTTAGCCTCAGGAATCTGTGGTTAAGCCATGTCCCCCTATTTAAGAGACACCCTGTATAATTTATAAAAATAATTTTATTCTATCCCCGTTCGTTTTAAGGAAAAAAAGTAGTTACCTTGAACAATTAAATAAAGTTTTAAAAATCTGTTGTGACAAGAATCAATTATAATAATTTATTTCGGTTAAGGGTTGCCAGTTTTTAGTACATAAAAATACTAGTTTTGATTTCGATTAACTGGTTTGACAAACCGGTTTAAAAACTGGCTTTTCGCTCTGATTTTAACAATGGATAGAAACAAAAACATAAACAATAAAAAATGTGAAATGACAAATTAATTTCGAAATGCTATTTTTCAACCTTAGTTCCAGGGTTATAATTATTATATTATTATAATAATTAATAAAATAGACAAATCTCATCAATAAAAATGTTTTTAATTCTCGTATGTACCAACGAATTTTTATTTACAAATGTGACAACTACATGGGAAAAAAGTAGCAATAAATTACAGAACATTTTTTTATATTCTCATTATTATTATTTTTTTCTTTGCATTATTATTCACTCTTCCACTATTTCACTATCACTACCATTCTTCTCGCTCCTCCACCAAATTTCGATCCACCACCACTATCCTATGCTTCGAAACTTCCACAAGAACTCTCGCGAACTACGTTATTATTGTACTAAGTGACGTATGAGTTAGTGTTGATGCCGGGACGGTATGTGAGCGACTAACTGGCGTGTAGCGTGGCAAGTGGCATGTCATGCGGCGCCGGACGCTGGGCTAGGCGTCGTGGCGCCCATTCTACGCCCACACATATTTGCCCCTTGCCAAGGGGAGGAATTGTATATTAAGGGCTAGGGGTAGAAAAGGAGTGGGTCTTCTGACTGTCGAAATGAATTATAGATTTAAGTATATGAATGGGAAGAATAATAGGGGATGTTCACCCTCATAATTAATAAATGCACTTTACAAGGGTCATCCTAGAATTATATACAGTGTGTCCCATTTAGAGGTGCCACCATTGGGATCTCGAGAACTATAAGAGATACGATGTCGGTTAAATGGAACTTTTTGTGCACCTTTAGGAGGTCATCTCCGATATGCTTTTGTTTTTCCAAAAATTCTCGTAGGACACTAGATAATGACGAAAAACTAAATATTGTTGATTTTTTCTTTCTCAAATAACTTCTAAACTATTAGTAATTGAGAAAAACGTTTCAAATATAAAAGATAGATATTTTTATTAACTAACCAGTGGCGTACGAAATAATTTTTTATATCCGTAAAATTTCGAGATATAACACAAACTTATATTTTTTTAAATGGAATCCATATCTGATTTTAGTCTCAAAAAAATCAATATTTTTTTCTCTTTTCAATAGTGTAAGGGTTATTATGTTTTATATTTATTTTGCTCCTAAAATTTAATTTTTCTCTTTATTTTCCTGAATTTTCTAATTATTTCCCAGAAAAACATTGTTATTTTTATTAATTATATTGTATTTGATCAAAATAATTTGTTTTATGCCTTTATTACTTAATATTTTCATTCTAGACTCATAATTACAAATTACACTATGATGTGCCAAGGACGACCTGATACAAAATATAAAAATTAATTTGATACGAATTTTGAGCAAATATTTTTAAGGAAATAAATTATTTAAATACAAGGAGTATTTCCAAATAGAAATCTACCAATATTTTCAAAATAATTGTAAATTTAATACAAAATAAGGAAAAAATAATCATTTTTGAAGGCAAAACAAATATAAAACATAATAACCCTTACACCATTGAAAAGAGAAAAAAATATTGATTTTTTTGAGACTAAAATCAGATATGGGTTCCATTTAAAAAAATATAAGTTTGTGTTATATCTCAAAAATTTACAGATATAAAAATTTATTTCGTACGCCACTGGTTAGTTAATAAAAATATCTATCTTTTATATTTGAAACTTTTTTCTCAATTATTAATAGTTTAGAAGTTATTTGAAAAAGAAAAAATCAACAATATTCAGTTTTTCGTCATTATCTAGTGCCCTATGAGAATTTTTGAAAAAATAAAAGCACATCTGAGGTCGCCTCCCAAAGGCGCATAAAAAGTTCCATTTAACCGACATCGTATCTCTTACAGTTCTCGAGATTCCAATGGTGGCACCTCTAAATGGGACACACTGTATAACAAGACACATGATTTATATTTTTATAATTTTATTTTAAATTAAATATGTACAGTTGCGGGCAAAAGTTTTGAACCACTCACATTTTTACACTATATCATACAGGGTGTTAAAAAATAAGTGTAACAACTTTTGACCAAAATCAGTAAAAAAAAGATTAACCAACAAGGGTCCGATCTTCAATTGTTTTCGAGAGACAGGCCATTTTGTATTAGAATTGAAGAAAAACTGACAAAGATAGGGATCGAACAAAATTTATGTCATTAAATAGCCTATAGAACACAAAAACAATAAAATTTTACATGAAACATTTTTTTTTCAATTTTTAATAGTTACGAAGTAATTTGGAAATTAAAAATTGACCAAGGTCGCCACAACATTTGTATTTGTACAACTATTTGATTATAAAAAAAAAAACACATGTCAGATTGATCTCTAAAAGGGAAACAAAAAGTCTCATTCAATCAAAGTCATAACTCTTATAGTTTTCGAGATAGCAAAAGTAAAAATTCATTTTCTAATGCCTTATATCTCGATAACTATTGAAGATCGGACCCATGTTGGTTGTTACACTTATTTTTATTTACTGCAGCACACCGTCGATGCATATTGATTAATTTGATTATATTTGTAATAGAGTCTTTTGGTAAATTTTACTATTTATTTTCCAATTGATTCCATAATTCACCCTCGTGGAAATGTTTTTCTTTATCTACGCGTATTTTTAAATTTTGCCATAAATTCTCTACTAGATTTAAATTCGGAGATTGGCTTGGCCAGTCAAGAATACGAACTTTTTTGACTTAAACATTCCTTTATTAGTTTTGAATTATGTTTAGGATCGTTGTCCTGTTGAAAAACCCATCCCCGTGGCATATTTTTTCTTGCATAAAGTAATATGCTTTGTTAAAATATCTCTGTACATTAAAACATCCATGGTACTTTTAATCTGGCCTAGGACCTGCATGAGAACATGCATAACATAAAATCTCATTTCCTCTCTACACTGTAGGGATTTGGTATCTAGAATTATTGTATCTTGCACTTGTTGGTCACCGAAAATAAAACTCTTATACACTCACTTTCGGGTAATTATTTTTAAATTTTCAAAAAATCAATTCTTACACTTGTAGATACATTTAAACACGCTGATCCTAAATTTGCAAACCGCTTATTAATATTTCTTTCTTAATTTCTATTTTTGTTTTCAAACTTTGACTCCAAAAATAGCATTTTTCGATAACCCAAAAATTGATGGAGTTAGTGTCTGGCGACTTTGTCATTCAATTTTACGGGCATAATTATAGTATACAATTTTTTGAAAATTTGAGCTATTGATAAAATTTTTAGAGTAAAATATTTGTAAATGGGCAATAATGGCAAAAAATAAGGGATTTTTTGCGATTTTGACATTTTGATTATTTTCAGAGATTTCTGTTTTGGGATAATCCAGAAATGGTTAAAGTTTTAAAATTCAAGAACGAAAAGAAACATCTACTATAGGTTGGAAAATTTGAAATCACAATCAGCGAATTGAAATATATATAAATTGGAATTTCTAAAATTTTGAAGGATTTTGGGAAAATGAGTATAGATAGTTTTTGAAGGTTATAACCAGGGTCGGATTTATTTAGTTCTCTGTATAATGTCGCATGAATAATAACAAAATATGATAATAACGCAACAAGTATTGTTTATATTATTATTTGCTACAAATTCTGCCTGGTAAACCATGCGACCCGTCCGGCCTTGGAATAAATGTAATATTTTTCTTCGGGTACTAAAGTAGGGTGAATTTTAAAGTAGATTTAATTACAAGAAGCTAATGTAAATTTTGATATAATTACACTTAGAAGCAAATGTATTTTTTCCAAGCCTTTAATGTTTAATTATATTGTCCTTGCTTTCCATTACAGACTTATTTCTATGATGAAAATAAATAATTAGAACACAGTTGTGCAATTAAAAGTAAATTATTTAAACGTTCCCTTTATGCATTCAGATTCTATTAAAATATGCAGCTATTTAAAAATTGAAGCTTTGTTAGGAATTTTCCGTCTCGTGAATTTATTCCCGTTTTAAGCACGAATACTTGAGCTTAAAAAGCTCTGGCATAAAGTTTCAGGTTAAGCGTGTTCATGCACGCAACAATTAAATGGGGGATTTTTTTTTACTGCCGAACTAAAATTGGCTGCCCTGTAAAACAAGAAGTATTACGAGGCTATTTTTTTTTTTATTTCTTACAAGATAAAGTGAAGTAGAATCTAAATCACTTCATTTCGGGGAGGTTTATAAGTTAAATGTTGAAATACACATACTAATTTGCTTTTTACTTTTTATTACACTTTTATTCAAGTTTGCAGACCATATTTTTGCAATATTTCTCAAGCTAAACCTTTCCTTTATCTCAAATGTATTTCTTCATTACTTTGGTAAACATAACATCAAAATTAAAGGTCATGCACCCTGCATGTACTGTACAGTAAAAACCTGCATGTATATTTTCTGTATTTGTGTTATTTTTGTGCACAAAAGATGGCCCAATGCAAGAACAATCAATGCTAGCATTTTGATTTTTTGGAATAATTGATTTAAAATGTACAAGAAACTTTCAGTGTTAAGAAAAATATGAAAAACTGAAGCCCTTATTATTTCAGGAAATTATTTAATTTGAAATCGTCACTAAAGTGCACAAAAATCGTCATTAAAAAAAAGCTCATAAAGCGGCACTAAAGTAATTCATTATACGACGATTTCATGCAATTGCAATGGTGCCAACCTTATGATAATTGCTATACATGTAAGATAATTTGGGCAGGTGTACGATTTACAGTAGTAAATTTGTACCTACGTAAAATGACAAAAATATGTGCAAGAAGAACGAATTAAATAATTCCGACGAATAAGTTTGAGACGTAATATATAATTTTGAGTGTTCTTTACGATAACTTCAATGTCCGAGGTTAGTAACATTGACTGTCAGACTGACAGGTTACATTTAAACATAACCTATAAAATAAATATTCCTCTCATTTTCACAATTTTTTGATTTCAAATAAAATTTAATATGCATCTCGGCACTGAAGTTTGTTTTTATCTCGTATGGTTTATTTCCCTTGGCCCTGAGGGCGTTGGCAAATAAATTCTACATTTTTGATAAAAAATAGAACTTTAATGTCTTAATACATAAACAACCATTATGAGATAATATTAATTCAATGGATGTTGATTTTTTTCGGTGTCTTTATACAGAGTGTCCCACTTTTGTATGGTGAATTTGCAGAGGTACTCAATTTTTTTTATATCTAACCATTTACGAGTTACTGATAGCAACTTTTATTTTTCATATGGAGGTCATATTAAGCTATAGCATTTTTAAATAGAGATTTTTTTTAGCTTTACAATGATATAAAACAATAATAATTTATTTTTATAATTAACAGAAAAATTAATAAAAATTGTTATTTATACTAAAATTAAATTGAAAAAAGTAAATCGAAGACTGCCATGGAAACAACAAACAACAAAAAAGTGCAACAATTGAATTTCTGAATTTTATTTCACAATAGTAGATTATTACGAGTAATAAAAATGAATTTTTCTCGTTAGGAAAAATATGATATGTTGAGTTGTTACATTCGTTGTCAAAGTTCGTTTATTACTCGTAATAATCTACTATTGTCAAGTAAAATTCAGAAATTCGTTGTTCGTTGTTTCCATAGCAGCTTTCGATTTACTTTTTTCAATTTAATTTTAGTATAAATAACAATTTTTGTTAATTTTTCTGTTAATTATAAAAATAAATTATTATTGTTTTATATCATTGTAAAGCTAAAAAAAATCTCTATTTAAAAATTCCATAGCTTAATATGACCTCCATATGAAAAATAAAAGTTGCTATCAGTAACTCGTAAATGGTTAGATATAAAAAAAATTTGAGAACTTCTGGAAATTCACCATACAAAAGTGCCTTAAGAAAGTGCAAACCAGAATCTCGTATTATTTCATATAACAAAGTTACAAGCAAAAAAAGAAAATCGCTAAATTTACATTTTCACCTGTATCTAGTGACCTATGCATTTTTTCGCAAATAACAAAACACCATTACAATAGCCTCCTAATGGGGCAACTTTTGTCTAACTTAACCAACCTCGTAGCTCTTACGGTTCTCGAGATACCAATGCATTCGTACCTTAAATGGGACACCCTGTATATGGCCATCACGATACGCGTTGGCAAATTCTTTTTATTATATATTATAAGTGTCAAAGTATCGTATATCGCATGGTGTTGGAAATCCGTTACATGCACTCTAAGAAATGTCGTGTAAAACGAATTTGGCAAGTGGTGGATTTATTATCGTAAAAATTAATACTAAAATTTGTAAAATTTTATACTGTACTAGATATTGTGTAAAAATCTTCCAAATTTTGTAAAAAAACCTGTCTAAAAATACTAAAAAAAAATTGAGAATTCAAAATGTTACCAAAAATGTTATAAGAAATACGTCAATATCACTTTTCTCTGTTTCGCTAAGTATTTTGAAATTAGAAATATTTTTTTCCAATACATAAATTCAGATTTCGAAAAAAATTACTAAGAAATATTATTGCTCTTGCCGAGTTCTATCAACGGTTAAATTTAATTTAGGTATTTATTTCTGTTACACCTGTAAATTAAATAATTCAATTTATAAAAATGTTTAACTTTAGTGTACTATTAAAAAACCACTCTACCTATAATTATAATAAATATTTAAACAATATTAATGTTAAATCACACTGAAGTTGGCAGAATAAACATTTAAATTATTAAAAGACACTGTGTTGTGTTTTATTTCCCAGTAATCAGTGTTCTTTCTTACTTGGTGCCTAACGAAACACGTTTAAAGTCGCGCGGTTGCTTTCATGACACGATGTACATATACATACATATATGTAGTTTCTTGTGGAGAATGGACGATGGACGTACTTTTGTGTGTATTAAATGATGTGCAAACTATTATTTAAAGTGAAATACGAAGACTTATATTTATGTGTGTTAGACGACAGCTTCAGGAATGAAGATTCTCTATTAATCGGTAAGTGAAATAATTTACTCTTCGTCAAATGTTTTCTATGCGTTAAATGAGAACTTGTTTTCATATTCATCATCGAATATAATGATCTTCCTTATTTATGATATACGCATACATAATCTTATAGGAAAAATAAACTACTGCCATTTTGTGAACTGAAATAAATATACGAAACGACACTTTTAACCCTGGCGTCCTGGCGTAATTATTTAGAAAACGTATGAGCTGTCATTTTTGTTGATGAAAATCTATATTAATTTAATTATGTTCACATATAAAATTTGGACTTGTGTCACTTTTGTCGCGGAAGTGCCTAAGTATATTGTGAATTTATTTATCTTTGTTTAAAAATCTGCTGTGGCCAGCACAATACCTCTCGTCATTTACGTTTTGTTACGTGAGTATCGAATGTAACATTTCTTGTACACACAAATGATTCTAATTTTATATATTCTTTCATTCTACGACTAGGCATCTTGTCCTACTCTTTTAAAATGTTCAAGATGGTTCCTATTCATTGACTGGATTGGAAGTATTTTTAAGATGTACTATTACTTATAAATATGAGAGAAAAATCGGCTGACCTGTGATATTTATAATTTATCCTGTTAGTATTCTAAGAAATACGAAGTTCTATATACTTAAAAAATATTAATGTACTATTACTATTAATATACATATCTACCTACAATTTTAAATGTTTAATTAATAATAAAATAAAAAATAAATATATCATCACGGCATATTACCCATTTCTGGGTGTGCCAGTATCTACAATACATGTAGACATCGGTAATGATGACGATATATTCTACCGTGTGGGCGCTTACCGGGCATCACCTCACGGGCACTCATATCTGGTGTGGAGAGAGTACCACATGGGTCACTTTTGTGCCATTTAAAATAGGAAATATTTGGCGTCTGTCGGGATCGAACCCGGTTTCTCCAGGTTCGCGACCAGACACTTAGGCACTTGAATTAATAATTCAATAAAAAATATTGAATGTATTTCCCAGAAAAAGTTTTCAGTAATGTCGGTAGAACTATTGATTTTTGAGACTGACATTAATCTGTCAATTACAACAATTTGAAATTGACAACTGGATTCCTTGGTGTAATCTGGACTGCGATTTATTGCAACATATTATTCTATATATTATATTTTCTTTATCTCCAAATCTATAGAAGATATAATAAAATGTTTAAGTATTTTAGATGGAGAATTTAATGTTCTTCAATATTTATAATAACAAAAAAATTCTAATAATAATATTTAAAAGATTTTTTTAAAGAAAGTACTACGTCCGGATGTCCATTTGTTATCAAAACCTTTTCAGCTCTTCCCATTACTATCAGATTGAGGAATACATAATTAACTAAGCAGGTCTTAAGTTTTATAGTTTTGGAGGAATAGTCCTTCCAACAAACGTGCTTATTCACTAAAATCTGGATATGGGATTTTTAGCATGAATACAATACCTCTTTTAGCGAAAGGTAAAAATAGAGTATAATCCTATAGGCTGTTAGTGCGAGCACGGTTTTAACTAAAACGCTGTTTTAAGAAATGTCAAATTCAAATTTCAATATTTAATTTCACCCTTATGTTTAATGAATGATTTTTTAAAAAATATTTGTTTGAATACAAACTATTTTCTGCTTAAAAATCATATTTTGTTAAATTTGATATTATTTATTTTTATTATTAAATAATGATTCATTGCATTTGATTGAAGATGAACAAAGTATAAAATAAATAAATAAATATATCATCACGGCATATTACCCATTTCTGAGTGTGCCACAATCTGCTTTATCGCAGATATCGGTATTGATGATGACATATTTGTACCGTGCGGGTGTTTACCAGGCGTCACCTCGCGGGCACTCATTGCTGGCGTGGACAGTGCACTACAGGGTTCACTTTTGTGCCATTTAAAATTGGAAATATTTGGCGTCGGTCGGTATCGAACCTGGTTCCCCAGGTTCGCGACCAGACACTCAGGCACGCGGCCACTGGAACAAAGTATGCAATGCCTATTTCAAAATAAATTGAATTGGATTAACGAACAAAGATTAAAGACATATTTCAGAGTAAATTACGTACAAAACTGTCTATTTTTGTTAAAAAGACTTTGAAAGTATCATTCATTCTCCATTCTCTCTTTAATCCCTTTTTCATTCTTCATATCTCGTGAAAAGTTAAATTCTAATTAAATAAGTTTGAGTTTACCATCAGATTAACAGATCAATTTCCAAGTTTCAACTTCTCTTCAAGTTTCGTGGTCAAAATTAATACAATATCGGCGGTTTAAATATAGCCCTGATGACGTCTACCGTCTGTTTATGTTCCGCGTTGCTGTTGGATTCCATTCCAGACATTTGTGTCGGGCAGATGGCTTTGTTTCTTGACACACTTATTAAGTGGCGACTAAAATTAACTCATAGAATACTTGATCTTGCCTAACAAACATAAGAGAAAAGATTCAGTTACTATGACAATATTTTGTTTAGAAAAGAATGTTTGAGCTGGAGGCAAAAGAATAAAGTGTTCTGTTTACTGAAATCTTAAAATCTTTCTAAAAAAAGATCTAAAGAGGCAATGCATTTCGAAGAAACATGAAGAAGTTCTAAAGAAAAATAAGAGTTGTAGAAGTAAATATAAAATAAAGAGGATCATAGTTATGATCGAAACGTTGGTTTAAAATCAATAAAAGCGTACAGACTGCAGTTCCGAATATTTTCTTTTCTCCCACATCAATCTCCAGACGATCATCGTTACTCCAATAAAATTAATATTTTTTAAATTTGTTTCCTTGAGAAGATTAAATTTACAAGAAATCAAGAATAAAATAAAATTCAATTTTTATACAGGTATTCCAAATCACGTTCACTGCATGAGAATCTCGAGTACTGTAAGAGATATGAGGTCGGTTATATTAGGTGAAAGTTTTAATGATTTAATGATTAAATGAAATGCATGAGTCAGTAGTTATATTGTACACATCCAAATTTTATTTTTTAATTTTGCAATTATATAACATGCAAGTATGCACTTCTTTGGGGCACTATTTCATGCTGTTTAGAATGGCGATGCTTTAGTCTATTCAAATTTAAATGAATAAGCATGTTTCAAGACCATACTCCAATTTTAACACTTTTGCGAAGATGTCTGTGTGTTCAAATTCTAAGATTTAAGACCTGTTTAACTACGGATTCCTCATTCTGACATTAATGGGAAGAGCTTATTAGGTTTTGGTAACAATTAGGCAACCAGATGTAATAGTTTCTTAAAAATTCTTCTAAATATTATTTTTTTTTTAAATTTATGTTATTACAAGTATAACATACTATATCTATATATTTACAGAAAAAGAAATTTAAGTAAATATATAAGATATTCTGTTGTAACGAATATCGAAGCCCAAACAACTCCATACATACCAGTTGAAAAATTTAATTTAAATATTTGTAATTAACGGATAAATGTCAGTGTAAAAGGCTTTTTCCTGGATATGCATGAAGTATTTCTTATTTTATTATTAATTAAATAAATAAAAATAAATATATCATCACTGCATTTTACCCATTTCTGGGTGTGCCAGTATCTACAACACATGTAGACATCGGTAATGATGACGATATATTTTACCGTGTTGGCGCTTACCAGGCGTCACCTCACGGGCACTCATAGCTGGTGTGGAGAGTGCATCACAGGGTTTACTGTTGTGCCATTTAAAATTGGAAATATTTGTCGTCTGTCGGGATCGAACCCGGTTCCCCCAGGTTCGCGACCAGACAGAAAGAAACTCGAACATTTAGAACAGTAGGAGAAAAAGAATGATGCAATTTGAATTTTTTGAGAGTACCAGATGTGTTAAATACAATACTTATGTAGCCTAATATGGATATGCGATTCGGATATAGCCTGGTTATAGATATAGTGAACTGACTTGACTTCATAATCTGCAGTTTTTACCTACTTCACTACAGGATGCCGCTACCTGTATGTAAGGACTGAATTTAATTGTTATTTACTAAATAAGTGGGATTTAGACATCATTAACTTACGTATTGTCACATTGTGCGTTAATAATGTAGAATCCCACGAATATTGTTCAAAATTTTCGTGAAGTATCACACTGCAAAAAAAGAAAAGAAATATGAAATAAATAGGCTACAGGAAGTAGGTATGCGGCCCTAGAATATGCGTGTGAATGTAGCATGATAAGCGTTAGCGATTAAGCAGATATGGTGATACCACGCATGTTTCGATGGCGTAGAAAGAGACAAAATATTATTGAAGAGTTTAACATAAATATCATTTTGACATCTGTCATTTGTCATTCATTTTGTCAGTGGTGTCAGTTTCCTGTACTGAACATTTAATTTACTAAATATTGTAAATAACGAAGACAGATTTATGAAAAATTCATAAATCTTACTGGGATTTGAACCCAGGGCCTTCCGATATCTAGTCGAACACTCTACCAACTGAGCTATGAGCTTCCCGTTTAATTCTTGAATTTTTCATACGTCGCAAACATCGTTGTAGACGAGAACGTCCTCCGCTTGGAATATCATCACCCGTGAATCATTAAACGTGCATTCCACAATTATTTAATTCGATATTTTTGTTTGACCAGTGAGGGCAGTGTGTAACCTTGTTATTTTCACTTTTAATCTCTAAATAGGAACATGTGAAGTAAAACCATCTTGTGTTTATCTTGAGAAATAATCAGGGTTCAGGGTTCAGGGCCGGATACGTCATAACTAGATTTTTACATGGTTACCGTTTAATTTCGATTTTTAATTACAGTATAATATAATTTTGATTTTGATACTATCAAGCTACTTATATGATATAGTTGTATGTATACAGAGAATTTCTTTTAAAATGTAACATTATGGTTCATCATATCCATGGTTACTCACTATTGTTAAAAAATGACAGCAATGTAATATTTGTCCATGTTAAAATGCAACATTATAAATAGTATTGCAGCACAGGAGATACCTCCAGAACACATTACAAATGATGTCAATTCTTATTACGACCGACTAGAATATTGCCTCAGTGTGAATGGGCGTATTTTTTGTAACATTACATGAAAATTATGAATTTTTGTAAGCTAAAGTTTGTTAAGATGTGCAACATTCCAGTTTTGATTTTTTGTTAATCATATGTAGGCTAATTTATTGGAAATTAGTTTCGATAACACAAAACTACAAATTTTGTATGTTGCATTTTAAAATGGACAAATATTGCTGTCATTTTTTGACAGTAGTGTGTAACCATGGAAGTGATTGACCATATGTTGCATAAATAAATTCCCTGTAGTAGTATACATTATCAAAACATTTGAATTTCACATTTTGATACTGATACTCCCCTGTTAACACTTTCACTGCCGATCATCTGCCCTGTTACTGCCTGTTATGCCGGGTCTTAGTTGTGGAAACTAACTATATCACAATTATTTTTACTATACCATATGATAGAACACTTGTGTCATTACATTTTTGGTAATGGGACTCTAGAAATTAGTAATGTGAGATGTATTATAAGTTTTTTATACCAGCTCATGGTTTTCCTTTCACTGGCATGTCAGCATTTAGTCCTGGCAATTTACTCCCGACATATTGATTATATTATATTATCGCTTTTGGTTTTCTAATACTTCTCCAAATTTTTTGTTTGTAATTCTGCATCTGATATAAGCTTTTTGTCACGACAAGAACGTACTTTCTTTTGCACCGATGGTCCCGGCAATTGATTATCCATTGTAGAACTCAGAGTGCCCAAAACCCAAAACCAACTATTTACCTGTATAAAGTGTACCTAAGGTGCCTATAAGAGCGCAACTGTAAGTTCCTAATGCCTGTGAGATACTGAAGCATAGAAGAATGTATATAATGATGGCACAGACGTTGTGTCATCGGCATATCACGCAAAATACCAGATGACACAACGTATGTGTCATAGGCAGTGAACGTGTTAAGAAATGTTGACATTGGTTGTTCTTGTATTACACCACAGATAATAGTGAAAATATTTTAGAATATAAGATGTTAGAAAGTGTATGATAACAATTTTTTCTCGTTTAATGCTATTACTTGTAATCCCATTTTATGTAGTTATTCATCAGAAAATTCCGGTGTTTAGTAGTGCAGTAAGAGGCAGTTTGTAGGCTTCAATAGCATTGCGGCTTTATTATTAAAGTCTTCTAGTTCTCGCTGTTCAAATTTCAAACTCAAATTTACGTTATGAACCAATTAAATTAAGCAATTTAATTAAAACGTGTATGCATACAAGTTGCGCATGAAAACGCCTCGGCCGCGCCAGCAATTATGAAATGAGACTCCGCAGAGGACGCAGCTGATAACGGCGCTTCTTTCTCATATTTCACACGTTTTTATTTGCTGTACTCTAGGCTCAGAAAGCCACACCACACTGCTCTAATGCTACATACTATAGAACTCATAACATACAGAAAGGAATTGTTTCTTTATAAAACACAGAACAATCTGATTCAAAAGAATAGACAAATTGAAAGAAATTTTGCTTTTTTTTATTGAATATTACTTATCTCACCATTATTTCAAAATTCAATGAAATTTCGACGTCGTCAAAGCCTCATATAGAGATGCATTCGGACCGGGCCGAGCCGGGCTTTGAGGTTTGGATCGACTCGGGCCGAAAGTAAAAATTGCCGGCCCGACTCGAAGATCGACTCGACAAAAAAATTAACTAGCCCGGCTCGAAAATTGACTCGAAATCGGGCCGGGCGTCGGGCCGGGCCGGGCCAAAGCTCGAAATTGGGTGCATCCGGCATTCCTAATGTTGATTTTTATGTTAAGGCGAAATATTTAACTTTTTTCGTGTCAAACTTATAAAAAGCCTCTACATTCTTATAACTTTCAACATTAGTTAACATAAGTAGTTAAAAAAGAGACCCTTCTAGTGTAAGTTTGTTATAAAAATTACAGACCTACGAGTATTTAACACTTTGTTTACCAAAGACGTTCGAAAATTTAAACAACTTTTTCACAAATCTTATATAAAAAATATAATTTACATAAAGATTTTTTATCTAACTTCGTTTCTGCTCAAAAATAGGACAAGAAATCATTATGGTAGGAACAAAAATCACTTTTATTTAAGTATACGAGTAATAACAATAATAATAGCAACATCACAATATAATTATTATGCTTTAATGAATAACCTTGAATTCTTGAAGTAAAATAATACATTTTTATTTTTTAATATGTGAAGTATGTTGTTATTAAATCATTTTGATCCTTTTTAACTTCATCTATTTTCATTAAAATATTAAGGAAACTGTGCATTTGATTGAACTATAAGATTTTTCGGGCCGGCCCGAAAAGCTCGAATTTTCGGGCCGGGCCAAAATCAAAAGTCCGACTCGCCTCGATTTTTGAAAATGATTAGCTTGATTCGGCCCGATAAAAAATATCTTCGGCCCAGTTCGATGATCGACTCAAAATCGAGGTGGGCTTCGGGCCGGGCCGGGCCAAAGCTCGAAATCGAGTGCATCTCTAGCCTCGTATCTGTAATACGATAGGTTTTTAGAAAATACAAAAATAGTTATTAAGGTACTGAAGTTTTTATCACGAATATGGAATTTAGTTGCCGAGGCCGTAAGGCCGAGAAAAATAAACCAAATGAGTGATAAAATGGAACTTCAGTGCCGAGTTGCATATTAAATTTTATTTGAAAACGAAAATTTGTAAAAATGAAAGGAATAATTTATTTTTATAGGTTATGTTTATGTAACTGTTAGCCTGAACACTCAAATTATGTTTTATTTCATTATTCTTCATCGGAATTGTTTAGTTCGTTCTTCTTGCACATATTTTTTTGTCATTTTACCTACAAATTTACTATTATATATCGGGCACTTATCCAAATTATCTTATATGTCCAATAATTATTATAAGGTTGCTTGTATGCGTTGTATAATGGATTACTTTAGTGCCGATTTCTGAACTTTTAATAACTTTTGTGCACTTTAGTGACGATTTCAAACAAAAGACTTTAATTTAGAAATGTTACTTTGTAATACCCTTTTGGTCGTTAATACTTTATATTTATAGAATGATAACAAAATTAACTAGCGATGAGTTGAATAAGCGGAAGACATGAGATATTCACCCTAGTTTTCTAATGATTTTCAGATACGATTATTTAATATTTCCTCGGTACGCATGTACATTTTTGCGAAACTTAATATAGGGTTTTGCATTCAATGCGGAATTAGTTACCAGAACGAAGTAATCGTGTAACTCAGAAATGTCAAAAATAGACATACGAGGTTCTGACTTTATAACGATGATTTGGTTCTATTGTATATTAGAACATGTGGCAGTATTTCAATTGCTTTATTGGAATCTTTACAATATTACATTTCTTACATATGCATTGAGAGTATACATTCAATATCAGTAAACGTTATTCTTTTTCTCAATGCTAATGCCCGATTGCATCAACGTATCTTTAATATTAAACAGTTTAAATTGACAATATTGCATCGAAATGAAATATCTAATGAATTATATTATATTGCTGTCAAAATTTCGATTTGTATTTTTTTGTTTAAACGTAGATTAAACGTGATTAAAATTAATTTTATGTTGGTGCAATTGGGCCTAACTTATTTATAAATTATTAAGTGCACGGAACATAACTTTCTAAGTAACCTAAATTATAAAGTATGCAGAACATAACATAACAGGTTCCAAAAAATTTTATTTGAAAAAAACGAATGTGTGAATTGTAGACAAAATCCAACGTAACTGGGAATAAATCTTTGTGTTCTTTTAGAAAAAAAAAAAAAAATCGGACTTGCTTTTGTTTTTATGTGAGAAGAGTTTGGATAGTTTTATGTTTTATGACGATTACCTAGTAAAACACATATCTCAATTTTTTAATACTTCTCTGGCAAATGCCTTTAAAGATCGGTCTATCAATCGCATTTGCCAATTTGACAGGCAAATCTGGGAAAACTCGACGATTTCTATAATAATGGTTGGTCCAACAAGAGTGCACCATTCAAAAGCCCAGGTAATTTTTTAAAATCAAGTATATGCTTTGTTCAAATTATTGTCAAATGGCAAATTGACAAAAATGAGCAATATATTGTGCAACAATACTTTTTAATTGTGAAAACTTGCTTGAAATATGGAGAAAGTTTTGCGGAAACCATTAACAGATAACGCGTGAATTTCGGTCGAGAAAACGTACAAAATCATTCAACAGTTCAGCGAGTGATCCAGAAATTTGAGAAACTGGTTCAATTCATGATACATAAGTAAACATTCGGCGTCGGCCCGGACGATCTATCGAAAACATTGTCGCAGTAAATGAATGAATTACCGAGAATCCAAAAAACGTCGACTCGTCGCCGTTCACAAGAGTCGGGAATGTCACGAAGTAGTTTAATTCGAATTTGAACCCCACATTGTTGAAATTATATGTAACCGTCAAAAATGTTATTAAATTGCGGTTAGAAGTTCATTTAAGAATTAAATTAAATGTTGCACCTTTGTTGGACCACCTTTATATTCTCGTAGAGCACGGTCATCGCTTTTCGTAACTTCCAATTTTCACGTTTGTCACAATATTTCCGGTATTTTTAAATTACAAAATTATGTATCTCGTTGTTCTTTGAGGAATACTTAAGTTTTTTGCAATTTTAGAGAATAAAGACTTTCTGTATACTTTTTTAATAATCATAGGTTCTACCTCAACAATAATTGGTTTTTTAATGCAAACTCGACAATATATTTGAACAAAAAAGAATACGCATCACTGTTTTGATCAAGAAATAAATATCTGCGTACCAGACATGACATACTGTCTTTATTTTGGTGTATGGGACACGAATCATAATATCCGAGAGAATGTTAGTATGGATCACTCTCAAATATATGCGTTCCATTTAAATCCACATGAAATACTGTAAATTTTCGTTTTGCTTACCCAATATAATAACAGTTGCCCAAATAAGTTTTCAAGCTACGCAGCCATTCTGAAATTGACTGTTAATCTGTGTAATTAGTCGGTCACATCTTGTTTATAATCGGATCATGAGCGTCCCCAAATAAGTTATTTATTTTTGAGTTATTATAATAATTATTTTTTGACCCCTATGGAATAAGCATTTCTTTCCCTTGACCCTCAGCTCATGATTCGTGACCCGCACTTATGTAATCGCATTCAGGAAAACACGAAAAAAAAATAATTCCGCAATGAATAATATGTCAGAAATATTAATGTAAAAATAATATTATTCTATTTTTCCATTTGACTTTTCTGATTTATTTATTGGCCAAGAAAAACTTTTCCCTTGAATAAATCAAAGAATTACGCCCCACAAATCAGGTTCAGAAAAAATATTTATCCTGGGCTGGTGGCATTTAACCCTTCCTTATACTAAACAAACATATCAGGGTCAATATTGGGCTAGAGCTCAGTGTCGGTACTGGTTTCAAAGACCAGAGGCCAGCAAACAGGCGGGCGCAGTAAAAAAACAGATCTTATGCCAGTGCCAGTGCGGGGAATTTATCGCTGCGTGCAGGTTTGCCTTGCCTCGCGACAAAGTATCCACTTTATACTAAAGGATAAAATGGAAATTTTTAACGCTACTTTCTGCTTCACTTGCTGCATTCATATGCTTATCGATCAAGCAGGAAATATTATACAAGCCATAAAAATAAATTGCAAATTGTGGACCTAACAGTGCAAAGAAAATTTTAATTATAGATTTTATAAACACGTGTACAGATTCAGTCAACAATTTTGATTGTTTATTGGCATGTTTTATTTGATTTTGAATAGATTTATGTTATAAATACTAACTAATAAATTTTTGTTATTTATTTAATTTTTAAGTGGATGGTTTTGGACCTACAATAACGTCCAAAAAATATGGGTATTTTTTTATTTTATTTTATTTTATTTGATGTTTGGGAAGCCAACAGTTACCCAATTAAAGCTTTCCACGACAATACAATACAAATCAAAATACAATTTTTTACATAAAACAAAATTTACAATATACAAAAAGCAAATAATTACAACAAAAAAAAAAAATCCGTTGTGGCCAGCACAAGACCTTCCGTCAATTCGATATATTTTGTACAAATCCCATACCAAAAGGTCCTTGGAACAGATTCTATACCTATAATATGTAAAATCGAACACGAACACATTACTATTTTTTTACAAATTCTATACCAAAATGTGATTCGAAAAGGTTTTATAAATCCAATGAAATTAAAACATAAATATACACTAAGTAAAATGCACTAGACACTTCCTTCATTTCTTCTTCAGCTATCCCCTATTTTATTAGGGGTCGTTGTTTTCTCTTCTCTTCCACTCATTCCTGTCCAACGCATCACACAGTCCTTCCTTTCTCAAGTCTTTTGCGATACAGTCCTCCCATCTTCTCTATGGCCTTTCTCTGCGTGTCACTTGCGAGGAACACTATGACATATTAATTTTAGATTCTATACGTTCCATATTTGGTTTTGCACTTCCAACTGACATCTGTCAATTAGAATTTTTTGAATATGTCAGCTGTTTCCATGATAAATAGCAAAACTGACTAATTTTTCAAAATTAATTTATTTATAACGCTTTAAATTTACATCTATTGATTATGAAGGAAAATGTATATTAAAACCATATAGAGAAGAGTATTTTCTTTAATATGTATAATAACAAAATGTCAAAAAATAATATTTAACTGCGTTTTTTTTATGAAAAACTGTTAAAAACTTCAAATGGTGGAGTAATTATAACCAAAAACTAATCAACTCTTCATATGGTTGTACAGAAGAGGAATACGAAAGAATTATAATTTTTAGAATTGTAGTATTGGAGTTATCGTCGGAGAAAAAATTGTCACACACGGACACACACACACACACACGGACCCACATACATACAGACATCATATTAAAAATAGTAAATTCGTATTGTAGGGACCCTAAAACGTGCTTATTCATTAAAAACTCACCATCGAATTTTTTGATCAAAGACAATACCTATCTTCCTTACCTAAAGGTGACGGAAGGTAATTATACTGACTGTAGGTTTAGTGCGCACTTAAACTGAGGTAATATCAAGTTAAATAGTTCAATATGTTTGTAAGTATTATTATAACGAAACATTACCCTATTTAAAGGCGCATTTTTATAGTTGTTGGTGTTGCAATTTTTATATAAAATAAGTTCATGTTTCGTATATGTATATCTACTGTTTTGTAACAATCAACATGTGGAATAGAAATTTTATATGACTTCTAAGTACTAAATTTTAAAAGATATTGTTTCTTAAAGAGCCTCAAATTTGAAAATAACACGAAATATCCATTAGATATTTTACAATTAATTTTTGAAATTTATGTAATATTTTGAAAAATACACGTATTTGAAACAGAATGTGACGTCAGAGTACATACAGTTTAACATGTGTCAAACTAGCGTCTACTTTTATTTATATAAATAACGTAAACTGTTTTTCTATTGGCTATGAATGACGAATTAAATCTGGTATAACATTTCTGAAGGCATATCATTGTTGAGTAGGGTTATCAATCTAAATAGTTGTTTTTTAACAATTGGCTTGAAATATGTGTAACTAATCAAACATCATATTGGATCGTTCAGTAAACAAAAACAATCCAACCTGTGTTGCAAGAAAGACGATCAGATCTTAGTAATGAAATTCCTAGCGATCAAGAAGGCGATGGAAACAAAATTAAACGTGCGCCAAGCTTTTGTTTTACCACCGAGAAAACCCGAAATGTCTCGATCGCGGATAATAACGGAAGTTTTCGGGTAACGCAATTACCCGGTTCGTAAGCTCGTTATTTGGAACCAGAACACTGAAAATGTGCACTTTACAACAGAGTTAAAAGCTCCAAGCTCACGTAGCTTTTACACAAACGATGGGCGCAGTAGTAGGCAATTGTTTTTACACACGCTCACTTGATTTTAACTTTTATCTATCGGGAACTAATCGCGTTATATTTGACTCACTTAACAATTTAATTGTCTTAAATATATAGACAATACAAATACACACAAATTAACTAAACTGTGTTCAACTCAATACATTACTTATACAGCCCGATTCACAAAAAAGTTTAAGCTAATCCTCATTTTTGGAATAGTGAATTCTATTCTATTCCGTTATTTAAAATTTAATTTTCATGATATTATCAATAAAGGTAGATACTAGGAATAGATTAGACTATATTTTAAGTTATAAACTGTCAAAATTAGAGTAGAATTCGCTAATTCAAAAATGAGGATTAGCTTCAACCTTTTTGTGAATCGGGCTGATAGAGTTTATAAAATATGCCAAATAGAGTGTGCGACAAAACTTTTTTTTATCATAATATGATATTATTACACCTCCTGTATTATTTCAAACATTTAAAATATTAATATTAATTTTAAATATTAATGCCACTACTGCACTATTATAGAAAAACTAGTTTTGTAATATATACAGGATGGAACAAATTCGAGTTCTTTATATGAAAAACTTTCTTATTATGCACCCTACAGAAAATTGATGTAGGTCTTTATGGGCCACCTTTTTGAAACAACTTTAATAGGCACCACAGGAATTTTTGATCGTCTTTTGTTTTCAAGCTGCAGGCTAAAACTTGTTTTTTGCTTATTTTGAAAATACCTCATATCTCGCTTATTATGGGAGATACAGAAAAATGTATAGATAATTTTTATAGTATACATGGTGTAATTATATATTTTCAAAACATAATATTTTTTAAATTGGAACATGTATTTAAAATAGTCTCATCTTTTTACTTATTTTATGAGTTTTTCAACGATGTAAACGTCTACATTCTTTTGTTTTAAATATGAAAAAACTTTTTTGGGAGAAAAAATGAAATTTGTTAAGAAACAAATGAAAAAATCAATTACAGATCATCATTTGTTTATTTTGATTATATATCTATTAATTATATTCTAAACATACTTTTTAGTCAATTAATTTGTATTAGTTAATTTATTTGTTATTTATTTGTTGTTTGTTTATTTATTTGTTTAAGTCTACATTTTTTTGTTTTAAAGATGAATAAAAGATGAATTACTAATATATTAATTTATTGGGGAGAGAAAGTTGAAAATTATTAAGAAACAAATGATAAAATATATTACAGTGCGAAAAATAAAATAAAATGTTCAGTTTTATTGTGCTTTGTAACTTTTATTAAGAGTTATATGAGAGAAGCAATTTTAGTACAGCACATAGATTTAAACATTTCTGTGGTCACGTATTCCCTTATAAATATCGTAATTTTTTGCATTTATATTGTATGTTTATAAATCGAATATGATATTTCTCACCATGAAATTTTATACAAAACGAAATAAAACATCAAGATGAAATCCTGCCAAAATGCGAAAATAAGTTTTGAAAAAGTAGTATAAAACTGTGATTAAGACATCTGGTAACATCTGTTGTATTCCAGAGCGACAGATGCTCACAAAATATCGTCAAAATAAAACACTAGAATTTATAACAATGAAATACATTCATTTATATTTATACTGCACCAAAAAACAGAAATGCATTTTATAATTAAAATTTCCATCAGTGATTTAGGAGTAAATAATAATTAAACTTGTTTCATTAATTAAATTTTTATTTTTTAGCGATGGGATTCGTATATTTTACAGATAGTTTAAATTGCATATTTTAAAATCAAATAATTGCAATAAATAATACATTTCTGTTCGTTTTCATATAACAATTACTTAGTTTACATGCAGTGTAGAAAACCGTTTTCAAAACGTTTTTAGTTTTGAAAACGCCATGTATACAGGGGTCAAAACTGGTTTGAGATAACTCAATACGGGGTCAAAACAGGTTTGAGATACCTAACTCAAAACCGTTTTGACACTGTACACATGTCGTTTTCGAAACTGCATGTAAACTAAGTAAATTGTACTCAAAATTCATGTGTTATATGTAGGTAAAAAACAATAAAGTTTTCGTTTACAAATAAACTACATTCAAACACCAACTCCAATTGACAATATATATATATATATATATATATATATATATATATATATATATATATATATATATATATATATATATGTATATATAAAAGAAGACAAATTTTAAAGCGGGATTACAGTCAAATGAAAATTCAGTGGGCAGAAAAAATTTTGACACTCTTTTTAATAAAAGTCAAGCTTTCGGTTTATTTGAAACCTTCCTCAGGACTCTAAAATTTTGATATCAGTTTTATATTTGAACATTGTCAATAAGATAAAATAACAAGATTTTGTAAAATTTTGTAACGTTACATTTTTAAAAGTAAAATAAAATTGCGAAAGTTGAAATGACGAAGCAACAACCAGAAAAACATGAAACTTAAAAAACTGGTGGCACCAGATAAGTATAATACGGAATTAAAAAGTTTGATTTTCAGCGGGAAAATTTATTTCCAGGGACATAGAAAAGTTTTATTTTATTTTACTAAATAAATGAATACTAATGTAGAGTACAATTTGGTACAAACTAAAAAATTTTGAATAAAATTTAAACTAAGAAATTGAGTTATTAGTTAAATTGTCTGGCGGATCTTTTGTTTTTGATAAAAGTAGTAAAAAACTACATATATATATATATATATATATATATATATATATATATATATATATATATATTTATTTTCGAGACATATACAAAATAATCAGTATTATAAAAACAGTGAGCCTACATATAGATTTGAATTTCCTTTAAAGATCTAGTTATTTTGGGTTTTTCATCCAGTTCATGAATGTTGTCTAGGTCCAAAAATATGGGTGCACCTGCTAATTTTATAAATAAATGTACTCAAATTGTTTCCCTCGAAATAGTCTTAAAGAAATTTACAAAACAGAATCAGCTGGAATTATTTCGTGTCCTATATTATTATCCATAATATGTTAACTTGATAACTTATATACCGATGTCATTCTTTATAAGAAGTTTAAAAAATTAATAAATGAGAATTTTTACTTATTTCAAACCGTAATTTGTACATCTAGATTACTCTTCACAAATTTGGTACCAACGAAATGAAAAAATCGAAAACTAATACTGCCGAAATTAAAAAAATTTTTATCAAACCTCTCACAGTAAATTTAAACAAATATATATTGTTCCTTAATTATTAGAGAAAATTGGTACGAATATATCATTGTGTGATTAATATAAAGAAATGTTTATTACGATTAATTTTCCCGTTAAATATCTGTTTGAATGACACTGATAGCCTCTAAATACAAAAGTTTCACAAAACACAGACAATCATCGAATAAATTGAGCGTAGAGGATTGTTCCTGTAGCGATTTTGAAAGCTTCTTTCATACGAAAGCACAGCTTGCGAAGAGCTTTCATTGTGTGCGTCAGCGATGCGGAAATATCCACGCCAGCTTGTGAGATGTGCTTTCCTAACTTTTTATCTTGTTTCTATATCATAATTGGCACCTTCACTGGCGGAGGGAGGGAAATTTTTGCCTCTTCAATATGTTTTTTTTTTTTAACCTGAAATTGCTTGTGCAAATATGTCTTTCGCAGATTTCTGCAATTTTGCTTTTGGTGTTGAGTTTATCTGAAGTCACTTGGCGGTCATTCGTAGCTATTATGCACGAGAAAGAGCACTTATGGATTACTTTTGATTATCATTTAATTAAAAATTTAGTCGTTCCTTTATTATCGAATTTAAATACAATGCGATATCATGCAATTGGATCCTAATGAATCAAGTCTAATGCCCATATTCATAAACAATCGTAAAGTTTCAAAACGGCTCGTTATAATTTTTGACAAATAGAATCAAACTTGACAAATAAAATTTTGATTTTTCTTTCAATGTCGACTGTTTTTATTGGATAAATATTATAACGAACCGTTGAAAATTTTTATGAGTGTTTATGAATACGGCCATAATTCTGGAATGAGGGTTATTTTGTCCTTGAATTTTTTTTATTATCTAACCATGTCGATAACAGTATAAGTGGAAAGCATCCATATCCATAATTATCTTGTGGACCATTTATTCTTCGGTGACATCATTGGTCGTCAATTAATGATACTGTAATATTGGCAATTTTGATAGCGAACAGATATTAACGTACTTTTTAAAACTGAATGTATTTATATGCGAATTTTAATTTGCGTTTTTCCCGTAAAATAAAAAATCTGTTGTGGCCAGCACAAGACCTCTCGCCATTTCCATATTAGGCTATATAAGTATTGTATTGCACTTTGCTATCGAACCGTCGTTTTATCATAAAATATTACAGAACTTTACCCAAATATTGTTTTTTATTGTATTTAACATGTCTTGTGCACACATATAATTCTAATTATATCTATTTTTCATTGTATGAGGAAGTTTCTAAATGTCACAGATTCTTCCAATTCATTAACCAGATTGGCGTTATTTCTGATGGATATATGCATATTACCTATAATTTCAAATATTTAATTAAAAAACAATAAAAAAGATTAAATGTACTTCCCAGAAAAAGCTATCAAAATGTCTAAAACTGTTGATTTTTGACACTGAAATCTGTCATTTACAAATTATGTTATAAATATTTGAATTTGTCAACTGGTTTCCTTAGTGTAGTTTCGCCTACTCGACTTGTTATACCCCGATATTCTATATATTATAGCGTCTTTATCTCTAAATTTATAGAAGATATAATAAAAAATTTAAATGTATCAGGTGTAGAATTTTGTTCTTCAAAATTAGTAATATCAAAAATTTTCAAAAAATAATATTTGGAAGAATTTCTTTTAAAAACTACGACTTCCGGTTGTTCAATTGTTACCAAAACCTTTTTAACTCTTCCCAGGAATGTCAGATTGAAGAATTCATAGTTAAACAGGTCTTATGTCTTATAGTTTTTGAGGAATCGTCCGTCCAACATCCAGCCATACACACACACACACACACATACACACACACACACACACACACAGACATCATTGTAAAAATGTTAAAAGCGGATTCTAGTGACCTTGAAACGTGGTTATTCATTAAAATCTGGATATGTGATTTTTAGCATGATTCCAATACCTCTCTTAGCGAGAGGTAAAAAGAAATTATGATTAATTTTAGTCCCATATTATGTAGTTTTTAATTCTGAACAACTTTTTTATTTACAACTTTTCTCTAAAATTAGTAGGTCAGAAACTACAGCAAAATGAAGAAAACAAAATTGTATTCCCAATATAACGGATTCCACTTAGACACTTGGTATACCGAAACGTTGATTTTGTTGTTGAGTTAATGCTGTTGACTGAGATTTTGAGTAATTACTATCACATAATTTATATTTAACGCTTCTTCTGCTAAAAGCAAAATCTTTTTCATCTCGTACAAAAGCAGATTAAATTGACAACAAAATATATACATACGAAACAAGTTTAGTAATTATAAGTTATGTTACATTGTAAGGACTAATAGTCTCTGATCGCATATATAATTTATATTTTTCATAATATCCGTATATATCAGGAACTAAACGCTTCAAACAAAGTGAACTTTAAAAACTTGTTTGTCTTAAATAAGCTTCAATATGCTACCTTTTAATATTACCTAATTCTCATAGAAATGACTGAAATTAGAGTTTCCGTAAAATCGCAAATAGGCATTCAAATTTGGTGCATTATAACATTATAAAAAAATCTGATGTGGCTAACACATTACCTTCCGTCAACGCTATGTATTTTATACAAATCCCATACCAGAAGTTCCTCGGAAAAGATTCTATTTAACCAATAAAATTATAACACGAACATACACTATGTAAATTGCAGTTGATACTGACATCTGTTAATTAGAATTATTTGAATATATCAGCTGTTTCTATGATTACAGAAGAGCTGGCTGAAGTTAATCTTTTTATAATTCATTACCTCTATATCTATTGAATATGAAGAAAAATGTATAATCAAACCGTACAGACAATAAGATATTCTTTCATATTGATAAATTACATAAAATAGCAAAAAATGATAACAGAAAAACTGTTATGAACTTCAAATAAGGGAACTTCCGGATGACCAGTTATAACCAAAATGTAATCAGCTCTTCATTTGAATGTAAAGAAGAGGAATACGAGAGAATTATAATTTTTAGAATTGTAGTATTGAAGTTATTGTTGGAGATTTTTTTTGTCACACACACACACACACACAGATACACACACATGCAGACATCATCGTAAAACTAGTAAAATCGTATTCTAAGGACCTTAAACGTGCGTATTCATTAAAAACTCACCAAATAATTTTTTGACTAAAGACAATACCTTCCTTACCCAAAAGGGACGGAAGGTAAAAAAGGTGTTAATTTACTTGGCCATATATTACATGATATACCTTTACCTTACACATACGAATATTGTTATTGTTCCTTGTTATAATCATATTTATCTGGAGAAAAGTGAGGTAATATCTACAAATTCAAAGCATAGTGATTTCTTTTATGTGGAACGCGGGATAGAAATTTCGTTTTATACTATCACTAAAGAAGGTTTCATTCCTGCCATTGCTGTGTGTAAAAGAAAAGAAATCTCATAAAAAATACGTTTCGTTCGTAGTACGTGCTTAAGTATAATTACGCATTCTAAAAAACCTATTTAGAGATGAGTTTCTTCTTATCTTTTTAATATTCCGATGACAGATGAAGCAATAACCTTTTTAGTAATTATAAAATCCAGGCAATTTTGCAGAGTATGCCATGCAATTCACAGAATAAACAAGAGAACAACGTAATTGGTAAACAAGTGAGGGTCGCGCCTGGCATACAGACTGCCCGATTGTCTTTTGTTCTACGTGTTCGGGGATATTTTGTCCGCAGGATGGTAAATCGAAGGACTCAAGCAGGACTTTGCAACGAAGGCGAGATTTCTGTGATTTATATCAGGCTATTCCTGGTAAAAATATCTAGCAATTTATGACCTAGCACTGATTCTAGATGGCTTACATTATTGGAAAATTATAGCAAATGGTGAAAATCGACACATCAGGAATTCTGAACAACTCTGAGAAAAATAAAAAATAAAACTAAACAACGCACTTGTCCTTGATGGTCCTCAACAAAAATCGTAGTATAGTTGATTTTACCGAAACACAAATAGGATGTTAAAAAGAAGACAATAAAAAATATTAAAAATTAAAACACCTTAGTAAGAGTTGTATAATAAGGGAGATTTTTGTATTTTTATTTTTAATGGGTGATATTAGAGATCAAAAAATCTGTTGTGGCCAGCACATGACCTCCCGCCAATTCCATGTTTAAAATAGCAATGAGCTTTAAGTAAAGTATCACTTCCATTGATCGTTTGTAAACAAAATCTACTTTGTTGTTCCAATAAATAGAAAAGTTTGTAATACGAAATTTTGGATTATATTTTGTTATGTTTTTCCTGAAAAATCTGTGAGTAAATACCAAATTTTGCGAAGTTTTGGATCATTAATATATTTTAAGAAAAAATCGTCACACACACGATATTGTCAAAATAAGCACCAACTAAAACGCAATCAAATTATATAAGAGTATTAAATACCAACTTTGCGAAGTTTCGGATCTTAATATATTTTAAGGAAAAATCGTCACACATACATTATTGTCAAAATCATCACCAAATACCTAACTTTCTTATGCTCTAAAACGCAATCTGTGTAAATTCTTCGCCGTACATTATCCATTTCGTAAATGCGTATTTGCAAACTATTATTTGACACTTTGAAATCACGTTCTTATTTGAGAGCTGTTTGATATATAATGCTGCAAACATCAAACTAAAATCGAATTATTCTGTATATCTAATATTTATGTATGTTGGAAAATATATTATTTTTACAAACCTTAATTTCATTACAATCATATTTAAACTACTAAATTCTTCTTAACACGGTTTCATTACTAATTTTAATGTTATTGCTTCGTGACAGTGACATTTGTTTAAATATGTCAAATTTGTTATTAAAGTATTGTTTTTGTTTGACGCAGAGGCAAAGTGATGTACAAAAATAAATTATTTTATAATTCAATATTTAAAGTTATTTCAAGTTATTTACTAAGTGCTTATCGTAGAATTGAAGATTGTGCCATTATATTTAATTTGTATTGGTAAAAGTTGCTAAAAAATTATATTCAATGAATTTTTTACAAGAAAAACTGTTAAAAGCTTGTATGAATGATACTTCCGGTTATCCGATATACACTAAAAACTAATGAGCTCTTCCCACATTAGTATAGAATGGGTATACAAAATTTCAAATTTTTCTGATTGATAGTTTTGAGTAATCGTGCCCACATGATCCACACACACAGACACACCGACACACACTCATATACATACCTACAGACAGCATTGTAAAAATGTTGAAATCGAATTTTGGGGACATCAAAACGTGCTCATTCACTAAAATCTCTATATGTGATTTTTAGCACGATCCCTATACCTCCCTTACCTAGGGTAGCGGGAGGTAAAAAGAGTTGTATTTTAAAGGCTTGTTTATGATGGATTTAATTTATAACTTTAAATTTTTAAATTAAAATTTAGAAATATAAAAATTTTGTATTTGAAATTTTATTTTAAAATTAATCACACTAATCAGAATACAGACTTTTTTTTAAATTCATTGTAACAAGTAACTAAATAAACAAAATATTGTGATGACAGTATATATTCAGTAGATATAGAGTTAAAGAATTATAGAGAGATTAACTTCCATAAATCAGCTAGCTTTGCTAAATGTCAGTGTCAAGTGCAATTTACATAGTATGTTTTCGTGTTATAATTTTATTGGATATATAGAAACTTTTTGTAGGTATTTTCGATATGGAATTTGTAGAAAATTGTTACGTTTGTGTTAAAATTTTACTGAATATATAGAATCTTTTCCAAGGAACTTTCGGTAAGGGATTTGTGAAAAATACCTAGAACTGACAGAAGGTAATGTGCTGGCCACATCAGATTTTTTTACTATATTATTTCTCAAGTTTTGTCTTTTATATATTATTTGTTTCATAATCATTGTTTTTTTTTTAAAAAAAATCTTTCATTATTACAAAATTAAGTAAAATAAAATAGATTAAATGCCGAATAGTAGATCTGCTGAGACGGCCATAACGATAGATACAAATCTATACAAGCACTTTAATTTAGATACTATACTTGTCGTTTTGCCGCTGGTTCTGTATATTTCGTTAAATATATTTATTTTTATGTTCAATTGATTTATTGTGTTTTTTCTTCACTACATCGTGTTTTATTTATTATAAAATTTTAATTTATTGCATTTTGGTAACTAAATGGAATAGGATCTATGTTTACATTACATTTTTACTGAAACTGAAATGGGGAACAAGCTTTTAAAATCCACTATACTCTATAAATTTCCCGGTATATTAAATAACAATGCTTTTTTTTAATGTAGTATAAAGTTAATAAATCAAGGTAAATGCGAACAAAAGTGACGAAGGGCCAACCAGAATCTTTGTTCTTCTTTTGAAGGTCTCCTCGTTGTTAGGACTTCCTGGTCGTTACATCGGTAAGCTGGTCTCGGTGTAAGATTAAACAAACTTCCGTTTTATGATGTACGACGGGTATTCACGTTCACAACTCTGAATCTCGTGCTCGCTACAGGCTACAGCGATTGCAGCAAACTTGTCCAGGATTACCGATTTTATTGGAAGCCCATTCGCGTTCAAATCTAACGCTGATTGCGGCATAAAATCTCCCGGCGATCTAGCGTTACATCACACTTTACCCATCACTCAAACATGTGATTCAGGCTATCGGCAATCGGTTTAAAAGATATAAATCATGATGTCTTCTACATAATTTGACGGATAGAAGTGGATTCATAGCTAGATGCTCGTTTTACAATAAAATGTTCAGGTTTTAAATTCTGTAACCAACAACTATTAATCAATAATTTTGTTGTCGTCAGCGCATTACCTCCTGCCAACTTCATTTTTATTTTATACTGATATTAAATAGTGTAAAATTGGTGTAAATAGGAATGCAGTCAGTATTATTGTGAAAATATTTATTTATTGGCAAGCATCGACGCATGTGGCGACGAAACGTTGCTTGCCAATAAATAAATATTTTCACAATAATACGGACTGCATTCCTATTTACACCAACTTTTCATCTATTTACCAGTCGCTTAGTAATAGTATTAATTAAATAGTGTGTTCGTAAAAAGATACAGAACCGGTATTACCAACATTAGTTGCTAGGCTATTTACATGAATACTAATTCAATAAATATTTTATATTTATTTATGTTTAGAATTATTTATAAGATATAGCATTCTTTTTCTACTCCCATTTCAGTAAATTACTTTTTTGCCCTCCTGAAGTGTAATGGGAACTTTACAATTGTATACACAGCAAGTATAACCTACATTTTACGCTTACTGTGTTGTAACTTATCTAACTAGGCGGTAAAATAATCAAAATACACTGGACGTTTATGGGCATTTAGAAAAGAAATCATCTTTACTATAATAAAGTTCATGTAAAAAAGTACTACCTACATAAGTTATTTTTTTACTTTAACATTTCCTATATTTAAAATTAATTTATATAAACCAAAATCACGGCAGCGACATCTCTCATTATTGTAAAAATCCTCCGTTACCGACATAGTCACCGATCGATATGCCTGTCAAATACGCGAGGCGAAAATTGCTGAAATGTCAAATATCGACACCTACCTATTATTTATTACGAAGAAAACATGAGTAAATAAATATATTATCAGTCATAAACAACGTCTATTATTATAAATAAATTTTCGCTAGAAGAAATACTCTAATGAAGGTAGGTAACATCAAATTTGGAAATTGACTTAACCCCAGTATTTTAAACTAACCCTTTTTAGAAGTATAACCTATCTCGTTAAAAAAAGTGATATTCATTATCGTCGGCCAAAAAATTTGATACAATTCTCGTGCGTGAAGTATTTTACACGCACTCGAATGTAAATAACTATTTACACAGTGTCTGTCAAACAAGTAAATGCTTTCTTACGCAGAGTGTTACGTAATGAAAGTCACTAATATTACGTAACAGTTAGTAGGGGAATTTGACGTTTTACAGACAATTAACTGTCATATCGTGAACATAAACCTCTTTTTGCAAAAATATAATCAAATACAAATTCATATATTTCAGTAAAATTATGGTCGAAGAAAAAATATAGTACATTACTTGAATTGTAATTACGTGCGAATGAATTACACACTCGCCCGACGGTTCGTTGTAACTCTCCCATTCGCACGTAATGAGCTTCTTACAACTCTTGCAATGTAATATACTATTACAGGTTTCAGGATATTAAGCATTTGTTTACATATACAAAAGTAGGCTGGTAAATAAGTAATAAATGTAGGGTATTGAGATGTCAACAACAGTATACGAAATGAAAATAAAATAAAATGAAAATATAATGATATTCATTAATACATACAGATAACGTTAGTATATCGTTTTTAACAGGGTTTACTTTATATACACGGATTTTATGAATTATAACAAGCCTTAAACAAAACCAAACAGACATCTGCGGCAGTTATGATACGCATAACAATCCTTGGTATGTTTATAGCTATTGTAGAAGCAATAGGTTAAAATTCAAATAAGTTGAATATTGAGCTATTTGTTCCATATAAAACTTTTATGTTTAATATTGTACATACATGTTTTAGCATGAAAAATTTTATTCTGTTGTAAAAAATCAATTTAAAATGTTACAAATTTAGTCATATACCGTTCGATTCTCGGAAAAGTTTAAGCTAATCTTCATTTTTAGATTAGCTAATTCTACTCTAATTTTGAATAAAATATAGTTTAATCTATTCCTAGTATCTACCTTTTTACCTCTCGTTAGAGAGATATTGGAATCATGCTAAAAGTCGCATATCCAGATTTTAGTGGATAAGCACGTTTTAAGGTCCCTAGAATCCGATTATAACATTTTTACGATGACATATCGCGCGCGCGTCTAAATGTATGTGTGTATGTGTGTGTGTATGTGTGTCAGTGCGTGTGTGTGTGTGTGTGTGTGTGTGTGTGTGTGTGTGTGTGTGTTGAAGCCACGGTTTCTCAAATACTATAAGACTTAAGATATGTTTATCTTCGGTTTCCTCAATCTGACATTACTTGGAAGAGCTGATTAGATTTTGGTAACAAATGGACAACCGGAAGTACTAGTTTCTTAAAAAATTCAAAATATTATTTTTTGAAAATTTATGGTATTACAAATATTAAAGAATATGAAAATTTCTATCCGATATATTTAAAATTTTTATTATATCTTCTATAGAGTTAGAGATTGACAAATATAAATATATAAAAATTAAAATGTTTGTAATTAACAAATAATTGTCAGTGTCAAAAAAAAAACCAAAAACATTACTGAAGGCTTTTTCTGGAAAGTACATTTAATATATCTTATTTTATTATTAATTAAATATTTATAATTATAGATACATAGGTTACATATAGGTACCCTTCAGAAATACCGTCAATTTTATCACTGAATTGGAAGAATCTCGAACATTAGAAGAATAAGAAGAAACTTGCTCATAGAATGGATTTAAAAATATATAAAGAAGATATTTGTTTTTGTGTGTACCAGAAATGTTAAATATGTACAATACTTATATAGCATAATATGGAAATGTCGAGAGATCTTGTGCTGGTTACAACCGATTTTTTGATAATATTTTACAGCCCGATTCACAAAAAAGTTTAAGATAATCCTCATTTTTGGATTAGCGAATTCTACTCTAATTTTGACAGTTTATATTTTAAAATATAGTCTAATCTATTCCTAGTATCTACCTTTATTGATAATATTATGATGATTAAATTTTAAATACCGAAATAGAATAGAATTCAAGAACCCAAAAATGAGGATTAGCTTAAACTTTTTTGTGAATCGGGCTGTTAAAGATAAAATTTTAAATGTGGAATAGAATAGAATTCACTAATCAAAAAATTCGGATTAAATTTTTCGAGAATCGAGTTGGTAATGTTTATTTCATATATAAGAAAGCGGAGCTTAAATTAGTCTAATTATTCACCTCATAAATCATAACAATTGACCTACACGCCTGAATAAATTTGTTAAAAATGCGCTGAAAAATCAATGCTCTCTCCATGTACGCAAATAGTTTTAACAGCTCCTTCCATTGTCCTCGGTTAGAACCAATTTCCTGCTGTCATTCAGTGTTGCCAACATTGACCCACATTATTCCCCTCGGCCCAACATAATTCCAAATAAAGGACATTTCTATCATGGTATGACTGTTCTTCAGATGCTATCGGACTCGTAATATTTGAATACACGATTGTCCGGCCATCTCCGGTCGTTTCCGGGCTGGAGATGACATGTAAAGTTGTTAAAAGGGGAATAAAAATTGAGAAGAAGAGATATCTTGATGAGATAAAAGAGATGATTTAAAGAAGTTTAAATGTTTAAAAATTGTGAGAAAGAATTTCAAGAATACTACCGTAAAAGATTTTTACATTAATTAATTTGTTCTCTGTGCTTTTGCGGCAATAATTCAAAAATGGGTAGAGATATAAACTTGGTTGTAATATTATTTGATTGTAAAGAGAATATTACGTAAGTAAAAGTAGGTATTGAAATAAAAATGGATAAATGCTATAAAAAAGTTCATTGGAAAAAATTCTTTATATCCAGTAAAATTATAACACGAACACATACTATTTTTTACAAATTCCATACCAAAAGTTTTTTTGAAAAGATTCTATAAATCCAATAAAATTATAACATGAACATACACTATGTAAATTGCAATTGACAATTCCTTCTTTCTTCTTCAGCTTTTTCCAATTTTATTAGGGATCACTGTTTCTTACTGTTCTCTTTCACTCATTCCTGTCCAACGCATCTTCTTCACACAGTTCTTCCTCTCTCAAGTCTTTTGCGATACAGTCCTTCCATCTTCTCTTTCGCCTTCCTCGTACTCCCGACATTCTGATCCTATACTTTCCATATTTGATTTTGCACTTGGCACTGACATCTGTCAATTAGAATTTTTTGCATGTATTAGATATTTCCATGATAAATAGCAAAGCTAACTAATTTTTGAAAATTAATCTCTTTATAATGCTTTGAGTCTATATCTATTGAATATGAAGGAAAATGAATGATCAAACCGTATAGAGAAGAGCATTTTCTTTAATATTTATAAAACATAAAATGTCGAAAAATGATATTTAACTGTGTTTTTTTCAAGAAAAAATGTTAAGAATTTCAAATAAGGGAACTTCCGGTTTACCAATTATAACCAAAATTTTATCAGCTCTTCATATGGATGTAGAGAAGAAGAAGAGGAATACGAAAGAATTATAATTTTTAGAATTGTAGTATTGGAGTTATCGTCGGAGAAAAATTTGTTACTCACAGACCCACGGACACACACACATACAGACATAATCTTAAAACTAGTAAAATCTTATTCTAGGGACCCTAAAACGTGCTTATTCATTAAAAACTCACCACCGAATTTTTTGACCAAAGACAATACCTTCTTTAGCTAAAGATGACGGAAGGTAAAAAATCAACAGATATGTACTTATATTTTTGGACGATACTGTATAATAATTATTATTTATTGATTGATATTGTTGTTTTCTTTCCAGGATCACTCCTCCAAGTGTCTTATCCTTGTAAGTAAGCCATATTTTATTTACCGCCCTTAATTTATTTAGCCTTCCGGTCCATTGACATCTATGGTAGTAAACAACGTCTTAAGAGTGGGGGTTATTTCCGGTATGTGTGGCAGGGGGCGTAGTGGTCGCTTGACCGGTTTCCGGGTCTTAGTTCTCGAGGGAAATCACCACCAATAGGAACGTACGTCGCTTCTTAGACGAACTGTACCCAGAACGGCCATATCACTGCCGAGAGCGTTATAAGAGATCGCACACCCACGTCACTTCCGCCTAAAAAAGCGCCAAGTTTAAACTTAGGGGGAGTTAATGATCAAGCCAGACTTTTTACATTCCAAAAAGAAGTGGGAGGTTTTCTTAGTAAGGAAACTAGAGGTTTAAAATATTTTATGGGAGTGACTTTCCTTCTAAATAATAGTTCTGGTTTATAACGGTCTCGTAAAAGTTAGTTTACGAACATGATCCTGTTTACCAATGTACCATGCTCTGAAGAGTGAATCATTAAAAAAAAAAATTATAATTTCGATTTCCCAAAAATATGGGTACATCTATTTGTAAATCTAAGTAAGAATCCCATCTTTATAGAAGTGTACAGTTTGTTCCTCAAGCTACTGGGTAATTGCACTTTTGAAACTGTCATCAGCTTTAAGGTGCATTTCATGTAAGTTCTTGAATAAATGATAATCAGAGGGTGCCAAATCAGGTGAATATGATGGATGTGGCAATATTTGGAAACCCAATTCTTCCGCTTTTGAAGTAACTGTAATGCAAGTGTGGGGCGACGCATTGTTATACTGCAGCATGATTCCGTGGCTATTTAGTTAAAAGAGACGCATAATAGTCCTCTAAAACTAATTTTTCTACTTTTCCCGCCATTTCTTCATTTTGAGCAGTTGTAGAGCGCCTACTTCTTTTATTGTCTTCGAAGCCCATTTTTTCATGTTTAAATTCTTTTGACCAAGGGACCAATGCCTAACTGTATATTCTGAAGGTCCAGACTCTCCATGAAATGTTCCGAAATTTCTCTTTTTCGTGAAAAATTTTATTACCGCGCGGTACCATTATCGATTACTCTGTTATATTTTGTTTTATAAATCAGAAGTTAATGAACAAAACTTTATGAAATTTGCAGGTGTAACTACCAAAACTTTGACAATTACGACAATGAAGAAATTTTGTTTTTTTTTTTCATGGCCTACCGAGATCAGCAAATCTTTTCTCGGTCCCCTCGTAATATCAGACAAATAAATAAAATATAAAATGTACTTTAAAGTACAGTTGGGCAAAAGTCATAAAACACAATAAAACAGACCATACAACCCATCGAAAAATAGATTAATCAGATAGCTCAATTCTTAGTTGCGCTGTATAACAATGGATATTTTTCGTTGATAACTTGTATTTCATCGAAACACAACGCCCGGCGTGTTTTGCTCGCAAACAAATGAATCATGTGTAATCATATCATCCATGTATATAAACAAACAAGTAATGTTTTTGACATTTCATAAAAATATTGTTTGTTTATATTCATAACCAATAACTTATATTTTATCTATTGTTTGCAAATGTTTGCTCTTGTTTCCTTTGAATCGTGTCGAACTTGAATAAAATGAAGATACAAGTTATTAAAACTATTTTTGAAATACATTTGGAACAAAGTTTTTAGTAATATTTTACAAAAAGTAATACGATGAATGCCTCGAGTTTGTCAAGACGTTATCCAAAGCCAGGAGAGGTATTTTCGAAGAATCGATAATTTAAAATAAGTATTTTTTCTCGTTTAAGGGCCAGTTATACAGGATGTAAGTGTTCGTCGCTTAACTCATGGTAGAACTGACCCCATAGATAGTAAATCTAGCAATAATTTTTGTTTAACATACTTTCTACAAGAACTAGAGGCCTTTAAAACTGACCAATCACGTCATAGTTCAAAACTTTATAAAAAAGTAAAAATTAATGTGTTCTCTGGAAAAAAATGTGATACCTTTCAACCTGTTACAAATGACATAAGATCATTGGCGTCGCAACAAATTTAAGATTTTCATAATGAAAAACTACATGTTTATGAGCACTGATTATAAGTATAATTAGACTAACAAATAAATAAAATAGATGAGTACAAAATAATTCAAAATAATGACATTTTGAGAATATCTAAAAAACAGAATATAAATTGTACGTCTATGCAAAAAAACATTTAACGTCAGATTGGCAATCATTGATTTTTACTTTTTTATAAAGTTTTGAACTATGACGTGATTGGTCAGTTTTAAAGGCCTCTAGTTCTTGTTGAAAGTTTGTTAAAAAAAATTATTGCCAGATTTACTATCTTTAGGGTCAGTTTTACCATGAGTTAAGCGTTGAATACTTACTTACATAACACCCTGTATAAAGAAATTTAATGTTCACTTAAAATTTACTTCCACTGTAAATTTAATGAAATGGAAAAATGCAACCCGTTTTTTTTGCCAGCAATAATTTAAATGTCACAAAAACAGAGAATTTGTTAATTCCTTTAAATTTACTTGACAACTAAATTTTAATTGAAGATTATATTTCTTTATAAGACCGGCCCTAAATGTTTATGTTAGATTAAATCCAATCATTTGGAATAGGTATTAATAATTACTCGATATCTAGCGTACAGCATACGTATATTCTTACAAAACCGATGTTTGGCTATACACTTATTCCCTCATTCCCTTATCAGAGTAGGTAAGATCTTACAACAGAACTCTATTGTTGTTTTCAAATTTGAGAGTAATAGACATTAGTTTTGTTAGAATAATGCTGTATGATTAAGATTTCTACACCACAGTCGAGAAATTTACACACGTTTACATTTATTTCGAATTTGACAATATTTTAGTTGTCCACATATTTTTGGATGGAACATCGTCTTTTCTACTATTATTTTTCTTTTGTTGAAAGTGGCAAATATTTCTCGTGTTTATTTATGATTAACCATCGTTTCCTTCTTTTATTTCCTTCTCGTATCAGTGGCAGTGGAAGCAAATTACGCTTTTCTCACATTGTTTTTCTTGTAGAGAATGTTTTCCTTAGCAAAGGGCCTGTGGGGAATTCCGCGTCTCGACTCGGGCGCGGTTATTTAAAATGTCGAATAACGTCACATAAAAGCGCCGTTTAATGTTTTAACGCTCAAAGGGACGTAGGGATATTCCTATTTTTATTACCTCGAACGAAAGCGAGCCCTTCTGAACACGAACTACGAAATACAAATATTTTATTACTGACCGCCATCTTTTTAAAAGAATATTTCTTTTGAATTCGGGAATTGGATCATCTTGTGGATTATTCATGGTATGAGCTAGTTCAATTTATAGGGGTACTGAAAGAGAAAGGGACGTTAACTTGAATAATGTACTATGAACTTTATTTTCTATAATACAATAATTTTGGCGCAAAAATGTATAAATAATATATATATATATATATATATATATATATAATATAAATAATAATATTTAAAACGCCAAAAAACATAATATACTACAACTATTTATCTAGGTATTCCAAATCAATGCAGAAGGAGTGGCATTTATAAAATCTGCCGTTGATTAGTGGTACTTTCTAGAAGGGCACTCTTGAATATGTTCCACAGATTGTTCTTGTGCTCCGCAGTCGCAGGCTGGAGACCTTATTTGTACATCAGTAGGTTACATCTTCCATGACCACTTCTTATTCTGTTGAGTTTACCACAGACTCCTTTTTAATTCAAAACCTGGCAGTCTAATTGTAGGATCGATAAATCCTTGATGGTTTATTGTAGCATCATTCCACTTTTGTCGCCATTCATCTTTAATATTAAAATTATATTCATCTGCGTGGTCCCATATTGGTTGTCTTGACTTCAAACGTCTCGGCGGTAGGTCATTTAGAACGTGATGAATCGGAAGATCCTGAGGATAGTCTGGTCGATGTAATTTTGCCTATATACGTAATTTTGCTTCTTAGCGTCTTAACTCTGGTGGTGGGTTATTATTAATAGTATGTAACCATGGTATAGGTGTAGATTTAACTGTGCCAGTAATAATTCTCATACATGCATTTAGCTGAACGTCTTTTTGCTATGAAAACTGGCGCTTATTCTCATCTATTACATGAGGCTCCAAGAATATTAATAAGTAGTACTAGGATTTACGATGAAGATAAACAACAAAATTGACAAATAGCGAAAATAATTTACATCAGGCCCGGACTGGCCATTGGGAATTTGAGAGATTTTTATGGTTCGCTAGACCCTTCCAAAAAATAAATGTTTTGAAATCCACAAGTATGTACCTCTTCTCATTTTTGAGTTACGCTCCTAAAAACCCATATGCACCCACTTTTGGGTAATATTTTCAAAAAAATTAAAAATACACTCTACGTTTAGATACATCTCAACGCGTTGATTCCAAATTTTCAAACAGCATATTAATATCTCTTTTAGTTCCCGATATATTTAGGTTCAAACTCGGATTCTAAAAATCACATTTTTGGGTATTAACCCAAAAATGAGTGGAGATACAAGCCTGGCAATTTTGGCATTCGATTCTACGGGTATAATTGCATAAGTGTACTAATTTTAAAATTTTTCTACAACGGATACAATTTCCAGAGTAAAATAACTGAAGATGGCTAAAAATCGCAAAAATCTAAGTATCTAATCCTTTTTCAGATGTTGGCCATTTTCAGTAATTTTTCTCTAGAAATTGTATCCATTACTAAAAAAATTAGGATATTCGGCCTTGTTCTACATGTTGAAAAATAGTTTCATTAGTAAAAAGAAAATGTACTCTAGTAAAACAAAAATTATACTAAAAAACACAATTTACCTTAGTTTTAGTTTTTGTAAAACATTACTAGAAACCTTCAATTTATCTTAAAATATGGCTCAATAAATAATAGTTAAAACAATGAAAACAATTTTTAAATAATTGCTTTACGAGATATTTCACATTTGCTAAAAGGGGAAATTGACGTCATACAATTGTTATCTTTCTCTCGTAGCGTACTCAGAGCAGTGTGTGTGAGAGAGACAAGTATAGGGGGAATGTGACGTTACACTGATTTCTCAAAAATAAAATACTGTTAAACTAAGAACAATTAAGATTTTTTAATACTATGAATTGCTTCAAAACTGATTGAAGTTTTATTTAAAATAATAAAAATTTGAGAGGAATACTCCATTGATTAACATTGTTTAGTCCTGTTTTGATGGCATGTCTCTTCATTTTATTGTTATTGTACTTCCTTTTATATTTGGGAAATAAAATTATTTTAAATGGTATAAAAGTGACTCCGGCTGCACTCTCCAAGGAGTGCCAGTGAGGTGACGCCTGATATACGCCTGCACGGTACGAATATATCATTATCATTACCGAAATCTGCGTATAAAGCAGATTGGCACACCCAGCTATGGGTAATATATCGTGATCATATATTTGTTTATTTTTATTTAATTAACAATTTGTGTATGCACATTAAATTGTACACATCAGCAGGTATACTAAATTTTTTGGGCAATAGAGTACTGTATGCAAATAAGATGATCCATATTTGTGTAGTCATTTCAAAAGTTGTAGTTTAAATCTATGTTATTTGGTATTTTCCTATTTTCATTTTCAATTCATTTGTATTGCAGCTCTATCCAATATTACATAATGTATGCACATATTTCCACAACAAGCTCCTGTTCTTGTTCCCATGCCCATTCCCGTAAACATCCTGTAGGAATATCCTGCCTCCCGGAATTCATTTCTATATTTAATTCGATATCCGGCCAAGGCATTTCTTATTTTCCTTGTTCTCGTCCCCTGCCCGTCTCTGTCTAGCACACAGCCACGTGTATCTACTATCTCTCTTCAGATGCTATCTCTATTCAGTTCGAATAGGTGATATCCTTGTCTGGTGTTAGGAAGGGGAAGAGATCTCTCTCATACACTTATGTGATGTTACCATGACTACAACGAACAAGAGTAATTGATGTTTAAAATTTTATTTGATTATCGCCGTACGTACTAATATTGTTCTACTGACAAAAAAATAAAACTTATCAGAAAAAGGGAACGTAATCTATTTAAATTTACCTCTTACACCCGTTTTACGCAGGGATAAATTCATATTTCTTTGATCATGCAAATTGGAGACAAAATTAAGCATTTTGAAAATTCTATAAAAAGTTGTTTTTCCTTAATTCCGTTTGGAAATGTTCTTTATTTCAACATTCATAGGAAAAGAACTTTTTTCTGTATTCAGTGTATAAAAGTATTGCAGTATTCAATATGGAGAAATATTACTTTTGTACAAACAAATATAGCTTTATTTATTATAAATATTGCCGACCCAGGTGGAGTAGCGATAGCTTCACGCTCCAAGGGTGCTGGGTTCAAATCCCGGGTAAGGCATGGCTATTGTGTGTGTACCCTTTCATAATTTCATTCTCATCAGCAACGTGTAAAAAAGTGAAATGTTACAATTATTAGGACGAAAACTGTCTCATCCCCCATATATGATCATCGCTTATATACATACAATGTATTAAAAAGTGTATAATAATAAAAAAATAAAATAAAATAAATTATAAATATTTTTAGTAATACATTTTTAACCTTATTCCAAATAGTATTCATTTTTTTGTGTGCAGTATATTTTTCCTTAGGTACTTGTTGCATTAATTGCTATTTCAACAACTATACTACTAAAGTAATGCAATAAATACAGGGTTCGGCATAAAGGCGGACATATTTTAAAACGTCACAAAATTGTTACTTTTACATTTAACAAAATCAAGTATGGGAATTAATATTTATTTTCAGTTCTTCCAATGTGATACGTACATACGAACACAAACCCCGCACATTGGAAGA
This sequence comes from Ophonus ardosiacus, assembly GCA_943142095.1. Taxonomy (NCBI): domain Eukaryota; kingdom Metazoa; phylum Arthropoda; class Insecta; order Coleoptera; family Carabidae; genus Ophonus; species Ophonus ardosiacus. Next base: position 39,253,473 of record OW964830.1, read on the forward strand.
ACTGAAAGAAGCTATTCGCGGAAAAGTCGACAGAGCTACGTTGGAAAGGGTGTTGCAAACATCCCAAAACGCTTCTAGAAATGCATTATATAACGGACACCACATGCAAGATGTTATTTTCCACACTTGATTTTGTCAAAGGCTATGTCAATACAAACTCAAATCTGTCAATAATTGTTTTATGCAAAAAGTATAAATTTATTTCAAACTCGAGAATTATTGAGAATAAGACATGGTACATATTTATCAAAATTTTATTTTAAATATGTGGCCGCGTGCCAGAGTGTCTGGTTGCGAACCTGGGGAACCGGGTTCGATCCCGACTGACGCCAAATATTTCGAATTTTTAGGGACGGTTTTTCAATTTCTGGTTAAAATTTTAACTTCTAGTTAAGTAAACAATATAGCATCGTTTTGTTAACAGCAATGATAAATCTGTCATTTTACAGTTCATTTCGTTTTAATTTTGTTTATTTAACTCTTAGTTAAAATTTTAACCAGATATTGAAAAACCGGCCCTAAATGGCACAAAGGTGACTTCTGTGGTGCACTCTCCACGCCAGCAATGAGTGCCCGTGAGGTGACGCCTGGTAAGCGCCCGCACGGTACAAATATGTCATCATCATTACCGATATCTGCGATAAAGTAGATTGTGGCACACTCAGAAATGGGTAATATGCCGTGATGATATATATTTATTTATATATGTTCAAAATACGAGTAGTTCTCTTATTCAATCTACTATGACATCGTTTGTCTCGCAGTGACATAATCCGCTTAAAATTCTTGTGGCTTAAAACTAACCCTTAACTTCAGTTCGTTTATGTCGCATGTTTTAAAGTGACAATAGGGTAACTTGCGTTTATTTGTTGCCCAAGGACAAATAGTTTTTGTCGATAATTTCGCATCAATTTACATATCTACTATAATAATAATACCAAAATACTATCTTACAGCAGGCAGTTTTATGTTTTAGAAGACTTGATTATCGTAATACATATTTTCAATAATTATTTACAAGTTTTTATTAAAAAAATTGTGTTTAATCCATAGCCTTAACCGTTTATCTTGAGGAAACTCAAGCGGATTGGCCAAGCTAAATCGCGGACTTGGGTAATCTCTAAACCGAAACCCGAACTGTTTACTTCGTACACATAATCCAATGTATTTAAAAGGGTTTCGATTTAGTTTAGAAACAATATGTTATTCAACGCAGTATTCATGTCTACTTTTTTATTTAAAAAAAAAGTTTGTATTAGTTATGTTGCCACATGGGTATTCAGCATTCACGTAATGCTGGTCACGTTTTTAAAACGGTCAATAACCTCTGGAATTATTTCAATTTCAATATAGAAATTCCGCGAATGTCTGTGGTTTTTATCATTGCAACTTGAATATAAAAAGGGCTATTACATACATATCTGGAAATCCTTTTTAAATGTTTTATTTCGCATACTAATAAATAATATGCATTAAAATTTCATTACGCATAAATTTATTTTTTGGATCTTAATTACATGTAGTTTATAAATTAATATTTTTTTCCTACGACCACCGTTAAAAGTAGTCTTTTTAACGGTTGCTTAGCGAGTTAAAAATAACAGTTTATAACACAGTGCATACTTTTAAATCGTTGTCATTGACAACGGATTAAAAGTAAAAAACAAATTTACTTTTAACACTAGTGTTGAAAAAGAACTAAATCTAGTTACATTTAGTGTTAAAAATATAACTAAATCTAGTTACATTTAATGTTCATAAGTAAATGTTTGTTTCATTTTATATTTATTTTTGTACTGAAATTATTTATATAGGTATTTTATTAGAAGTACACATTATTTTGAAACGTTTATTGTTATAGTACAATTATTACAATTGTTTATAGTAATTCCTTGCAAGGCGCTTGAAGAATTGGAATTTAAAACAGTATTGTTGGAAGTAGAGGTTAGAATTTTGTTGGAAGTAGAGGTTAGAATATCATGACCTGTCATAAATGTCATTCTATAATTTTTAGTTTTTACTAATACATAACTAGGGTCGTAGGAAAAATAGTGTATGATATTCGTGTTAAAAGTGATTTTATTTCGTTCGTGGGGTTTGTTTTACTCGGCTTCGCCTTGTTTCACAACTTTCCCCACTCACTCATAAAATGTCACTTTTAACACTTATATCATAAATAACTATTAAGTATATAGCACTTCGTATTTCTTTGTATACTAACAGGATAATTTATAAATATGAGAGTAAAATCGACTGACGCCGGGATTTGAACCTGGTACCACCACATCTCTAGTCTCTTTGGAACGATGCCGCACTAGACATACTTGAAATAGAGATGTGGTGGTCCTGGGTTCAAATCCCGGGGTCAGTCGATTTTTCTCACATATTTATAATTTACAAATAGTTTAAATTATTTCTGAAGATAATAAATAATCTGAAATATGATACATATTTCTAAATACATAATTGGACTATTTTGAATTTCAGGAAAATGTATAAATATATGTCAAGCTTGAACGCTTGATTAAGCTTGGAACGGCATGAAAAAGATTGAAAATCAAGTCAAGCTTTAAATTCAAAAGCTGGTAATTTAATGTTCAAGCCAAACTTATTTCCTGGCATGCTAGTTCTAGTAAAGAATGTAATTTTAAAAATCTGATGTGGCCAGCACATTACATCCCGCTATTTAATTTTTATCACAGCTGGATTAACAAACATATAGGCGTACAAGGCACATTGTTATACTTGTATACCTATTAAGAATAAAATACTTTTGATATGATATTAATATTATATATTATATTGCAATATAATGGTTGTCAAAATTTTAATGTGCCTGTAATGGAATTTCATAATTATAATCATTATTTATATGAACGGAAACCTGGATTAAATGTCAATAATATAATTTAAAGGTCACGGTATTATACTTTGAATAAAATAATTAATTTATATGTATCTATATTTGTTATGATTAAATATATTTGCAAACTATCATTTGTATTTTTGATATTCATTCCGTTGAAATGCATAAAATATTGAAGACTATTTGAATTATTTTATGAGAGATTTGCATTTACTACTTCATAATTGGAGTGTAGTTATTTGTCAACCACGTGCACGCTGCGCGAAATATTTATTTAGTGTGCGAGATTAAATGTTTTTTTCAAAATATCGCTCGAGAGCATTAAACATATATTTTTTACATCTGTTAAAAAAGTACTCCTTTTTACGTCTGTTAAAAAAAGTACTTTTTTTCATTAAAATGGATTTATAAAGTATGCCTATTTTTAACACAATAAAAGTGTGAAAAAAGTGCACTTTTTTAACGTAAATGCGTGAAATAATGACCCGTTACGGCACTTTTTTTCACATTTTTATTGCAGACGTAAAAACTAATAGGATTTGACGTACTTGCCTTGCTCGTTCGGGCAAATTTTCCTATTCGTGAATCAAGACTTTTTACATTTGTTGCATAAATATCTAATTTTGTGCGCAAGGTACATAGCATGCACACAATATTTTTTCTGCAACTGAATTTAATATTAATGTTTAACGAGTTAAATTAAAAAGCGTTATTTAAAAATTCTTCTTTTGATATCTTCAAAACAGTTGAATTTCCTTAAAAGTTTTGACATATTTAATTTTTTTAATTTATAATTTCAATGCACTATGTATATAAAATTTGTTAAATTAAATTAATTAAATAAATAAATAAATACATATATCATTGCAAGAAAATACCCATCGCTTGGTATGCAAATATCGATAATAATGAGTTATTCGTACTGTTTAGTGTTTACCAGGCGTCATCTCACGGGCACTTATTGCTGACGTGGAAAGTGCACCACATATGTCACTGTTAATATTAAATACATTGGCCTGTATTGCAAGAGCTCTTTTAATACAAGGCCGGGAAACAACTCAAATTTTGTTTAAAAATCGGCCAAAAACTCTAGTTCCAAAACCGCTGATGAGGGCGCGACTTATTCCCCCAGCGAGAATAAGTCGCGCCAAAACGGCGAACTAGAGTTTCCATTTGACAGATATTGTGATGTTTCCCGGCCTTGTATTTAATAACGTAGGCTACGGCTCCACTAAGCGCTTTTATTATAAAAGTGCGCACGTAATATGGGTCATTGTCACAATTTAACACAATATTTTGCCGTTATGTCAAATTTTGGGGCTAATATTTCGCGTAAAGTACTGCATGTCGTTATGGTTACGTAAGTATACTATGAAATAACGTATTTCACATACTGGGATTAATGCATAAAAATCAGCTTTTGTTGTAAAAAAATATAAATTCGAAATAATTATGTTTATTTTAAAAGTAGAACGTTATTATAAATTTGTCTTTAAATTTTCGAAAAAAAACCTTTCTTTTTGTTAAATGCTTGGCAAAAAACATTCTTTGTACTTTATACATGTTTTTTATTTTATGGACTATTCTAAAAAATTGATTTCCAAATGTTTTAGTTGATTACTATTAATTGATATGATTTTGATGATTTGTCTCGTCATTTGATGGTAATTCAAATGTTTAACATTATTGTGTTTAGTAATTTTTATTAAAAATTATATGGGGAAAACAATTTGAGTACATCGATTATTTTAAATCAGCAGGTGAACCCTTACTTTTGGACGGTACTGTATTTAGAAATTTAAATTATCTTTTCGTCTGATATTATTAAAAAATAGAAAAAGAAAACATTTCCATCTACGTGTGTCATAGGGGTTAAATTTTTCATTTCCTTAGTGTCTAGCAGTAGTAGTAGTTGTAAGTTTAGTAAAACATTAATTTCTCCCCGGGCGTGCTGAAGTATTTATTCGCCTTCGAATTCCGGAGTTGTAAAATTTTGAACAAGAGCGATATGAAACTCGAACATCCTCTCAGCACGTGCGGTCCTTGTCTGCCGGTGTCACGTGAGGACGTCGCATGCATTATACACTACGTCGGCGCGACGTGTGACGTCATCACATAGTACCCTCTCTCTGAGGGAAATTCGGTTAGGGTAAATTGTTAAAAAGAAAAATTTGTTAAAGAAATTTTTAATGGCGCGTTTTTTTAATGAAGTTCGTGAGTGAATGTTTTAATAAGTAATAGAATAGAAATCTAAAACTTTATTCCCAGTTTTTAGACCATTTCCAGTAATTGTTTCAATTCGTATATCGACAGTACCGACATCTGACTGATATCAATTGTAATGTCAAAAAATTCCTAGAATATCGATTGTAATTTGTTGTGAATTTTGCGACACGTGTACCAATGGGACGACAAAGGAACTTTTGGTATGGGATTTGAACAAAATACATAGAATTGACGGAAGGTAATGTGCTGGCCAAATCAGATTTTGTACCTTAAATTTTATTAGAATAGAGTACCCCATTACAAGCAATATATTTATTCAGTGGTGTCACATGGTCGGTTTTAACAAAAGAGATATTTTCTACATTAATGATGAATCTTCATCTTCTATTCCGTGATATGTGCACTGTTAAGAACCACACGAAAATAATTTAGTGTGTAATTTGGTTGATATATGTTCTGGAAAGCGATGGCACGCCGTTGTCTTGAAGATGCAGTAGGTTCATGTGTTGCGGTTTTCGCTAAGAATAAGTTGATTAAAATTCGTTTAATTAGAGCCAGGTAATTAGAATTGCACCTGTGAAGCTCATTCGAAATTAAATGGGCAATTTGTACGCGAGAATAGCGGCTATACGTTTATCCAAGGCTTTGGTCGACGGATTAACTAAATAATAAATCCAAGGAGGCGAGATTAACTTTTTGTTTTGTCTTTCGCTTCATTTCGCTTTTGTTTTTGTTAAGATGTAAGATGGCAATTGTTTTCTATCTAGAGTTTTTGCGACAATAAAAGAATATGAAACTAATAATTGAAGCCCGTAAGTTAAAATAAAACTAAAATGTCATTTTTATATTTTAAAGTAATTTACAAAAACTACAGAGTGATCAAAAATTAATGATTCAGTTGGCAATACTTGAAAAATATTTGAAATTGGTAAGATTAATACATACATTTATTTTCTGTTTTTGACGCTATGGACAGGGACATTTGAATATTTAAATTTGGGTATATGTACAATTTTTTTATTATAATGATTGTTGTTTCCCTTACCCACGTACTTTTTTTCTTATATTACTCATAGAGCAATAATCTAAAGCATTTCAATCACTCAAAATCCTATTCGCTCTCAGGCCCCTGTAGTGGTAGCACGCACTTTAGAATTCTATCAAAAGAGGCGTTTGTTTTCGCTTTTCGCCACGAAGCGAAAATATGGTAGCACGCGTGTATCAAAATATTCGCCTGCAAGCGTACGACTCGAGGTGAAAGTGTCAAAGTAATGTCATTATTTTACCAAAATTCCATTCAAAGCCAATTTATACATAATTTATACATTTATTATAGATAAATGTCATAATATTTTTTATTTTAATAGCAGAAAATCCGATAATTCCCGAAACAAAAAGTAAATATAGAATTCTAAAGTGCATGCTACCAAGATTCGTAAGAGTAAAATCGTATTCGCCTGCTTTCTATGATAGAATTCTAAAGTGCGTGCTACCACTACAGTTTTCCGTCTATCTAGTAGCCTATGAATTTTTTTGGAAAAACAAATGCACATGCTTTCTATGATATTATTATTCTATTATCAGCAAATAAATATCTGAACTAATTTTGTTATTAACAACAAAGTTTTTTCAGTTTCTTCTTTCTTCAGTTCTCCGGGAATTAATCTACAAGTAGATTATTAATACTGTTACTTGTTAGTAATATTCTTTCTAGACCACTTCCAGAGCGATCGCAAAATTTCTGCTATTGTCAAAGTTAGCAACAATATGTTATCGACATGTTAAACATTTTGAAAGCCTATATTTCAAAATTGTGAATAATATTATTAATAAAACTGTTACGTCCGGTGTAAATCCAGCTTAAGATATTTTAACTGTGTAAAACAGATTTGGAAAATGGTAAAATATTTTTGTAAATGAATCAACATTAAATTTTGTAAAATTTTGCAAACTGTATATAATAAAATGTGGTATAAATTGTATAGTGTTAAATTATGATATTTATAAAAATATTTTTTTAAAAGAAATTTCATACTGCAGAATGATCACTGATATCGTGTTCTTAATGAAACGTGTTAAAAATCGCAGTCGTAAGATAAGTACATAGTAATTTGTTGTGTTATTCAACAGTATGGACTTATATTTCTTTGTATTAAGTGTTAATCTACAAACTAACATATACATAAAGTGAAATATGAAAATTTGTGTAAATGGGTTTTTTTTAAAAGAAGGAATCAGGTATTAAGATTTTCCATTATCTGGTAAGCCCAATATCATAATGTAATGTACCTATGAAAAATACATTATATAAATGAGAGTTTAAGCTACCATAATAAATCGTATCAATGTTTGCATTTTAGTAAGAGGGACACTGGGAAACTTATTTAAATTTAAACACGTTTTATGACAACAGATGTTGAAAATATCTTGTTTTTTAATCTTATTCGTTTTAATAAAGTTAAATTTTAATATACGAAAACAATAATTATTCTTGAGCGCAAAATTTGTAAACAATTCTTTTTTCCTAGGGTTATCGCTTAAATGCAGCTCAAGAATAATTATTGTTTTCGTATATTTACGTCGGGTCCAAGTAACGGGTCTGGTGGGTGGTTATAAATCACCGCCGCTGTGACGTTGTATTTATCCACAACGTGTGTGTAAATGCTGACCGAGACAACATGGGTGTATTTGGCTGCTTACTAGTTCTGTTACACTGTGTCAGTTTTTTTTTTATTACTACCTCTAATTAATGTCCACCTATTAACTAGCTATGCTGTACTGATGAGCTCTAATAAGAGCGAAACACGTGTCTACAGCTGCATTTAAATTTTAATATTTGTTTCTTATCAATATCTAGATAATAATAAGGCTAATCAAAAACTTCCACTCAATATTTGATGTGCTTCAGCCCTATTATTGATAAATTTTAAATTTTATTTTTTCCATTTAAATAACACGTGGCAACTATCCCCAAAGTTTGTGACAACCAACTCGGAATAGGGGCAGATTATCACAAAAATTAGCTCAGGCAAAAAAAAAAATTAATAACTCCTTAAAGCTATGGTCTCAAAACTGCAGGAAAACAGAGTGAAGGGTACACACTCACTAAAGGATAGGCTAATTATAAAAAGTGTTACTTCTGCTTCTTAAAAACATCAAAAGCAAAACTTGTTTCTGTTTTGCCTTAAATGCTTACATTTCTAAAGCACCTAAATTCTTGCCCTATAAATAACAAAAGTGAACTGTTTGTAAATCTAAGTGCTATTGGAACATGAATGTTTTCCTCAACTTTCAAGTTATCGCTGTCGTTAAAATATTTAAAATTATTAGCGGTAGAAGGCAATTTGTCTTGTCATGAAACAAATGAATAATAAAAACACGATCCTAACTATGCTTCATCCGCCCAAAAACAAGTAATCGTTGTTCATTTGTCACAGCATCATTTGTCTTTGGCGTCACAATATTCCTTCACAACAAAAGCAGCACGCTAACAAGGGTGGATCGTGGTAGCCTTGGGTTGCGTTACAGCATTACAGGCCTCATTATCTCATTTTCTTTGGCACAATCTTATCTGAAAAATTCGCCCGTGGCCATTTCACGTGCCCACCTTTCTTTATGGGTTGTTACACATCGGGGCTATTAATAATATCACGTGAATAGAGGCAGTTGGCGCTGAGACTGTGTTTGTTTTGAAATTTTATCGCCAGCTTTTGTCATTTGTGGGAGAAATTCACTCAAGTGAAAGTTATAGAAGTTGAAACCAAAGATAAATAAATAAATACATTATTAGGACTATTTTTAGATTGGAAATAAGTGTGCTTATTTTAACAAAATACTCATAGGACATTGTTATCAGCATTTAACCTAGAAAAATTATTTATGGCTAGTTGCACCAACTAAACTTGAATTTTAACCAAAATTTGATTTGATATAATTTGTGAAGCATATACATAGGTATGTATTCAAATAATAATTCGTTTTAAATGTAATCTAACATCAATTCAATAAAAATTCAAATGAAACTTTAAACAAAAATAATTATTTCTAATATGACCCAAAGGTTAGGAATCTGTATATTACTATAATGATTGTGAATAAATAATATTACTGTTTCTTTACCATAAATGCCATTATTGTTTTGGAATAAGAAATGCAGTTTCAATAATGTGCGTGAACTGTTTTTTCTCATCTGACTTTTGAAACGGGTGGGCCAATGGGTGGACCAGGGTGGTCCTGGCCCACCCCTGCCTACGTCCCTGGAAATAGGTACATAACAGGATAGGTCTTTAGTGTGCCAGATAATTTAAAAATAATAAATAATTTTGTGAGCGTTTTCAAAATTTCTACATTCTTATTTCTGAAAACCGAACCATAAACAAAATTACCAGAGTTGTATGTAAGTCCATTTTCGGCTAATTATGATTAAATATTTTGGGAACGAATGAAAAGAAAAAGTACATTTTAAAATTTTTGAATCTTCAGGAGTCATGAGACTCATTTTCAAAGATTTTTGAAAGTATCTAAGATAATAATAGAGCGTTTATCATTTCATACCTGTTCATTTTAAAAATGATCTAAGTATGTTTAATCAAAACTTCATTTATATCAAATTTCCGAATATACGCAAATTGTGACAATTCTAAAACATAAGAGTATTACAGGGAGAGGATTTTGAAAGGTATAATTTTACTTTTTTACTGGTCGTATAAATCGTTTTTTTACGCTTGAAATAGCGAACATTTTTTAAACCAGAAAGGTTTTAATAGAATTTTTGATTAATATCTGTAACGATCAAAACCAATTTCAAAACATGTTTTTACACAAATAAATTAATTTATCATCCTTTATAATTTAAAGATTAATTGCTTTGCATCTAAAAAATGAAAAGTCTTTTATATTTCTTAGTTTGCTTTGATATTTATTTGTGTTCAAACTATTAACACTTTTAGCAATTAAATCTTGTTAATTTTATAAACTGCTGCCCTCAGACGGTAGAAAACGAACTTCGCTGACATTTATTATGTAATAAAAATGTTGAAGATGTACTATAGTGACATTTTTAACTCTTTGAATATTTCTAGTTGTGAATTAGCTACTGTATGGCAGCCGATAGGTAAGTTCTTGTATCATTTTTCACTTGAACAAAAAATTCATGCATAGGGCTTGAATTTTAAGTTTGGTTTAAACAAAATAATGTAAAATCAAAATTTTAATGGCAACTTATTACAATTCATTTGACATTTCATTTCAATGCAATATTGTCAATATACGAGTAAGCCAAATTTAACAATTAAGTTGGGGCAATAAATAAATATATCATCACGGCATATTATCTATTTCTTAGTGTGCTAATCTGTGTTGTACACAGATTTCGGTAACGATGATGACATATTTCTACCGTGCAGGCATTTACCAGGCGTCACCTCACGGGCACTCATTGCTGGCGTGGAGAGTGCACCACAGGAGTCACTTATGTGCCATTTAAAATTGGAAATATTTGGCGTCGGTCGGGATCCAACCCGTTTCGCCAGGTTCACGACCTGACATTCAGGCACGCGGACACGGGCAATCGGCTATAAATTAACAATGTCTGTATAAATTTAAGATATATGAAAATGTTTTAAGGGACAAGTTCAATGTTTGTGCCAAATTTAGAGGTTCTAAATTGTTTTGTAAACGTAACTTAAATATTAAACTCGGCTTAAATTGACAATATTGCATTGAAATGAAATGTGAAATGAATTATAATATATTGCTGTCAAAATTTCGATTTGCGTTTTTTTGTTTAAGTCTAGCTTAAAATTTAAGCCTTGTTGGTGCTAATGGGCATTAGTGTTTCAAACCAGAGACGAAATTGATTGAAACAGTTTCATAGGTTTTTAAACCGATCCGCTGGGCTGGTTTGAAACAATTTCGAAATATTTCATAGTATAGTAGATGAGCTTTTAAATCATTACACATTAATTCAGAAATTAATAATGCTAGATGCTCCATTATTATATAAGTAAATAAAATGTTTGTACGTAAAAATAAATATTAAAATATAAAAATATAGATCTTACCTCTTAGAAAATAATAATTGAGTGCAGCCAAGGAACCAGTTTATTTTAATTACAATTTATTGAATAGTTTTTATGTACACCACAAATTCAAACTTACTCAAACGTCCAATTTACATTTGACAGATTGAAATTTATACGTCATTAGTTCAAAATACAGTATTTTAGCGATACCCACGTTTACTGTGCCATATACCTACGAAATAACGAAACTGGTTCAACGTCAAAAAACGCCTCTACTCTTTGAAAAACTTCTGCTTTTGATAACGTCTTGACAAATTATAATGATGGCTTGTCTTTCCATTTTATCCCGCAGAAGTTTGTCGAGATTTAAAAGAAGTAAACAATGGAAAAAATAAAATAAAATATTGAGTTTTATTGCGTTTTGTAACTTTTATTAAGACCTAGATAAAGGAAACAATGGAACAATTTGAGTTGGTACCTATAGTTACATTGATTTTTATAAATCTCTAGGTGCATCTAACATTTTGTTAGTATAGTATTTATTCATAATAGCACGACCAGGTAAAATAAAAAGAAAATGCGAAGGAATATTACTTTCGTTCATATATCTATTTCTATTTAAACTACCGCTTTGAAAATCATCCCCTCGCTACGCTTACTGCTCTGCTCATCATTCTATTCTATCCCATACATCTGCTCCGCATCTCCATACATAACGTAAGTGAGGTTACGTGGCGTATTGTGGGCGTTATGGCAACGTACACAAGCCAAATGCAGAGTGTATTTGAGTAGGGTGAACTACATGTCGTAATTAACATGAGGAGCTCATGTATCCGGCACATATGGTTTGATATACTACTCGCTTAATTACTACACATTATGGATGTGCGATACATGAGGATTATGGACTACACTTGAATAGGGTCTGACATCTAAATGGAAGAAGGTGGTAAATTTATGAAAAATGCACCAGGTTCTTATGATATAATTCTGTCATAAATACTGTGTTGTATTGCTAAATTATGTAGTACCAGAACGGTCACTTCCAAAAAGAGTTTTTACCTCCCGCTACCCTTGGTAAGGGAGGTATAGGGATCGTGCTAAAAATCTCATATCGAGATTTTAGTAAATGACCACGTTTTAAGGTCTCTAGAATCCATTTTTAACATTTTCACGATGATGTCTGTATGTGTGTATATGTATGTGTGTGTGTGTATGTATGTATGTATGTATGTATGTATGTATGTATGTATGTGTGTGTGTGTGTGTGTGTATGTGTAGGGATTTTGTCTTCGCTCTAACTCAAATACTATCATTCAGAAAATTCTGAAACCTTGTATTTCTATCCTATTCTAATATAAAAAGAAGCCATTAGATTTTGGTGTAAATCGGATAACCGGAAATGGCACTTTACCTGAAGCTCATAATGGTTTTTCTTCAAAAAATATTATTAAATGCCATTTTTTCGCATTTTATGTCTTATGACAATTAAAGATTATTGAATTTTCTACAGGAATACATTGATACTTTTTCTATATATATTGCAGATAAATTTAAAAATAATTTTTTTTATTAGTCCCGAAGCCTAAGATAAACACAATTCCTTTGTTACACAGTTCATATTTCAAATGAATGTAACTTACAGTAAATGTCACTGTCAAAAAACTAATCACTTCAAATTAATAATAGTGATATTTTAAAAAGAAAATAGTATATAAATCAATAGTTTTATGCAATGGAACAGTTTGCAGCGTTAGTAAATACGTAAGTATGTATTTTAATTAATAAAAATGGATAGGAAAGTGTGGCGAAGGAAGATTGTTGCGTAACTATTATTGTGGTCCGGATGGGGTTATTCGCTACCGAAAATCGGTCACTTTAATATGTTCTTATGTATGAATGCTATGATGATTGTGAACAAGGCGAAAGAAGAATGTTGTTAAAGAGTGAAGTGAGTCAGCTGAGCTCTTACTCTTATCCCTTTTCTTATTGTTACTATTGTTTCCGGGTATTTGCTAACCCCCTAAGTGGGAATCGCGTGATTTTATGTACGTATGTATGTATCTAAAAATTAAATAGCGGGAGGTTTTGTGTTGGCCACATCAGATTTTTTTTTTTTAATTGTTTCTCAGATAATCATAAATGTTTTTATAAATACTTTGTTATCAATTATAATGGAGGAAAATCATTAGGTTTTTATCTTATGTTTGTTGTTGTTGGCATTTGTCATTGTCACATAATGAAATTATAATCTTACTTTATTATTTAAAATTTACTTCCTGCGTTTATTTCTAGTTCTCTTAAATTTACACTCGAGAATCTGCAAGACAATATAGCAAATATTTAGTGGTTTTGAAGAATGTATAATAAATGATAATATTCGTTTTCTCTCGCTTTAGCTGCACGCAGGAACAACAATTCAACAATGCTCATTAATGGCTAGAAATTCCAGTGCGCATGTCACAAAATAAAAATTTCTTTAGAATCCGCGGACTATTCTGACGGTTGGAAACTGATCAGGGCCTCTATTTAGTAACTAGAAAGTGATAACGGAATCGAATTCAACATGGCGATCAAGTCATCTTTATTTTCTATTTAGATTCACGAATTCTGTCGAATTGTATAAAATCATCTATTCATCTTGAAATTTGAAATGTACCGCAAGGTTTTAAATATAAATAAAATTCTTTTCTCCATCCTTAAATTTTGAGTATTATTTCTTTTCATAATTTTCTGACAATAAAATAACTGTGTTTCAAATACTACGATATAACACATGTTTAACCACTGATTCTTCAATCGGACATAAATGGGAATAGCTGATTAGGTTTTGGTAACAAATGGATCACTGGAAGTAGTAGTTTCTCAAAAAAATCTTCTAAATATTACTTTTTGAGAATTTATGTTATTATAAATAATAAAGAACATAAAATTCTAAATCTAACGAATTTAATTTTTTTATTATATCTTTTATATATTTAGAGGTAAAGAAGATAATAATATAGAATAAATTGATGTAATAAATCACAATCCAAACTTTACCAAGGGAACTATTTGACAAATTCAAATGTTTAAAACAAAATCTGTAATTGATAGATAAATGTCAATGTCAAAAATCAACAGTTTTAATGACATTACTGAAAGCTTTTTCTGGGAAGTACATTTAAGGATTTTTACAGTTTTATTAATTAAATATTTAAAATTATGTATATAAAATGCATATATCCGTAAGAAATTCCGCCAATCTTGTCAACGAATTGGAAGAATTTTACATTTAGAGACTTTTTTATAGAATGAAAGAATAGAAATAGAATTTTTTGTGTTACATACAATGAATAAAACAATATTTGAAGTTCTTCAATTTCTTTAAAACGTTTCGACAGTGCAATACAATTCATACCGGGTGCCTATTTAGAATCCGTTATATAGGGAATACAATGCTATTTTTTTCATTTTGCTGTAGTTTCTGATCTATTAAATTTAGAGAACAGTTGTAAATATAAAGAAAGTTGTTCAGAATTAAAAAGTACACAATATGAGACATGAGACTGAAATTAATCACAATTTCTATTTATTTTAGTAAAAAAACGCAAATTGAATTTCTCATTTTATACAGCAAATTTCAGAGTGAAGGTTTAATTTTTTTTTTTTATTTGACAGATCTCACAATTTTACTCTTGTCAATAAATAATTTTATATAATTATTAAAAGTGTAATTAAACAAAAAGCGAAAATATAAAATGAATCAATAATGGAATATTATTATAACAGTTAAAATTAATTATAATAATATTTCAAAAGTTTAATGTCAAATAAAAATAAATAAAACATTTAACGTCCTACTGGTATGTTATTTTATCATAACAACCCTGCTTTCAGGGTTGTTATATACCAAATAACACCCTAGGGTATTATAAAATTGTTGCTATGAAATCGGTATTGTAAACAAATAAAAATATCGCGTTTCCTAATTACAGCGTTTAAGTAAATAGATTAAAATCTCTAACAAAAATCACAATGACAAGACATAAATCGATAAAAATCTTTATTAAAATAATATATCGGTCGGACGTTAAACGTTGAACGCACCACGGGTGTTAAACGGACAATAACCCCTTCGATCAACGTACAAACCTCGGGCCAGGGGCCTCGGAGAGTACACTGTTGACCTCAGGCGTTATTGTTCTTATAATACCCTTGATACGTTAAGTATTATAATGGCACTCTCTGAAATATGTTGTAAATTGCGAATTTTAATTTGAATTTTTTTTCGTAAAATAAAATGAAATTGAAATTAATTTTAATTCCATATTAAGTATGTAGTTTTTAATCCTGAATAACATTGTATTCCCTGTAAACGGGTTTTAAGTAGACACCTAGTATATAACATAAAATGGAAATGGTGAGAGTTACTGTGCAGGACATAACAAATTTTTATATTTTGTATTCTTCTATTTTACGGATCATATATGTATAATGATTTGTAAAAACCTGTAACATGAACGGCTGGCCAAATTTTCGTCTACTTCTTCCTTGTTCGATTTAAAAGCATTAAACCACTGCCTATATTTCCAGCCGTCTATTAATAGCGGTTTTCTAGTCGATTATCCGCCCCTGACGTGTAGTGGGAGGAACCCGCGAAGTGTAAACATCAGCACCCACATAGAGTGGGGGGTGTCGTGTACCTGTCAACCTCATCCGGACCTGCCTGGGACCCTATCAACCTATCGATCAGTGGTTAGTCAGGATTTGCTTACAGAAACTACCAGTTGATATAAAGAGTTTGTAGAGGAAACATATTGATTAGAAATATGTAATAATAATAACAACAAAAAAATCTGATGTGGTCAGCACATTAACTTCCGTCAGATCTATGTATTTTGTACACATTCCATACAGCAAGTTTCTTGGAAAATATTTGGGCGGAGTTTAAAATAGGGTCCAGCTTTATACGCACATGGAATTTTTAATGCACTTTTACTCAAATTATTAATATTTATCAAATTTTGAAAAATAGAAATATATTATGTACTTATTATTTTTAACTCCTTATTGATAAATAATATATCTTTTTCAACATCACTTGTGAAAATGACATTTTCCTCACTTAATTTAGTTGTGATAACCACTTCCCTCACAAGTGGGGAAAGAAATTACTTCCCTCACTAAGTGATGACAGTTTTTTATTGTTTCCACATTTATTCGTTGAAATAATACGAACTTCAATACATATGAAAAATGTAATTTTCACATGTAATGTTGAAAAAAAATAGTACTACACGTGGAAAAGGCCATTGCAAAACTCGTACGATTAGAAATTTCATACTCATTTTACAATGATGCCCTTTCCTCACTTGTATTACAATATAACATTTTCTAAATTTAATCAAGGTCACATACTTCAATAGTACATAAAAAAATAATGCATACGTATTTTACAAATTGTCTTTGTTCATGCTTCTATTTTATTTTGCGAACATTGACAAGAATGAACCTACCTATAGCATGACACTAGAAGTCGAGGATTTACGAAGGCGTAGAAAAGACATGCAAGGAAAATATTTATAATTGCTAGTTTTATCTTGCAATTACGCATAAATGCAACTTTTATCTTACAATTAACCTTAATTGGAATTTTTATCTTGCAATTAGGTAAAATTGCAACTTCTATCTTGCAATTAGGCGTAATTGCAACTTTTATCCTGCAATTAGGCATAACTGTAACTTTTATCTTGCAGTTAGGTTAGGTTAGGTTGCTTAATTGCAACATAAAGGATACAATTATGCCTAATTGCAAGATAGAAGTTGCAATTATGCCTGATTGCACGATAGAAGTTGCAGTTATGCCTAATTGCAAGATCAAAGTGCAATTAAGCCTAATTGCAAGAAAGAAGTTGCAATTATACCTAATTGCAAGATAAAAGTTGCAATTATGGCTATTTGCAAGATAAAAGTTGCAATTAAGCCTAATTGCAAGAAAGAAGTTGCAATTATACCGAATTGCAAGATAAAAGTTGCAATTATGGCTATTTGCAAGATAAAAGTTGCAATTAAGCCTAATTGCAAGAAAGAAGTTGCAATTATACCGAATTGCAAGATAAAAGTTGCAATTATGGCTATTTGCAAGATAAAAGTTGCAATTAAGGCTAATTGTAAGATAAAAGTTGCAATTATGACTAATTGCAAGATTGAAGTTGCAATTATGCCTAATTGCAAGATAAAACTTGCAATTATGACTAATTGCAAGATTGAAGTTGCAATTATGCCTAATTGCAAGATAAAACTTGCAATTATAATTATTGTCCTTGCATGTCCTTTCTATGCCTTCGTAAGGATCACCATAAACAGCTTAAACGCTCCTCAAATATAAACATACAAAAGATTCTTTTAACGTGCCGCAAATTGCTGTGTTTGTCAAAATACTTCCAATGTCCAGGGTCGGATTCAAGGAAAAATTATTTTTGTTTTTGCAATACACATTGTATTCATTTATAATATATGTAGGTAGGTAACGATAGCTGAAATACTGAATTAGAAGAGTATTTTTTTATATAAATTATGTCTGTTTGCCTATAACTTTATTGTTAATGTTAAATATCTGTATTTGAAAATTGTATGTATATAAATATAATAAAAATTCACAGCAACACTACAAATAAATATTGTTGTAACAGGTTAAAAAGTTGTTGAATTTAATTCCTATTTTATTTATTATTTTTGTTAGGACAAAATCCACTCTGAGCAAAACTTGAAAAACCAATTATAGTGTTTACATTTTTATTTATGGCAGATAGAATTTAAGGTTTCTTTGTGAACGTAATTGAGAGGTTTATTATGATCCCTCGAGTTATACGTTATACACGTATTTATAGGTAAATACGTATATCCCAGTAGTATAATAATTGCAAACTCTTGTGGACGTATTGTCACGTTATGCGCAAGAAGATTAAAACATCAGTTTTCAAAAATTGTTGTAAAGAATATTTATTTTCCTCTTAGATGTAATAAAGAACTATAATATACATCCTTATTCTGGTAACTCAATCGATAACTTTTATCGATCGATAATAAATTATAGTGAATAATTAGAGTAGACACTGAATAAAAAATGAAACTGACAGATGATACATTTGTTCCTATTTGTTAAAAAATTGATGTGGCCAGCACATTACTTTGCGTCACTTCTACGTATTATATACCCATACCAAAAGTTGGAAAAGATTCTTTATATCCGCTAAAATTGTAACACGAACATATACTATTTTCTACAAATTCCATACCGAGAGTTCCTCGGAAAATAAGTCTTTAACCTGTATCTATTGAATATGAAGGAAAATGTATAATCAAACCGTATAGAGAACAGCATTTTCTTTAATATTTATAACAACATAAAATTAATATTTAACTTCGTTTTTTTAAGAAAAAACTGTTAAAAATTTCAAATAAGAGAACTTCCGGTTAAATAATTATGACCAAAATCTAATCAGCTCTTCGTAAAGAAGAGGAATACGAAAGAATTTAATTTTTAGAGTTTTAGTATTGGAGTTATTGTCGGAGAAATTTTTGTCACACACGCACACATACAGACATCATCGTAAAAATAATAAAATTTTATTCTAGGGACCCTAAAACATGCTTATTCATTAAAAACACCACCGAATTTTTTGACCAAAGACAATATCTTCCTTACCTAAATGTGTCGGAAGATAAAAATGATTATCTAGCGATAACTATTATTGATTAAATTACAGAATAGGGGGCTATTATTAGTTTAACAGGAACGTTATTAATCAAAATTAGAATCAAATTACTGTTCAATGTAATACGTGAGAATTTAATTAATGTATCCCTATATCATATTTTACATATAATTGGGAGAATCTAGGTAAAATTGTAAAAATATTTTCTTCCATTCTTTGAAATAAAGGACGATAATAGAGAAAACAAAGTTCAACCGTCGTACAATATAAATGGCATACAATTCATTACCATTTTAATTAGTTTTGCCGACTTGTGACCCTAGCAAAAGACGAGTAGTTTTCGCTATTCTCATTGCACTACTCATTCTGCCATACTATTGAAAATGCAAATTCTAGGACACCGAATGTACGAGGACAATCAAGAATTTAGAAATTACTTTCCGCTTCACCTGACTCGCAATAACGAGCAATTTTTATTACCGTACGTCCTTCGCAAGGAAATATTTCACAAAAAGGATAAAATTATTCTTATAATTTCTACAATCGTGCGGGAATTAAGTGTTCTCAAAATGAGTGCATGAAATAGCCAATGGGGTCATACAAAAAAAAAATATATTGATTTTTTTTATATAATTAAAAAAATTACATAATTTTATACATATGTACATGAAAAATATTTAATATTCTTATACTTTTCATTCATGATTTTCTTTCTAAACATTTTGAGTCTTATTTTGTGACGTCATGGTTTTGTACACACATACAATGATAGTCACGCACACATGTACTCGTGCACGTACTGTACATGAATGTCAGCGCAGCGCTGTCACATTTTTCGACCATAACCAACATTTTCAAAGTAAATATCTTTGCAACAAGTTGTTTTTGTTTAAATGTAAGTACAAATAACGAAATGTTCTAATAAATAAATACAAATTATGTGTGATTTAGATATTACCATGGTTGTATAATATTGTTTTCTGCAAATTATTTGAATTCGCTTCTTCAAAATTAATTTCCATAATCAAATTATTCAATATACAATAAAAACAAAAGCACGAGTACAAAATAACTTGCTGTCACATTTGCTTTCAAGTCAAATAACATAAACGTCAAACGTAGTACCATTTTTATTCGTTAGGAGGGACTACGGTCACGGTCGCAAACCCATGACGTCATTTGAAATTTAATATAAACTTTAAAAAATTATTTCTGTAAAACTAGAAACTTATGTGACATAAAATATATATTTCTGTAAGTGGTTTTAAGTATATACTTTCAGGAAAAAAATAAATTGGAAAATGTGGTATGACCCCATTCCTGCACAAATGCTGAAAATAATTAATGTTAAAGATTTTTGTTTTGTTGTCAAGAAAAAAATTGTCTTGCGAAGTTATGATGTGTGGTAGTTATTATTTGGTCACATAATAGTTACTAAAACGTTTTATAATTCAGTTTCATGGAAATTAGTTGAATAGATGTCCCACCCGCTTGACATAAACGTCGCTTAAACGTCAGAATCAATAAATTATCGTTTCATAAGTTAAAAAGTTTTAAGAAAAAGTTTTTTTTTAAGTAAATAGAACTAATAACAGACTGATTTGTGCTCCGTGGGAAGGCAATTTGCGGTACACGGCACTAAATTGTTCTTTGGTATTTTTTTATATTCCCATGTATAAACGATTTTCGTATTTTATTTACTTTATACATTATAGTGCTACCACCATTAATACATGTATGGCATTTAAGTTGTCTTACCTAGTTTTTTTTTTCTGTACATTCAAGTTGGTAATACTGACTGAGAACTGTGAGAATTGCAGTATTCAACTTCAGTAGTGGTAGCACGCACTTTAGAATTCTATCAAAAGAGGCATTTGTTTTCGCTTTTCGCCACGAAGCGAAAATTTGGTAGCATGCGTGTATGAAAATATTCGCCTGCAAGTAGAGATGCATTCGGGCCGGGCCGGGCCGGACTTTGAGGTTTGGATCGACTCGGCCCGAAAATAAAAATTACAGGTCCGACTCGAAGATCGACTCGACAAAAAATTAACTAACCCGGCTCGAAAATTGACTCGAAATCGGGCCGGGCTTCGGGTCGGGCCGGGCCAAAGCTCGAAATTGGGTACATCTGGCATTGCTAATGTTGATTTTTATGTTAAAGCTAAATGTTTAACTTTTTTCGTGTCAAACTTATAAAAAACCTCTACATTCTTATAACTTTCAACATTAGTTAACATAAGTAGTTAAAAAAGAGACCCTTCTAGTGTAAGTTTGTTATGAAAATTACAGAACTACTTTGTTTAACAAAGTCCTTCGAAAATTTAAAAAACTTTTTCACAAATTTTATATAGAAAATATAATTTACATAAAGATTTTTTATCTAACTTTGTTTCTGCTCAAAAATAGGACAAGAAATCATTATGGTAGGAACAAAAATCACTTTTATTTAAGTATACGAGTAATAACAATAATAATAGCAACATCACAATATAATTATTATGCTTTAATGGATAACCTTGAATTCTTGAAGTAAAATAATACATTTTTATTTATTAATATGTGAAGTTTGTTGTTATTAAATCATTTTGATGCTTTTTAACTTCATCCATTTTAATTAGAATATTAAGGAAATTGTGCATTTGATTGAACTATAAGAGTTTTCGGGCCGGCCCGAAAAGCTCGAATTTTCGGGCCGGGCCAAAATCAAAAGTCCGACTCGCCTCGATTTTTGAAAATGATTAGCCCGATTCGGCCCGATAAAAGATATCTTCGGCCCGGCTCGATGATCGACTCGAAATCGAGGCGGGGTTCGGGCCGGGCCGGGCCAAAGCTCGAAATCGAGTGCATCTCTACCTGCAAGCGTACGACTCGAGGCGAAAGTGTCAAAGTAACGTCATTATTTTGCCACAATTCTATTCAAAGCCAATTTATATATAATTTATACATTTATTATATACAACTGTCATAATATTTTTTATTTTAATAGTATAAAATCCAAAAAAGGAATATAGAATTCTAAAATGCATGCTACCAAGATTCGTAGAAGTAAAATCGTATTCGCCTGCTTTTTATGATAGAATTCTAAAGTGCGTGCTACCACTACAGGTCTGTTATCTGTCAAGTCAAATATGAACTCGATATATGGTGTGTTCAAAGTGTTTGTTAAATTTCTAATTTTTTTTAGAATGTTTTTTTAAGATCGTATAAAAATATTGTATGCAATTCAAGTGTAAAAAGCTTTATGACATTCGGTCAATAATTTTCGTGACTTGGCCAAGCCTCGTCACGAAATACTTGACCTCATGTCATAAAGCTTGTGTTTGCACTTTGGTTTCATAAATAACTATTGTAGTATACGAAGGTTTAAACTGTCTATTGTGAACCTTTGGGTTTCGATGAGAAAGAGTATAAATTTACTCCATATACTTTTAATAGTTAACATTGCCAACATATTTTCACTTATTGTGTACAGTATCAATAACTATATTTTTATTTTAATGAAGCAAATAAATTATTTCTGTTTTTAATGTTGTAAAATAGATGAACAAGAAATGATAAAGAACATATTATAGTTTTAACATTAATGAAATTAGTTAACTCGTAAATATTTCCTACAATATAAATCTGAAAACAGTCAATTTATATACTGACTTCAGTAAAGAGTAAAACTGAGAAACACAAATCAATACACTTATTTATCTTCATCCTAATGACTTTATAAATATCCGTCATTATCGAAAAAGCTATCCACATTTCGTCCATTCCATCCACTCACTACAAGGCTGTTATACCAGACCCATGATTCCTATATATAAAGCATATTCCTATAGTGGAGTAATATCAGCATGGCACTTGGATGTCTTTCATTTCACTCCCACTAATGACAAATCAATACCGATCGTTAGGCCGTCTCCCTCTTACACGTGGCCAAACGGAAGACCGCAAGTGATGGGAACGTGTTACAGAATGTAGGGGACTCAAAATGAAAGAAGCGGTTGCAAAGAATTTTTATAAATATGGTGTTTTTAAGAAATTTGGTTTACGTAAACTGATTTTACCAACTTAAGGTTCCTAACAAAGTTATTTATAAAATTATCGGTTTAATAAGCTAAAAACTGCGCATCAAAATGATTATTCAAATTGCAATAAATTTCACGTTGTCATTTTTCGATGCGATATTTTTTATTTGTTAGGAAATTATATTTATCAGCCACTTTGTTGAAATTGATAAACCGGGTCTCAGTTTTAGCTTCAGATAGCAATTAGTACATATTACAAATTACAATAAGGATTTAATATTATTCTTGAAAATAAGTGCAAAATTACATTTTTGAAAAGGGCAAATTTTTTTCTTTATCGGTATCAAGGGTGTACAATTTCTACTACCTTGTTTTTATAATTGTTATAATGGAGCCTAAGGCTAATATAATTGATAATAAACTAATGAAATACCCATCCCTAATCTTAAAATCAAGTGAAAATAAAAACTTTATACATATTTCGAGAACTAAATTCTTATCTTCAGCAGTATTTTTTTCTTTTTACTCCAAAATCTTAATATAAGAATAAGAGTAAAGAGATATTAGGATGACTCAACATGTCAATTATGCCACAGGTTCTATCAACTTTTATTAATTACCTTCCATCACTTTTAAGTATGGAAGGTATTGTCTTCGGTTAAAAAAATTCAGAGGTGTGTTTTTAATGAATAAGCACGTTTTAGAGTTCCTTTCCTACTAAGATTGTACAAGTTTTACGATAACGTCTGTATGTGTGTGTGTGTGTGTGTGTGTGTGTGTGTGTGTATGTATGTGTGTGTATGTGTGTGTGTATGTGACAAACATTTCTCCGACAATACAACACTACTACAATTCTAAAAATTATAATTCTTTCTTATTCCTCTTCTTTACATCCATATGAAGAGCTGATTAGATTTTGGTTATAATTGGTCAACCGGAAGTTCTCTTATTGGAAGTTCTTCACAATTTTTCTTCAAAAAACGCAGTTAAATATCATTTTTCGACATTTTATGTGACTATCAATATGAAAGAATTTCTTATTGTCTATATGGTTTGATTATACATTTTTCAATAGATATAGAGTTAAAGGATTATAAAGAAATTAACTTTCATAAATCAGCCAGCGTTGCTATAATCATGGAAACAGTTTTTATGTTCAAATCATTCTAATTGACAGATGTCACAGTTAAGTTCCATTTACGCAGTGTATGTCCGTGTTATAATTTTATTGGATTTATAGAATCTTTTCCAACGAATATTCGGTATGAAATTTTTTTAACAGTTTTTCTTAAAAAAAAAACACAGTTAAATATCATTTTTTGACATTTTATGTTATAAAGATAAAAGTATATGTTCGTTTTACAATTTTACTGGATATATAGAATCTTTTCCAAGTTTCGATATGGGATTTGTATAAAATACATAGAATTGACGGAAGGTAATGTGCTGGCCACATCATATTTTTTTATTTCAATGGGGTCTAACCTATACCATACTCAAATTTTAGATAAGACTGCGAAAATATGAGTAAATTAATGAGTATTAGTGAAAAAAAAGTTTCGATTTTAACTAATTCGCAAACTACATGTGATTGAAGTCGATTAATAATTAGCATGACATATTATGTACTAAGCAATCTGAGTGCTTGATTTTAAAAGCGAAAATTGCGCGTTTTGTGCGTCCACCCATCGTGAAACCATCAATGGACAAACACTAGCGCCACCCGCCGCCGTAGTTTGTAACACAATATTGTCAAACAATGGTCAAACTGTTTCAATGTTCTATAATTTATTAGCACAAAATGTATTTTATTTGTTATTTATCATTAATAATTTCTGCACGAATATAACGTAAGTTTATGCTATGTGAACATGAAAAATTTGAACTCTTCAGAGTCTAGAACTAATAGTTTGTCGACCACTGGGGTGAGGACATGCTGCGTCAGACGCCAAATTCTGAACTTTAAAAATTCATATCTCGCTTATTACGTACGTAAAATTCATTCGCGTTTGCACCAAAATTCTTGGCTCATCCTGTTCTTCCAGAAAACAGAAATAAAAAAAAAATGGTATAGAACCCCATTATTTCTATATGCTAAATAATACTGGGTATTGGTTTACACTTCTTTAGGGTAGTTTTTAATGTCTTTCGAATGGCGATCCTTACGTTTTTATCATTATTGGATTTTGAGTTTTGAAACCAAAGTTGTACTTTTTATGTGGACGCCGATGTAGAAAATAGCACTACTAAATTCAGATTAAGAAAAAATGTGACATTGAAACAAATGAAATCATATTCTTTTATAGAGAGGACAACCTTTATATTCTAATGTTGAATACTTACTGAAATATCACACATAAAAATGCGATTCCAATTTTTATTGTGTGAAGGAATGATTTATGTTTATTACTGGACAATCTGAAATAGTATGTCCTTTGATTTGATATTTTCATTGTACTACTACTACCAAAGTACTCCTAGTCCTACTAGTTCGAAAATCAATTCACTGTGATTATTATTATTGTTATATGGTGTGTGTGTGTGCGTGTGACGATAATTTCGGCCGCGATAACTCCATTACTACAATTTCAAAAATTATAAATTTTCATATTCCTCGAAGATCTGAACAGATTTTGGTTATAATAGGCCAATAAACCAATTTTTTAAAAATATTTTTAAATGAAAGTTCGTTTAATTTTTAACCAATTCGTGGTATCAAAAAGTCATAATTGTTTTTTATAAAGTTGCATTTGATTTTTAAAGAAACCTATAGCTATCTTTTTCGCACCAGTTTCTGTAATAGGCTGCGTGAAAAAGATACCAATAATGAGACGTCATCTGTATCCCTGGAAATAAATTCAAATATCTCGCAACGTAATTATTAAAAAAATTTTTTTTTTATCTTAACCGTTATTTATTGAGTAGTACTTTAAGGATAAAGTGTTCATTTTATTATTTTTTGTTATGGTTTATGGGCCTATGGAAGTACATTTATTTGCAATTTTCAACAGTTTTTCTTTCAAATTAAAGAATATTTTATACTATGTACAACTTGATTGCATTTTCAATAGAGTTAAAGAATTATAAAGAAATTTCATAAATCAGCCAGCTATGCTATAACTATGGAAACAGCTAGATACTATATTCATATAATTCTGATTTACAGATGTCAGTGTTAAGTGAAATTTACAGTGCATGTTTTTGGTATAATTTTACTGAAAATATAATTACATAAAAGAATAGTGTCGTTTAAGAAAAAATGCTTTTTAATGCAATGACGTCATTTGCACTGTATGAGAGCATTTGAATCGAAAACGCTATTAGTTAAACCATTTTAGTTGTTTCTTCATGGCTTTCGTCGATATAGCTCTTTTATATTGATTTATTACTTCTTCTATTTCTTTGCGTAATGTTGGTACATAGTTGCTAATTGTAATTATTATACATAATATTACGTTAGAACATAATACGATGAAGCAAATTTCATTGATATGTAAAATTATCATTGAAATAGGAAAAATCTCAAAGTCCATAAAAAGGTAAAATTTGTTGTTAAAGTAACAAAGAAAATTATATTTTTATTCTAGAGAGAAGTGAATCCTTGTTCTTGTCCTCTTCTTCATTATGGGCGCAATGTTTCAATTTCAAAGTCATTAAAGATCGTAATTAAGCAATGAAATGTTTATCGCGCGATCTGGAAATGTCTGTGGTGTTGAGATATTTGGGTGGGCGAGGAAGTAATTTACTCTGAATGATGTATACGTAATTTAATGTAATTTTACGATGGATTTATTCCTGCGGGTCCAGTTTATGATTCCGGAACTGCACAAGTCGTAAAATTTTGCTGTTAGCTGCTTTTTCATGGCGACATAAACTTGTTAAAATTCAGACAACATTTTTCAGTGAGGTACAGATCGAGATCAAGAACGAGATCTCTCAATGAACAAGGAGATAAATGAATTAAAAAGAAAATGTGACCAATTAGTGCTAAATAATAACACTTCAACTCCAAATTAAATTTTACATTGTCTATTTATTATTTTATAGTTTTGTCTTTCTTTTTTTGGAAAAGCTATATAAAGTAGAGGCTACGATGTTCCGATACGGTTACGTATTACTATATTTTAAAAATTGTTAGATTTGTTGAAAATTCCAGGATTGGATTCTATGAAAATATACATTTAATGAAAGACAAAATTTGTAATAGGGACTTTGCATCTACGTCTCTCAAGGTCAATAATATGGCGAATGATCAGCTGATTTTCGACAAACAAGCTTCAGTTCAGTATTATGTCTTAGATAGCGAAAGTACCTTTTGTGCAATAAATTCATCTTTTTTAAAATTTAAGTGACATTTAAAGTAACTGGTCTTCAATAAAGGTATGTATGAATTAGCAAAACAAACCAGTCATCGGCTGTTTAATTTTTTATGGACCATGGAAAATTTCTGCTCTATTAACTTTAGAACAAAAGTGTAACTACAAAAAATATTCAAAATTAAAAACTACATCTAATAAATTCAAAATTATTGTTTACGTGCGCTTCGTTCGCGAAAGAGAGGCAAAATAAAAGTTGTTAATTGAAATAGAACAATAATGTTAAATAGGTGTATTGTTTCAGTTGTTGTTGTTGTTTTTGTTGTTTTTGTTGTTTTTTCTGGTTAATTTCTTCAGATATAGAACTATGAAAATCACATGCATATATTGTATTTTAACATATTTCTGTAGCCATACGTAAATAAATAAATAAATAATTGTTTCAGTTTGACAGATGACGTCTGTCATAAAGTTTTATTATTTATTGATTTTATTAAATCAAATATTAATTAAATAATTTATTTTTGTAACAAAGCGTATCTATGATTACTGATAAATAATTTAATGAAATCTATCATTATTAACTTTGTCAGATGATGCCATCTGTCAAACTCAAACAATAGGCAACCTGTATATACCTAATTATTACAACTTTTATTTCGCCACTCTCTCTCTCTCTTTCTTATAGGGTAGAACTTACAGGCCTATAATAGTATGTTATACGCCAAGGTTGAGAAGATAATCATTATTGACCCAGCGCCTATTGTAATATATATTGTATATAAGGCGCCTGGTCAATAATGATCGTCTCAACTGTGGTTTATATACTATTTTTTTCACTACTAGCACATAAATTCTCTTTGAATTTTTTTTTATTGATAATTACAATAATTTTGACATGAATAATAACGTTACTTATTTGTTAATATTCACAAAAACAAAGTAGGCTGCATTTGTTTTTATCTGACATTTTGCTCATTTCGTTGGTTTGATAACCTTACTTATGGGCCTTGATTTGTATTTGATTTAATTATTTAATAAAAACACTTTGTGCTGGTACAGTCAGCAGTCTTATTAGTTTATTATTATTTTTCAATAAATCTATTGAAATGTATTTACCTACAAATACAAAAAAATAGTGATTTGTTCAATCCTGCGTCTACAAATATTTCACATTTTCACCAAAACAGCACAGTGGCCAGGCGAGGCGGCAGGGTAGGTCAATTTAAAATTATGTTGGCAAATTTAAATTATATACTTAACACGTTTCTTGAGTTTAATGAGTTAAATAATATTTGGATTTGGAGGCTTGAGTTTGATTGAAAAGTGACAGTTTGCATTATAGACCAAGGTTAATAATAAATTATTATTGACCAAGGTTACCATGGTTACAAGCAAGCGGTAGTAAAAACAATTTCTCATGTCAAATAAAGGTAAATAATAGTGGGTTCCTAGGCTAGTAGTGAAAAAAAAAAAAATATTATCATTGTAGTTCATATAGTCCATAAAGAAAGCAGACAGCCGGTATAATATACACAAGTAACAGCGATTAGTTTTAATTTAATAAGCTTGAATTCAACTAAGTACATAATAACAATATCATCTAATATTTTTTTTCACCAAACACTCTATTAATACATTCACAGTTCTACGCTCTAAAGGCTAATTTATGATGAATTTAATTTGAAAATTTACTTCTAGAAATTTTGATTTAAAATTTACAATTTTCTCTCTGGTTTTGAAATTCTGGATCTGACCAATCAGTATCTATCACGTGACGTCATTGCTTGTCATTTGACGTTTCACTAGTTATCAGTTCAGATTTTAGGTTACAATTTTATTTTCACATCCATGAATTTGTTAGAGGCTAATGGGCATGATTTTTTAATATCGGGATTTTTATTGTTGATTTATGTAATAAAGAAATAAAAATTAAAAAAACGTAGATGGTCTATTAGGCCGTGGTTAGGCCTATAAACACATTGATTTGTCAACGGGCAATAACATAGTTTGTTTCTGAAAGTTAAATGAGCAATTCTTAACTCGTATCACGCAAACATTTTTATTTTTGTACAATTCATTTACTTTGTCGTACAAATTACGATGTTCGCGAATACTGCTTCTTAACAAAAAAACAAAATATCAATTTGTTCCTGTGAATGGGGTCCCGTGGTCTCGTGTCTGGTCGCGAACCTGGGGGAACTGGGTTCGATCTCGACCGACGCCAAATATTTCAAATTTTAAATGGCACAAAAGTGACCCCTGTGGTGCACTCTCCACGCCAGCAATAAGCGCCCGCACGGTACAAATATGTCATCATCATTACCGATATCTGCGATAAAACAGATTAGCACACCCAGAAATGGGTAATATGCCGTGATGATATATTTATTTATTTCCTGTGAATTTTCAAATTGTCAACAACTCACAAACAGAAAAGACAGCTGACGGTTGAAGCAAAGTTATACCTAGCCCCCATGTTTCATAGTTCTCTCTTGTGATTGGTCGAGTTAGAACTTTACATTTGAAAATATAAAATATAGTTATATTTCAAATCTAAGTTTCAAATTTCTAAATTTGTAAATCGTTCATAAACCATCGTATGCGTCTAAGAGAATTTATATTTTGAAATCTAAATTATAAATTAAATTCATTATAAACCAGCCCTAAGTTTTTCCCAAAAGAAAAAATAAGTTCACCGCTATAAAAAATAAAACCAATCAGCTGTATCTGTAACACAGCTGCCATGTTCAAATGTCACGTGTAAGTGCCTTATTTGAATTGATAGTTATTATCTTGAGTTTCTTTGTGTTCATATTGGTGTTGTTTACTATTTTTCTATTTTTTTTTTTTTATGAAATATTAAGTGATATTGTATCTATAAGCATATTTTTTCTACCTATTAAAAATTACTGAAAATGTATTTTTTCTACAAACTCAAAATGAGTGCGTGAATATTTAAAACTATGTATGTACACATTTTTTAATATATTTTTTTAAATATTCTATTGGGGTTTTATGCCGATCCTTTCACTGTACACATTAATGGGCTACATGCGTACCTTTTTTTATTTCATATTTTTGAAGAGCAGGTAAAAACTTGCTACCCATATTTTTTCTTTTGACAAAATTTTTATTAATTAGCCAGACAAAATTTGATTATTTGAATTCCCGCCATGTATGACGTAGAATTACGCCGCACCAATGAGTAGTCGTAAAGCCATGGCGTTTTTTGTACGGGTAATGTAGATCTCCTGTTTGACGTTTTAACAATAGTTTGGAGGTTAGTATTTTAGTTTGTCTTTTTCGTATTAATATTTTAAATTACATGTAACTACCTATGTGTTTATTTGTGAAGTAGTTAATATATTTGACAGCCCAGAGAGAGAAAAATGTAAAATTTAAATTAAAATTTTCTCGCATGCAATGCCATCTATATGTTACATTCTTAAACATGGTTCCCTTCTTTAGTTCAATATAATGACGTTACAGAAAATTTTCTTTCTTAATTTACTAAAAAACAAATATTTTTTTAAAATAAAATTTATATTTTTATTTATGTTTTCAACATAACATTACGTATAGAGTGATAGAAATTGGATTTTCAGTACTACGCATAGCCTAGCAAGGCTAGCTGTGTTCTGATATTATTATTCTGTATAATAAATTGCATATACGATTTTGAGCTTTTGGAATAAAATTCTTGTTGGTGGGCGATGTGTTTTCAATGAAGGGGTATGTTACCTTCACGTATAGAGTGATAGAAATTGGATTTTCAGTACTACGCATAGCCTAGCAAGGCTAGCTGTATTCTGATATTATTATTCTGTATAATAAATTGCATATACGATTTTGAGCTTTTGGAATAAAATTCTTGTTGGTGGGCGATGTGTTTTCAATGAAGGGGTATGTTACCTTCCAGTAAGGGAAGAAGCAGCGTATTCTCCTTAATTGGGCAGGTATGAGAGCGCTCGGCAGTATTTCACAGTTAATGTAAGGCCCAGAACGTAACTCTGGATTTATCGTTCGTTGTGCACTGCGCCTGGTTGAATTAGAATGCTTTCCCGCGTTACCGTGGCAACCATCCTGGGTGCTGCAACACTTCCAGGTGTTGTTTACATCATGGCATGGCCAACTTGTTTATGCACTAATATCGATCGGGGTGAAATTATTATTAAAACTCCGACAGCCGGAAAAGCAACATTTTGGAATTGTTTAATGTCACTATACTTCCATACAAGAGCAAATAAGAATGGCAACAATTAGCTTGTTTATCTACGAAATGAGAAGCCATAAG
The DNA here is from genome assembly GCA_943142095.1 of Ophonus ardosiacus. Classification (NCBI taxonomy): domain Eukaryota; kingdom Metazoa; phylum Arthropoda; class Insecta; order Coleoptera; family Carabidae; genus Ophonus; species Ophonus ardosiacus. The sequence goes on from OW964830.1 coordinate 39,284,920, forward strand.
TAATTCCTACCTTCAACAAATACAGGCTGTCCCATGAAATGTTAAATACGATACTTATGTAACAAAACGGAAATGGCGAGAGGTATTGTGCTGGACACAACAGATTTTTTTAACTCAAATTTTTGCATAAACTGCATAAAGCCTCATTTCCACCGAATGTTTTATTGCTTAATGCATAATGATTAGTGCATAAGACTTAATGCATTATGACAATTTACCATTTTCAGCTATTTTGTTTAGTGACTAATTCAACAGAAATGTCACAAGTTTTTCCCTTATTTCTTGTTGTCTAACAGACTGCAATTGCAGCAGCAATTCTTCTTTTTTTTTTAAAATATGTGATATACATAATTTTCTGTATCTATATCTATACCGAAAAATTAAAAATTTAATAATTATAAAATAGATTGACAGTTGACAGTTCAGGTTAGAAATTTGAAATCTTTTATTCTTACGCATTGCTCTTAATTCTTAAGCATTAATTACAGCTCTTACGCATTAGGACAATCGGTGGAAATGAAGCTTAAGTCTTTTAATTAAACCAAATGTGGTAAATGCCACAGTAAATTAGTAACTTGATCCAAAAAAATTACAATCTCTCATCTTTTATTTCATGGCTAGATCGATTCTAAATCAAATTCAAACATATTTTTACCTCTCGCTAAGAGAGGTATTGGATTCATGCTAAAATTCGCATATCCAGATTTTATTGGATAAGCACGATTTAAGGTCCATAGAATCCGATTATAACATTTTTAAAATGATGTCTGTGTGTGTGTGTGGATGTGTGTATGTGTGTATGTGTGTATGTGTGTATGTCTGGATGTTGTAGACACGATTCCTCAAAACTATAAGACTTAAAAAATATTTAATATCTGACATTTAGAAACTTCCTCATGCAATTAAAAATAGATATAATTAGAATTATATGTGTGCAGAAGACATGTTAAATACAATAAAAAACAATATTTGAGTAAAGTTATGTAATTTTTTGTTATAAAACGACGGTTCGAAAGCGAAGTGCAATACAATACTTATATAGCATAATATGGAAATGGCGAGAGGTCTTGTGCTGGCCACAACATATTTTTATAAATATCTTCTCATCTGGGATATACCGACTAATTATCCTTGTTACGAACAAAAATATAAATTGTCTCCTTTCGTTCGGCTATAAATCAATTTCACCATAGGTCACTGCTAAATTTTTTGGTGGCAGCATTTTCCAAAAGTTTAGTCCATCAATCTACCTGGTAATCAATATAAAATTCTGTTCAATACATGTTCGAAAATTCACTGTATCTAACAGATAGAATATTCCAGTCCATAAAAAAGATTTATGTCACTTCTACACCCACACCTTTCTCTTTTTAAAAGCCCTTTTCTTCTCGCTAAAAAATTACTGACGGAAATTTTGTTTCTTTGTGTTGGCAACCTTGTCGCAATAACACAAATCTTTTTTCTTGCAATAAAAATAAGATTTCGCAAGCACGAGTAATATCTCTCTGCTTCTTACGTTTAAATTATTCATATAAATATATGGAGAGAAGAATAGAATAAGAATTGTACCGGGCCGCGCGAACATATTACCGTTTCTAGCCGTGTATTACAGACTTTAAAAATGGTTGGGGATGCATGAGGTAGATTAAATTACAAGTTTATTGAAAAATGTTTTTGGATGTGTTTCTGACAAGCAACAATGTACAAGACAGTGAAAAATGGATGGAGGAATTTTCAACAAGCTTTTGAATATTTTCTTATGCAGGGAAAATCTTATCCATATTAAAAGTTTGGTTTTATTTAATAAATACTTCAATGTAAATAACGTAAATTTCAAGTACATTTTCTGTAAATTTTCAAACAAATTATGGTTTCATTTATAATAAAAATAAGAATTTCTTACCTTAGGTTATTGGTAATGATAGGTAAATATGTGTAGTTTAATGCAAGAAAAACCATTGTCAACATTTAATAATTTTGAGAATTATAATCTTTTTAATTCTTATACCAAAGTTCTTATAGTAAAGTATATTTTTCAAACAATAAGGTATAACATATTTTGAATCTACGTTGTGGGCAACTACTCAGTGACATAATAGTATATTAAAAAAACTGATGTGGCCAGCACATTACCTTCCGTCAATTCAAAGTATTTTGCACAAACCCCTTACCGAAAGTTCATTGGAAAAGATTCTACATATCCTGTAAAATTAATACCAACAAAACTATTTTCTACAAATTACATACCGAAAATTCCTTGGAAAAGGTTCTATATATCCAAAAAACATTATGACACGAACATATGTAAATTTCACTTGACACTGACATCTGTCAATTATAATTATTTGAATATATGAGCTGTTTTCATGATTTTAGCAAAGCTGGCTGATTTATGTAAGTTAAACTCTTTATACTTCTTCAACTATGCATATTGATATTCACATAAAATGTCAAAAAATGATATTTAACTGCGGTTTTACAAGGAAAACTGTTAAGGACTTCAAATAAGAGAATTTCCGGTTGACCAATTAAAACCAAAATCTAATCAGCTCTTCATATGGATTATAAAGAAGAGGAATACGAAAGAATTGTAATTTTTAGAATTGTAGCATTGGAGTTATCGTTGGAGAAATTTTTGTGATACAAACAAACACACACACACACACACACACACACACACACACACACACACACACACACACACAAACACACGGGTTTTCAGTGCGTTTATAGACTCATAACAACACCGAAATAGAAAAACTATCTAAAGCAACTAAAGTCTTAGAAATTTTACTGCCATGTCTGCACTGGTAATTTTCTAAAGACGTATTTTCTTATTTTGTAACATGACACTGATTATACATTTCAAAGGATGCCTATTCCTATTTATAACATGGTATTGAGTCAAAGGATGCCTAATCTCCGTTACATTTGGATTTTGATTGTTTTTACCTTCCGTCACCTTTAGGTAAGGAAGGTATTGTCTTTGGTCAAAAAATTCGGTGGTGAGTTTTTAATGAATAAGCACGTTTTAGGGTCCCTACAATACGAATATACCATTTTTAAGATGATGTCTGTATGTGTGTGTGTGTGTGTGTGTCCGTGTGTGTGTCTGTGTGTGAGTCCGTGTGTGTGTCCGTGTGTGACAAATTTTTCTCCGACGATAACTCCAATACTACAATTCTAAAAATTATAATTCTTTCGTATTCCTCTTCTGTACAACCATATGAAGAGTTGATTAGATTTTGGTTATAATTACTCCACCGGAAGTACCCTTATTTGAAGTTTTTAACAGTTTTTCCTAAAAAAACGCAGTTAAATATTATTTTTTGACATTTTGTTATTATACATATTAAAGAAATTACTCTTCTCTATATGGTTTTATTATACATTTTCCTTCATAATCAATAGATGTAGATTTAAAGCGTTATAAAGAAATTAATTTTGAAAAATTAGTCTGCTTTGGTATTTATCATGGAAACAGATGATATATTAAAAAAATTTAATTGACAGATGTCATTTGGAAGTGCAAATCCAAATATGGAGTGTATAAGATCTAAAATTGATATGGCATAGTGTTTCTCGCAAGTGACACGCAGAGAAAGGCCAAAGAGAAGACGGAAGAACTGTATCGCAAAAGACTTGAGAAAGAAAGGACAGTGTGATGCGTTGGACAAGAATGAGTGGAAGAGAAGAGGAAACAGCGGCCCCTAATAAAATAGGGGAAAGAAGAAATGAAGGAAGTGTCTAGTGCATTTTACTTAGTGTATATTTATGTTATAATTTTATTGGATTTATAGAACCTTTTCGAATCAACTTTTGGTATAGAATTTGTAAAAAATAGTATGTGTTCGTGTTCGATTTTACATGATATTATATAGAATCTGTTCCAAGGACTTTTTGGTATGGGATTTGTACAAAATACATCGAATTGACGGAAGGTCTTGTGCTGGCCACAACAGATTTTTTTATATATAACAATTTGGCCATATACAATCAATCTTATTTTAGTTAATTATAATGGTTGTTCTTGGAATAAGCCAGTAACATTTCTTATTGTATTAAATTTTTGGTTTTTTTCCTGTTTTATATTTCCGTCGTGCAATTGACTTCTGCTGAGCCATAAATTTTATTATTATTATTATTATTATTATTATTACAATTACTCGTATACTTAAAACGGCTGTTTCGTTTTAAGTAAAGAAATAAAGTATAGAAATATTACAAAATCCATATTTGATTTCAATTTAATAAAAAATGAAGCATAATTTATGTGATTTTATAGAAAACTACAGTATAGAATATTAGTTTTCCAATAATCAATATTGAAATAGATAAGTAACGTACTGTGTATGTTTAAAATAAATTTTACTAAGTATATATTTTTAATAATGTTATTAGTGTATGACATTTAATATGAAATGAAATATTTTAGGGTAATATAAAATAATATTTGATTGTTGATTTTATTTATTTTTGTTTATAGGAATAATAAGCAAATATGAACATATTTTTTAATATTCATGAAAATATAATATTAAAAAGTACTGTTTTGTTTTGGTATTTTGGGAAAATTTGTTTTTGTAATGTTCAGCTATTAATAAATATTGAACTACTAGTTTAAATATGATCATAAAAATAACAATTAAATGTAAAAATGTTTGAAACAAATATTTATCTAAAAACGTATATTCGTAGGTAGATATAAATAACTACAATCAAAATTTATTTAAATTTGATGTTTATCTTTTTTAAATATAGGTACATCTAGTGTGAGTTTATGTTTTCATTAATGTTCCAAAGTATAATGATTATGTTAAATAAAATATAGGTATATGAATAGTTTACTATTTTATTAAATTCGACTAAACATAGTCTTGTATTCCTAAGTAAAGTAGTAACAGTAATAATAATATAATTACAAGGCTGCAACAATAAAGTAAATATAAGTAGCTATTTTAATTTCGTGTTATAACTTCAAATATTTTTGCATAATATAATATAATAAAAGGAAAAAGTTATTAATTTTTTATTTCTACGTCAAATATTAAAAATAAATATGTTAGGTACCTATATAAATTGAAAATATATGTATGCAATTTTTTTTTTTGGTAAATAATACTAATTACTATGTAATATATTAGTTATATATTAAAATTACATTAACATTTTGAACTAATGGTTTTATAGCACACTTTTTTATATGAAAATATTGTATAGTACCTAATTACTTCTTGAATATATTATGAATTTTTTATTTGTCTGCTAATGCATTAAATAAAAAATTGATATTAATTTAAAAAGTCAATCATTAGTGCATAATTTATTATGGTAAGTAAATAAAATTTTGTCTGTGATAATAAATAATAATGCTTTTTATAACAAAAAAATTTGATGTGGCGAGCACATTATCTACTGTCAGTTCTATGTTTATTTGCACAAATCCCTTATCGAAAGTTCCTTGGAAAAGATTCTATATATCCAATAAAACTGTAACACGAACATAACTATTTCCTACGTATTCCATACCGAAAGTTCCTTCGAAAAGATTCTCTACATCCAATTGCACTTTACACTGTCTGTCATTTAGAATATTTAAATATATCACCAGTTTCCATGGTTATACCATAGCTGGCTGATTTATGAAAGTTAAGCATCATTTCCACCGAATGTTTTATTGCTTAATGCATAATGATTAGTGCATAAAACTTAATGCATTATGACAATTTACCATTTTCAGCTATTTTGTTTAGTGACTAATTCAACAGAAATGTCACAAGCTTTTCCCTTATTTCTTGTTGTCTAGCAGACTGCAATTGCAGCAGCAATTCTTCTTTTTTTAAATATGTGATAGGTACACATAATTTTCTGTATTTATATCCATACCGAAAAATTAAAAATTTAGTAATTATAAAATAGATTGACAGTTGACAGTTCAGGTTACAAGGTTGCAATATTTTGTTCTTAAGCATTGCTTTTTAAACATTAATTATAGCTCTTACGCAATAGGACAATCGGGGGAAATGAAGTTCAAATCTTTATCTATTGAATATGAAGGAAAATGTGTAATCAAACCGTATAGATATACAATCAAATGTTCTTTCATATTTATAATAACATAAAATGTCAAAAAATAATATTTAACTGCGTTCTTTCATTAAAAATTGTTTAAATAAAGGTACTTCCGGTTGTTCAATTATAACCAAAATCTAATCAGGTCGTTATTTGGATGTAAAGAAGAGAAATGTGAAAGAATTATAATTTTTAGAATTGTAGTGTTGTAGTGATCGACAGAGAAATTTTTGTCACACACACACACACACACACACACACAGACACACACACACACACACACACACACACAGACACACACACACACACACACAGACACACACACACACACACACACACAGACACACACACACACACACACACACACACACAGACACGTACACATAGACATTATCGTAAAATTAATAAAATCTAGGGACCCTAAGAAAAATATGTATATTAAAATTACAAGTTATTTTATAATACGAAAACAATAATTTTTCTTGAGCGCAAAATTTGTAAACAATTCTTTGTTCCTAAGGTTATCGCTCAAATGCAGCTGTAGACACGTGTTTCGCTCTTATTAGAGCTCATCAGTACAGCATAGCTAGTTAATAGGTGGATATTAACTAGAGGTAGTAATAAAAAAAACTGTTTACAAATTTTGCGCTCAAGAAAAATTATTGTTTTCGTATATTTACGTATGGGGGTCCAAGTAACGGGTCTGGTGGGTGGTTATAAATTATCGCCGCTGTGACGTTGTATTTATCCACAATGTGTGTGGAAATGCTGACCGAGACAACATGGGTGTATTTGGCTGCTTACTAGTTCTGTTACACTGTGTCAGTTTTTTTTTATTACTACCTCTAGTTAATGTCCACCTATTAACTAGCTATGCTGTACTGATGAGCTCTAATAAGAGCGAAACACGTGTCTACAGCTGCATTTGAGCGATAACCCTAGGAACAAAGAATTGTTTATTTTATAATTTTTGTTTATCGACAATATTTTTTAAAAGAAAAGCTAAAGTATTTCTTGCATAGTATTAGAATATTAAATAAACTTATCTTGCTCGTTATATCGTTATCATTTCTATGCTTGGTATCGCATAACATTATAGATAGGTACGTACATATGATAATATGGGAAAAGAAATGCAACACAATTAGAAAAATTTTAAATTCCAAATAAATATATTTATTTTAGCAAAGTAGAACATTGTGATAAACTTTTAAACGAGAACATTATTTATGCCCAGTTGCACTATTAACACTTAAAATTTAAAATTGATTTAATGAGTTAGTAAATACAATTTTACATTGAAATTTAAAAAAAAATTCATTTGGAATTAACATAAAGTTATTTGGCTAACTCAATAAAACTCTTCTGGCTTTAATTTTTTTAATAAAATAAATCGATTTATAAATGTGTGACAAATTATCTATTAGATGATTAACATTGGTATATCAGTTTATCTGGTTTTGACGGCTATTTTTCTCATTTCATCCTATAGGTTTGAAAGGGTTCAAGGTAAGCGAAGGTAAACAAGATATCATGTTTAGTTTTATTGTATTTTTCCTTACTTTTATTAAGAATTATATGAAGGAGTCAATTTCAGTAGGTACACTGTTTGCTACAATTCAGTAGGTGTATGTACATTATTACATTGTTGTGTTTTACAGCTTTTTTCCCAAGCTCTTCTATTACTTTAGTTTAAAATTAGGTTTATGATACTACTAAATAAAAAGCGCTCTGAAAAACAGAATAATATACGTCAGATCGTATGAAGAACAAACAACAACATATCTATAAAATATATTTAAAGCCCAATAACATTTCAAATGTAGGTAAATATTACATATAAAAGAAAGTTTGACGTATATAATTCTACACTGTTTTACGTATCGCCGCCAAATTATGTAGAGATGTTCTTTCAGCTTCTGGACGTGTCGTAGACGAAGTTAAGTTCAAAATTTTGCACAGATTTTTTCATAATTAACTTTCAAAGAAGCATTGGTATTGGTATCGAGAACATTTGGGGGTATTCATTAGCATTCAGGGGTGCGCCCATAAAATAAAAACGCGAGTATGAATGATCACCAAATTTTGCAGTTTATGATTATTATAATCTCTTTCACTTTGTTTTGTTGTTTGACGGTTTCTCATTGCCGTGTTATCGATTAAGTTTATTGATTATCGTTGATTAACGAGTGCGTCGATCAAAATAACAACGTAAACATTGCTTAAATAGAAAATTTTTAATAAATTTATCTATTAGAAAATTGGACATTGCTGCTACAAAAATTTGTTCAATAAAATAATATCCAAAGGTCTTTAAATAATTAGCAGTAAAATAATGAACAAACCGGAAACCGGCCCTAAATGATTAATGTGTTATTAAAGCAGGTCATTTGAACAACATGTATAAAAACATATCGATCACATATATTTATAGCCCAATAACATTTCAGTCATATGACAAATGTCAAAACCACGCTCTCATTAAATTCGCAAAAGTTGACCCGCATTCCACACCCCAAAAAAAAAAAAATCCCCCAAACCATACATCACCATCCACAACCATTCGAACCATTCACCACAACAATTTTTCACACAACCACAAAAACTCACCACTATACGGAGCCATCCTGCCGGCACGCTAACCACTGAGTCAGTCAGATAAGGTCACTGGGGGTGGATTCAAACCCGGGCAGCACTCAAAGGGTAGAAATGTTGGAGAAATGAGAGTGTCAATGTGATTAGAACAGTTTAAAACGAGAGAACTCACGATCGACGCGTCGTCGACGACGCCCAAACCAAAACGACGCCACGTTTGTCATTCCATGCCGGACCGACGCGCACCCCCAACACGCCGGGAGGCATAGGCGTAGCAGGGATGGTTTTTTTGGAGGGTGGAAAGAAATGGGCAAGGTTTTTTCGTGCAACAAGTTGTCATATTAATATAATTAGTATTAAAATGTGTACATTTACCGTAGATACTCTGAGCTGGAGAGTTTAATTATCTGGATTGTACTGTTCAGTTCAGAATAGGAACTCTTAGTTCTTACACTTCGTTTGTAAAATAAGAGTAAATCAAAAATTTCCTTAAATAATTTTTTGCCTTTGATTCTCTCAATCTTGTTTACACTCAAACACAAAAAAATCCATTTTGATGTAACTTCGTTCAACAAATTACTCTCGAGTTTCTTTCGATTATATTTTTAGAGACAATTAAATGGGTTTTGTTATTTTCGGAGGTAGCGCCCACTCTGACAGACCTGAATTATTTTATAGGATATTGAGAATTGTTTTGTTGATTTATATTTTGAGGGTTAAATTTTTATTTGTTTCATTTTTTTTAAGTGCAATGTTCGTGTTCACGGAAAAAAGTTCAAATCATCAACACATACCATTATTTTGTAACAAAAATACCACGGTAGTATTTTTTTGACATGGGTCTCTCAGACCCGGTGTCACCTCCCGTGTCACAGAAAATGGGCGCCACTTCTAAAGGGCTAAAAATGCAGATTTTTAGAATAAGAGAAAAATCTCATTTTTTTCTTGTTTTTTATTTTTAGTCGTAGAATTAATTGTCTGTGTATAGTTAGCCCATTACTATCTACTTTTAACTCAGAAAAAAGACAGAATAAATCATCGAATATTCAGAAGAAAAGAAAGTAAAAAATGACTTCACCGTGTTGATCCACAGATTCTAAAAGTTCTGCATTATGTTTTTGATTTATATATTTATCTTTGTCCATCGTTTTCTGAGTCTTCATGGATTTAAAATATTGCTGGAAATCTTCTATTTATTTAATTTAATATTTTGTACAAGAATTATTAGAAATGTAAGAATGCAAAGTCTAAACACTTTGGATTGTATTACGAGTCCACTTTTATAGACGCTTTTGTTAAAAGTGACGTTTAACCTCATGAGAATTCATTATAATATAAAAGCACATTTTATATAAATAAATAAATATATCATCACGGCATATTACCCATTTCTGGGTGTGCCAATCCGCTTTATCGCAGATATCGGTAATGATGATGACATATTTGTACCGTGCAGGCATTTACCAGGCGTCACCTCACGGGCACTCATTGCTGGCGTGGAGAGTGCACCACTTTTGTGCCATTTAAAATTTGAAATATTTGGCGCCGGTCGGGATCAAACCCGGTTCCCCCAGGTTCGCGACCAGACACTCAGGCACGCGGCCACGGGACCCCATACATTTTATATTATTATTGTAATAGTGCGTTCGTAATACGGGTCATTATTTTTTGTTTGGCTTTTAAAACTTTTAGGTCACATTTTTAATGGATGTCAAATGTCAATGCATTTAGTAACCCCGCTCAGAAAAACGAGTTTTGTCTAAATATAATTAGATATTATTTTATTAGGCAATATGTCTAATAATTTAGTATAATTTACAAATCTTACTTTAGCATTTTAACTAATCCGAAATGGATAATGAATATTTTGTAAAATATCGTCAATTTGAATATGAAAATGGTTACTTTAATAACTTATTTTACTTAATTTTACAATATTTTAGCATAATTATTTTTTTTACAATTTTTGGTAATTTATGTAATGAATTTAATAAATTAAATGAAAAAAATGAATATTTCTCTAGTTAATTTCTTGATTTTTATTTTATTCAATACTTATTAAGTTATAAATGTAGTCATTTAATCTAATTCAATGTTTAATTTTGTTCTATTTTGTTATTACAAATTTTGAAAGTTTATACTAAATCACTTTGGATAGTTTAATGAGTCATATTAGTAAACTGAAAAATATGGAATTTGTTTAGTTGATTATACTACAACTAAGTATAATTATTTAATTTTTTCTGTGTGGGAATCACTGAATTTTCAATATTATAAAATTAAATGATCCCAAAAACAGAAAATGAACAGTTCTTAATAATTCTGGTATTTTTTAATGAAAAATTCTTTGATTATTAAAGGCCTATCAGTACATATGTTTTTTTTTAAAAAATTTTTGAAAGGTTTTACCAATGACAACTGATTGCCTTCCATTCCTTCATTTTTCCTGAAGATTACTTCTTGTTTCTTTAAAAGTAGGTAGGGCATTATTTTTTCACATTTTACTTATCTATGATATTATCCTGCCTTGTCATGTCATCCCATATATTTTTTTCTTAATAGAGAAGAATTAAAATTTAATCTTAAACTAAAATAATCTATAAATGTTATACATTAACTACCTACGTAAAGAATAATAATGAAAATGAAATAATAGTAAAATGTACAAATGCAGGAATTTGTAGATATTATCATTGTTCAACTGTTGCATGTAGCAAACATGATTGTCATGTGCGTTACACAGCATAATGATGTATTCAAAAAAATGGTGGATGCGATAATACTCTAAATTATGTACATATTTTTTGATTTAATGTTTTACTGATAATATCTGTGCGGTGAAGTGATTTTTACCCCAAGGCTTGAAAATCCTTCGTGCGCCTATGGAGGCGTCGCTATTAACCAAACCAATAATGTTGACCTAGGGCTTATGTTGTGTAGTATAAATGTACGTGTTTTATAACAAAGGATATAAGCTACTTTCCGTTGCCATGATACGGGACGAATATGTGTTTTCTCTTCTTATATTACCTGTCTTCGTTGGATAAAGGCAGGTAGTAAGAGAATTAATGGCTCTGTCGGATTACAAGCTCCTTTATTTACTCTATGCACTGCCTTATTTTAAAATTATTGCGCTACATTAGCACAAGATCACTTCTTTCAATAGAGAGAAAGATTATTTTTATGTTCTATAAGTGCTGCTCAAATTAGAAATGGAAACAAAATTTCCTATTTTACAATCGTGCGGGTAATAAGCGCCCTCAAATAATTAATCATATTGGCACGTAATATGAATCCACTTTTATAATAAAAGCGCTTACACACACTCATAAGAATATAACGTAAAGGCGCGCTCCACAAAAGCGCTTTTATTTTAAAAGTGAGCTAGTAATACGCGCCAATATATTTTGTTGTTGTTTGCTTAAAAATACCATGCGTATGAAGTAGATAATTTAGAATACATTTCGTAATTTCTCTTATTTTTGTTTACGATTGCAGAAAAAATATTATTTGCTATATGCGGAAAACGTGATTCTGAAATTTCGTGCAAAATCCCAAACTGGCTGCTATCGCTACGAAAACATACATTTTTTTCAGAATTACTAATCTTTAGAAAATGACTATATACAGTGTGTCCCATTTAGAGGTGCCACCATTGGGATCTCGAGAACTATAAGAGATACGATGTCGGTTAAATGGAACTTTTTATGCGCCTTTGGGAGGCCATCTCAGATGTGCTTTTATTTTTCCAAAAATTCTCATAGGGCACTAGATAATGACGAAAAACTGAATATTGTTGATTTTTTCTTTTTCAAATAACTTCTAAACTATTAATAATTGAGAAAAAAGTTTCAAATATAAAAGATAGATATTTTTATTAACTAACCAGTGGCGTACGGAATAATTTTTTATATCCGTAAAGTTTTGAGATATAACACAAACTTATATTTTTTTAAATGGAACCCATATCTGATTTTAGTCTCAAAAAAATAAATATTTTTTTCTCTTTTCAACGATGTAAGGGTTATTATGTTTTATATTTGTTTTGCCTTCAAAATTATTATTTTTTCCTTATTTTGTATTAAATTTACAATTATTTTGAAAATATTGGTAGATTTTTATTTGGAAATACTCCTTGTATTTAAATAATTTATTTCGTTAGAAAATTTTGCTCAAAATTCGTATCAAAATAATTTTTATAATATTTTGTATCAGGTCGCCCTTGGCTCATCATAGTGTAATTTGTAATTATGAGTCTAGAATGAAAATATTAAGTAATAAAGGTACAAAACAAATTATTTTGATCAAATACAATATAATTAATAAAAATAATAATGCTTTTTTGGATAATTATAAGAAAATTCAGGAAAATAAGGAGAAAAATTAAATTTTAGGAGCAAAACAAATATAAAACATAATAACCCTTACATCATTGAAAAGAGAAAAAAAATTTGATTTTTTGAGACTAAAATTAGATATGGGTTCCATTTAAAAAAATATAAGTTTGTGTTATATCTCGAAAATTTACGGATATAAAAATTTATTTCGTACGCCACTGGTTAGTTAATAAAAATATCTATCTTTTATATTTGAAACGTTTTTCTCAATTACTAATAGTTTAGAAGTTATTTGAGAAAGAAAAAATCAACAATATTCAGTTTTTCGTCATTATCTAGTGCCCTATGAGAATTTTTGGAAAAACAAAAGCACATCTGAGATGGCCTTCCAAAGGCGCACAAAAAGTTCCATTTAACCGACATTGTATCTCTTATAGTTCTCGAGATCCCAATGGTGGCACTTCTAAATGGGACACACTGTAGATGAATCTGGGTTTCACAAGATACGATTATCAACTTTTATTTTTTAAATAGCAACCTATAATTATTTTATTTTCTTCGAAGTAGATCCTTTAATATTATTGTTAAAAAAAATTTTTGTAGGCTTTTTGGATCTTTTGTTTATTGCAAAATACAATTTAGTTTACATTGGACGTTTCGATTGTGTTATCACAGTCATCATCAGCTATATGTTTGATGTTACATTTTTATAAAAATTAGTTGAACATTAAAACGAAAAATTTTGTAATACATAAAGTCATATTTTTTGACTACATTTTAATTTGACTTTATGTATTACAAAATTTTTCGTTTTAATGTTCAACTAATTTTTATAAAAATGTAACATCAAACATATAGCTGATGATGACTGTGATAACACAATCGAAACGTCCAATAAATGTAAACTAAATTGTATTTTGCAATAAACAAAAGATCCAAAAAGCCTACAAAAAATTTTTTTAACAATATAATTATTTTACTAAAATATAAACCGCCATTTTTTCTCTTTTCAATGAAGTAAAAGTTTGTATATCAAAAATATGAAAAAAATCGAGAAAATAAGATAATTTAAAAATATCAAAAATTATTTATATTCAAATATTCTAGGGACCTATTCAGAACTCAATATTTGCATAGTCGTTATGGTCTTTATGGTTGTTATGTACTGTAAAGATTGTTAAAATCAAAATTGGTATTCTCAGTACTGAAGGTGTTTACCGTCAACAATTGTTACGTGTTTTGACAGTCTTTATCATAACGACTGCTAAAACTATGTATTTATGGTTGTTATCACGTTGTTATTTCTAATATTTGACATGTGACAGAATATTACATCAATCATATATTATTAATAATGCCCTTTCTGCTAAATATTAGCAGGATGCAGTTGATTATTCGCATGAATCCTGCTTCGACTTAAATAATGATAATAAGAACGATAAAAACCGTCGTGGACGAAAGTTACTTTTGACGTAAATACATATTTCTTTGAAAATATTATATTCTGTGGTAGGTATTCGTGAAAACCTAGTTATTTCTTCTGGTGCTAATGTGTGCTTTTTCTTCAATCAAAATTAAAAAAAAAATCTTTCCATAACTTTTCAGTCACGTTGGGATCAGTGGTAGGAATTAACATACCCGTTCTAAATAATTTAGAAGTTTTCAAATATGACAGAAATGACATATTCTTCTTTAGTTGTTTTGGCAGAATGTTTGCATTTTAAATAAAATTGGCGACACATTAAAAGAATAAATCGTTGACATATAAGGTTAGGTTAAGTTCATATATGCATAATGAAGTTAGCTATTGTCCAATAATCTGGTTCATTCACAAGTATTATTTTGTAAAGATTGTCAATAATACCGACGTAGGTTCTGAATTGACAAATTCATAAATATTGTTACAAATGTCTTTATGATAACAATCTTTATATCCGTAACAACCTTTATGACTGTGTTTCTCTGAATAGGCCAACTAGTTGGCTATCTAACAATAGAAAATAACAAAATAAAATAGTCATAATTGTTCCTTGTTTAACGAGTATTTTTTAAAAAATAAATTATCTTTTCTATTTAATTTGCAGGTAGCCTCCTAAAATATTTAAATAAAAATGATTTCTGATATTATTCAATTATCTTATTTTTCTCGATTTTTTTCATATAATTGATATATAAACTTTTACATATTTTAGTAAAATAATTATAGGTTGCCATTTAAAAAATAAAATTTGATAGTCGTATTTTGTAAACTTGACTTCATAAAAAATATCTATGTCTGCCATTAAATAGAGTATATTTAATATAATAAAACTTTTATATGAGCCTTTTTTATCTATTACTTGTAATAAAAAAAATGGGGCGGGGGGGAGGGGGGGGGGGGGCGGCTTCCCAGACTCAACCTGTATTCCTGTATATAACCTCGCGCACATTCAGATTGGCATTCATACCATCTCTTTCTCTCCTTCCATTCAGAAACTGTCTCTCACTTAGGATATTACTAATGATATCCATCCACTTACACACCGGATGTCCGTGCGCTTGTTCACCCTCAACTTTACCAACATTATAATAGTAACACTTGTGAACCACAAACTGTTCACTTGTCATTTTCTACACATTTCAACTGTCCTACTCCTACCATACACCAATTTAGTGATCAAACGGATACAAGGAAGATCGTATTACAGAATCCCGGAATTGGGGTTAAATTTTCCGGGACACTGAAATTCGGATTGTCGGTTCTTTTCGTTAAAATCGTTTAATTTTATGTAGGCTTTGTATATATCTACATTTTACTTTTTAATTTGTAAGTTACATTTTTTACCTTCCGTCACCTTTAGATAAGAAAGGTATTGTCTTTGGTCAAAAAATTCTGTGGAGAGTTTTTAATGAATAAACATGTTTTAGGGACCCTGGAATACTAGTTTTACGATGATGTCTGCATGTGTGTGTCTGTGTGACAAAAATTTCTTCGATGATAACTCCAATACTACAATTTTAAAAATTATAATTATTTCGTAATCCTCTTCTTTACATCCATATAAAGAGCTGATTAGATTTTGGTTATAAATGGTCAACTCGAAGCTCACTTATTTGAAGTTTGTAACAGTTATTCTTGAAAAAAACGCAGCAAAATTTCATTTTTTAATATTTTGTGTGATTATCAATATGAAAGAATATCTTATTGTATATACGGTTTGATTATACATTTTCTTCATATTAAATAGATATAGAGTGAAAGAATTATAAAGCGATTAACTTTAATAAATCAGCCAGCTTTGCTAAAATCATGGAAACAGCTGATATATTCAAATAATTCTAATTGACAGATGTCAGTGCCAAGTGCAATTTACGTAGTATTTGAAATATATATATATATATATATATATATATATATATATATATATATATATATATATATAAATATACATATATCGTGAGCGTAAAATTATAAAAACTAGAAAAATATTGTTCGTAGGGTAATCGCTCAATAGCAGCTGTAGACACGTGTTTCGCTCTTATTAGAGCTCTAATAAGAGCGAAACACGTGTCTACAGCTGCTATTGAGCGATTACCCTACGAACAATATTTTTCTAGTTTTTATAATTTTACGCTCACGATATATGTATATTTTCGTTTATTTACCTTGGGGTCCAAGTAACGGGTCTGGTGGGTGGTTATAAATTACCGCCGCTGCGACGTTGTATTTATCCACAAATCCGTGGAAATGCTGACCGAAGCAACAAATGTGTATTTGGCTGCTTACTAGTGCTGTTACAATTTGTCGGTTTTCTAATTGTTATCTCTAGTTAATGTCCATCTATTAACTAGCTATGCTGTACTGATGAGCTCTAATAAGAGCGAAACACGTGTCTACAGCTGCTATTGAGCGATTACCCTACGAACAATATTTTTCTAGTATATATATATATATATATATATATATATATATATATATATATATATCGATTTCGTATGCTAAATTCAAAGTTACATCCTTAGACGCTAATAACGCAATTAATATAAAATTTCATATTACCAATGACAATATCTTCCTTACCTAAAGGTGACGGAAGGTATTGTGTTTGGTCAAAAAATTCGGTGGTTTGTTTTTAATAAATAAGCATGTTTTAGGGTCCCTAAAATACGATTTCACTAATTTTATGATGATGTCTGCGTGTATGTGTGTGTGTGTGTGTGTGTGTGTGTGTGTGTGTGTGTGTGTGTGTGTGTGTTTGTGCGTGTGTGACAAAAATTTCTCCGACGATAACTTTAACACTATAATTTATATTTTTTACATTTCTCTTCTTTACATACATATGAAAAGCTTATTCGATTTTGGTTAAAATTGATCAACCGGAATTATTTTTATTTGAAGTTCTTAACAGTTTTATTGAAAAAACGCAGTTAAATATCATTTTTTGACATTTTATGTTATACGAAAGAACATTTGATTGTCTATACGGTTTAATTACACATTTTCCTTCATACTCAGTAGATATAGAATTAAAGAATTTTAAAGAGATTAACTTTCATAAATCAGCCAGCTATGCTATAATCATGAAAATTTGTGATATATTCAAATATTCGAATTGACAGTGCTGTCAGTGTTAACTGCAATTTACATAGTATATGTTCATGTTTTAATTTTATTGGATATATAGAATCTTTTCCAAGGAATTTTCAGTATGGAATTTATAGAAAGTAGTTAAGTTCGTGTTACAATTTTACTGGATATATAGTATCTTTTTCAAGGATCTTTCGGTAAGGGATATTTATTTATTTATTTATTTATTTATCACCCAACAGGAAATGATTCCCAATTACAGAGTAATATTAAATTAGAATATTTAGAAACAAAAGTGTTAGTACAATTATACATATAATAATAGCAAGTTAATGACATACAAAAATATAAGAAAAATATATAAGAACATGAAATATATGTGTAATTCAACTAATTAGCCGAATGATTTCTCAAGCATTTATCAATTTTGACACAGAATTCAGAGAAAGCATCGCTTAAGTCAAGTTCGATGCTAAATTTATTGAATAATCGGCACATAGAGTTTATTGGACTGGAGTAGTGACAATTTGTTTTTGAGAGATCACAAAGAAACAGTATATGTGCAAAATACATCGAATTAACGGAAGGTAATATGCTGGCCACATCAGATTTTCTTTTTACCTATGTATGTAGTTGTACTAAGTTGCGTAGTTAGCAACCCACCAACACCGCAGTCATGCGAATACAGGAATAAATTTCTATTCCCCCAAAGTGTCAGTAACTCTAAACTTTCCCTCTCATAAAAACCTTCGCTGTTTCCTGCGGTACTCCACTATTCCTGTATCATTCCAGTTGATTTGAAAGTTTGTAGGGAATGAGTACAGTTCCTGCTACTCCTGTTTCATATCTCACTCGTAGTCAGGACCAGGACTCGGGACTTGTTTACTTTCGGTATACCAGGAGAGGTGGCAAGTCCTGTAGGACCTGGCATGGTTTTAACTGGGGAAGTAGGAAACGAGAGGGGTAATAAGGAATGGGGAATGAAGGAAGGAAATGAAGAAAAAATACAGTAGCAATAGAAAAATATTAGTTTTTGGTCGCAAAAATATCTATTCCTACATTTTAATGCATTGATCTTTTAGGCCGTCAAGGGCCTCATGTAAAATTTAATATTTGTTCTATATTACCATTGTGTATAATAAAAAAAACGTTTACTTTTTAAATAAAAAAATACGAACATAACATTTTAAATTTGAACACTGTCACTGAGCATGTTTTTTCGATTCTAAAGCAACTATTTGCTAGAGGTAGGAGTGATGCAATGACGTTTGTTTGCAGGGCTGGATTTAGATAGTGCCGGGCCCGATTGGATATATTTCGCGGGGCCCTTCAAAACATAGTTTATACGCTTATATGTATAAATAAAATAATTAACGTTTATAAATAAGTACGAATTTTTAATTAAAAAAAAAAAATATTAATTGAAGAGTACATATAAAGTGTAATACAGATGATTGAAAATATTGAGACAAATGACTATTTTATAATTTTAATTTTAGGGCTGGTCTTATAAACAATAAATTAATCCTTAGTTAGTTACTACACAAGTAAATTAAATGGACCATTAAAAAAGAAATGGATATTATAAAACTAATCTCACTATCAAATAACTAACGGGGGACTTAATTAAATTTTAGTAGTGTGTTTGTGGTTTTGTGAAAAGTTTCTATATTCACATTCGTTATAAACGTAAATCAATTGATTTGACAGTTGGAAAAGAAACGTGATCGTGGGAAAAATCATATTGATATTGAAAAATATAACCTATTAGATATTGTTGAAGATTATTTTCATATAATTTGGAACGACCCGGTTGCGTAATGTTATTACTAGCTGATTCATTGCGGAAATTGACATATTTCTTAATGTTAGTGGTCTTATATTTCCTTCAATCTGTTCCAATATGAATTTGACATTTCTTAAAACAGCGTTTTAGTTAATACAAGGCTTGTGCTACCAGCCATTGTCATCATATATTTTATATGGATTTGTCCTGTTTCGGAACAATTTTGGTAGCCTACCTCGTGCAAATATAAATGCATCATCATATCTGTTTATGAATCCGAGGACACTGATAATACAGACTCTAAAGATGACATACTCGACACACACAGTTCTTAAAAAAATATTTAAAAAGTAAATAGTTCCCTATTTCAAGTTGTTTTAAATTAAACATAACAAAAAAAAAAAAAAAATACAGTTTGACGTTTCTTTAACAACTGATTTAAATCTAATAGCATGAAATTCCGCAGTTACTTTAATAGGCCGATTTACTTGTCATTAAACTTTTATAATACTCAAATCTTCAGTTAAATTAGTTTAGTAGCTAACTGAATTTTAACTGTTGATTAAATAGTTTTATAAGACCGGCCCTTAGACCTTTACTTTAAATTACGAAATTGGGTGTGAAGATAAATGCAACTTTCTTCTTTTGAGTTCATAAAACCCTTTATTTCATTTCTTAAATCAAAGAAACGTTTACATGACAGAGGCAGCAAGAATTGATGCATCTAGACATAGGTCCAAAGGTCAGTATTTTTTAAAAATTAATTTGTTAAAATCCATTTTGGTGTCACATATTTTAAGGTAAATTTTTCATTATAAACCATGCAAACGTAGTCTGAATATTTTGTTAAAAAAGGGAAATCGAAGAAAGCTGATATTTTTTATTTATATAAATAGATGTAAATCATTCATGAAGCAGTTTTTTCTCCTTGGAGATGCGGGCCAACAATATGGTAGCATCAGGTTGAGAAAAAATTAATAATGTCGAAACATTCGTTGGCGCAATCGCAATATCCTCTGACACAATCTTGTACACTACACCTTTCCTTTATTGCAACAATAACTTCCATTTAAAACAAATCCGCATCGGAGCACAGAATCCGCATCCGCACAAAACAAACCAAACAAAACACAGGACACAAAATAAAAACATCAGTGGTAGCGACAGCGGGAGGAAAACAAAAACGTAGCGAAACAAGCAAGGGAAGACGCGTGTAGGGTGTACATGGTGTATACGTATACGCAGCAACGTGCAAATCAAACCGCGGAACAAAAGCCGTACGCAAACAAAAGCTGCAGAGTAGAGGGATACATAAAATCCACTCTCGAAATCACTAACAAAAAAGTAAAAGCTTATTTTTCAAATTTTGTTTTGTTTATCATATTCTTACTCAAATTTTTTAAATGTAGGTTTTGCAATTTTAATTACATTTTAAAAATAGATAATACGAGATATATGCACATATATAACCTATATACTAAATAGTTATATATGATTAATTAATTAATTTTAGTTAACTAGCAGTAAAATTATTCAGTAAAACAATTAATCAGAAAAGGATACTCTTAAAATATCCTCTGATTTTTTCTTTAAAATGAAAATATTACTTTTGAATATCCTTGTTAGAGTTTTTTCGGACTCAGCCGATATCTGCACTTCTCGTGCCTTGTTTAGAGATGAAAATACTTTTCGCAGTTTATGTTTATTATAAAAATTAATGATTATTTAATTTTACTGTACTTGCTGTCAAATAAATATGGAATGGAGATTTCTACACTTTTACCTATTTCTTTGGTCATGTTGAAAATACTTAGTTATGAAGAAGTGGCAACACCGCAGGGCACGGGACAGGGTGGGAAGAAGGGAAAAAACTGAGCATCTGTTCATATTTATTGGACGGCAAGTATAACTAAACATAAATAAATTAATGTTGACAGAGTTTGGAAAAGAAAAAAAGTAAAGTACATTGAATTAATAGTTATTTATGTATTAAGGTATTAAAGTTCGACTTTTTTTTATCACGAATGTGAAATTTATTTGCCGAGGCCCGGAAGGCCAAGGAAAATGAACCACATGAATGATAAAAAGGAACTTAAGTGCCGAGGTGCATATTAAATTTTATTTGAAATCGAAATATTGTGAAAATTAAAGGAATCTTTATTTTTATAGGTTATGTTTGTTTGTCATTATTTATTTATTATTTTTAATGTTATTTCTTTTATTTTTACTCATTTTACTAATTCATATACTTCAGAAAGCATATTAAACCACATTTTTTGAATTGTGTCAAAGCCAACAATAAAAATAAATAAAAAATTAATTATCTAATCCGAAAATAAATGACTATTTTTTTTAAGAATTTAAGTAATAGATATATGGGGTCCCGTGGCCGCGTGCCTGAGTGTCTGGTCGCGAACCTGGGGGAACCGGGTTCGATCCCGACTGACGCCAAATATTTCCAATTTTAAATGGCACAAAAGTGACTTCTGTGGTGCACTCTCCACGCCAGCTATGAGTGCCTGTGAGGTGACGCCTGGTAAGCGCCCACACGGTAAAATATATCGTCATCATTACCGATGTCTATATGTGTTGTAGATACTGGCACACCCAGAAATGGGTAATATGCCGTGATGATATATTTATTTTATTTTATTTTTAAGTAATAGATATCAATCAAAATAAACAAATGATGATCTGTAATTCATTTTTTTATTTGTTTCTTGATAAATTTCATTTTTTTTTTCATCCCAAAAATTTATAATTCATGTTTATTCATGATTTTAACAAAATAATTTAGAGTTGATATACATCATTGAAAAGCTTATAAAATACAGAAAAAGATGAGACTATTTTCAACATATGTTCCCATTAGCATTTGATGATTGTATTACATTGTCATATATTTTTGTATTGTATCGGGTTAGGTGGAAGAACAGCCCTGGGCTGAACCTCGCCTTTTACTTAAATAGTAATAAAGATTATTATTATTATTATTTAAAAAATATTATGTTTGTATTATATCTCAAAAATTATTAAGTTTTGAAAAAATCTAAATATACTATGTTATTCTACGTACAAAATAGTATAAAAATTATCTAAACATTTTTTCCTTATCTTTTATAATAAGCGAGATATGTGATATTTTCAAAATAGACGACAATCAGGTTTTAGCCTGTAGCTCAAAAACAAAAGACGATCGAAAATTCCTGTGGTGCCTAATAAAGTTGTTTAAAAAAAGTGGCCCATAAAGACCTACATCATTTTTCTGTAGCGTGCATAATAAGCACGTTTTTCCTATACGGAACTCGAATTTGTTCCACCCTGTACATCATACAATATTTTATCTACAAATACTATTTTTTCATTTAAATTTGTATTTCTAATTTGACATATGTGTGTTGAAAATATTGATTTTTTGTTTCATTCGTCATAACCAATTCACTTCTATCACTGGTGTTAAATTGTTAAATGACACTGATTACTGATCAGTTTTGAGGTGAGGACTGCTTCATCCATAGTAAAAATTGATATGACGGTATGAAATGTCCTAGTCACATTAGATTCTTATAATTATATTCGTGCACATAAAAAAAATTAATAGATTTGACCATAATGATACTTTTAAAATATATATAAAAAGCAATTTTAAAATGTATTAAACTATAGGATTATTTCTTTCCATAACCATATCATTTCCTCTATATACCTCCTTGTAGGGGTGAGTCACATATCGTAAAGTATCCCAACATCGTCTTGGCTAGGGCGGGATATAGTGAGAGTCCTGGAAACCACTGCCATAATTTCTCATTTGCACACGCGTTCTTCCAGACTTAGTGAGCTTAGCTCAGAAAGCTAGCGCTGTACGTGGAAACAAGATAGGGCCACGAGGTACGGAATTACGATGTAATTAATAAGGGATTATTGATACGGGTTGATTATGTCAATAAACTGACGGATAACAGACATAGATAATTAAATTATAATGCTTGTAAGACATAGACTCTTTATATTCCTATTTTTCTTAAGACCTTGTGTTAGATGACACATTATTACTTTTATAATACTATACGATATACAAATCTACATATAAGTTAGAACATTGGGGAATTCAAATAATTATCTAACTACTATGAAACAAAGTTACAATATTAAAACTTTATTCTTACATTGTTCTATCTTTTGATTGTGCTTGATTTACTTTGCTTAGTTCTGTCGAGTTCTTAAGCAATATTATTATAGTTTTTGTTTATTAAGGATGAAGGAAGGTTTTTTTTTTAAAAAAGAAAAACCCCGAAGTCTTGTTCACACTGTTCAAATATTCAAAAACACGAACATATTATTAAAAAAATCTGTTGTGGCCAGCACAAAACCTCTCGCCATTTCCATATTAGGCTATATATGTATTGTATTGCACTTCGCTTTCGAACCGTCGTTTTATAACAAAATATTAAAGAACTTTACCCAAATATTGTTTTTTATTGTATTTAACATGTCTTCTGCACACATATAATTCTAATTATATCTATTTTATATCATTTTCATGTCAGAGATTGTTCTAATTTATTAACCAGATTGGCGGTATTTCTGATGGGTATATGCATTTTCCCACAATTTTACCTATAATTTCAAATATTTAATTAATAAAACAATAAGAAAAATTAAATATACTTCCCAGAAAAAGCTTTCACAATGTCACTAAAAATGTTGATATTTGACAATGACATGTGTCATGTTATAAACATTGGAATTTGTCAACTGGTTTCCTTAGCGCCTTGGCCTCTGCGATTAGTTCACTCTATTAAATTATAGTGTCTTTATCTCTAAATCTATACAAGATATAATAAAAATTTTAAGTGTATTAGATGGAGAATTTTATGTTCTTCAATATTTAATAAAAAAATCTCCCAAAAATTATATTTAAAAGAATTTTTCTAAGAAACTACTACTTCCCGTTGTTCAGTTGTTACCAAAACCTTTTCAGCTCTTCCCAGGAATGTCAGATTGAGGAAACTGCAGTTAAATATTTTTAAGTCTTATAGTTTTTGAGGAATCGTGACTACAACATCCAGACATACATATACACACACATACACACATACACACACACACACACAGACATAATTTTAAAAATGTTATAATCGGATTCTAGGGACCTTAAATCGTGCTTATTCAATAAAATCTGGATATGCGAATTTTAGCATGAATCCAATACCTCTCTTAGCGAGAGGTAAAAAGTTACATTAATTCATTGTTAAATTAAATTGTTGAATTATAAAAAAGTGTAACATTCTATTAGTACAAATTGTAAAATATAAAATTCAAAAACATTAAATGTAATTACAAAAAATAAATAATTAAATAAATAAGAATATATAAAATAATAAACCATAATTAATACTTACACTTGAAAACTACAAAAGTGTAAAGTGTAACACTACTACAGCACGAGGGAAACTGTACAATGAACCCCAAAAAACATTCAAAATTATTTTTTACAAATTTTTTAACAAAATTTCTTTTAATAGTTGTCTGCTCAGTAACTTGTCTATCAATGTGTTGGGAGTAATGAACTCGTGGGAATAGCCTTGCAAAAAATAGCAAAACATTGCTAGAATTCGCCAATCAATTTAAAGTAATAATTCCAGGAGCGGACTACTCTTCAAACTGATTTGGTCGTGTGTCTATAATATTGCTTTGATTTGATTGTAGTCAAAAACCGGTGCTGAGGATGGTACCTAAGTAACCGAAACCGGTCCATGTTTTAATTAAAGAACAGTGTGAACAAGACTTCGGGGTTTTTATTTTTTTTAAAAAAAACCTTCCTTCATACTTAATAATTCAACTTCACACTTGGGTGTATCTTCATTCATTATATTTTTTGTTATTAAATTAATGAATCTAACTAGAATATCGAACTGTAATAAAATTTCTGGTGGCGATTTTACACTTATCAAGTCGATTGACGAAAAAAATCAATCAATTTATCGTAAAAAGCAGGATTACAAACTTCTTGATATTGTTTTCAAGTTAATTATTAATTTATCTTGACCAGAAATTAATTCTTTCATGAAAGTATCTATCTTTAAGTATCGGGTTTACTAAAACAGTTTACAATCCTTAAAAATAATTTAAACTGCTTCGTACCTTTCTTTATCTTTTAAGTCGC
Organism: Ophonus ardosiacus; assembly: GCA_943142095.1. Taxonomy (NCBI): domain Eukaryota; kingdom Metazoa; phylum Arthropoda; class Insecta; order Coleoptera; family Carabidae; genus Ophonus; species Ophonus ardosiacus. The sequence continues at coordinate 39,310,443 of OW964830.1, forward strand.
AAAATCCAAAAGTAAATTGTCATTGGTTTTTTCGAACTAAGGTCTCACCCATCATTTCTAGATTTTTATTTTTTACATATTTAATAACCGTCAAAGCAATTGTTCTTGAATTTTTGTAAAAATCAAAGTTTCAAAGCATTTTTATAAACAAATACAAATTAGAAACGTCATATTGTCTGAAATTTCAAATTCTATATAATTTAATAAATATAACAGAATTATAAAACTGCTCAAGCTAAACCAAGTTTCTGTTTTATCAAGCCCAAGCGAGGCCTAATATTTTCTAACCAAACCAAGTGGCCGCGTGCCTGAGTGTCTGGTTGCAAATTTGGGGGAACCGGGTTCGATCCCGACAGACGCCTAATATATCCAATTTCAAATGGTACAAAAGTGACCTCTGTGGTGCACTCTCCACACCAGCTATGAGTGCCCGTGAGGTGACGCCTGGTAAGCGCGCACACGGTAAAATATATTGTCATCATTACCGATGTCTACATGTGTTGTAGATAATGACACACCCAGAAATGGGTAATATGTGTGATGATATATTTATTTATTTATTTAAGTTCTTTTATTTCGAGCTAAGTAACTTGGCTTGGTGAAAAAATTCAATTCTAAAACAAAACTGGAAAGAGCATTCATCACAATAAAAGAAAATTTCATAATTGTAATGTACTGCACTTCGCTTTCGAACCGTCGTTTTATAACAAAATATTATAGAACATTACCCAAATATTGTTTTTTATTATATATAACATGTCTTCTGCACACATATAATTCTAATTATATCTATTTTTCATTGTATGAGGAAGTTTCTAAATGCCATAGATTGTTCCAATTCATTAACCAGATTGGCGGTATTTCTGATGGATATATGCATTTTACCACAATTTTACCTATAATTTCAAATATTTAATTAATAAAACAATAAGAAAAAATAAATATACTTCCCAGAAAAAGCTATCAAAATGTCACTAAAACTGTTGATATTTGACAATGATATGTGTCATGTTATAAACATTGGAATTTGTTAACTGGTTTCCTTAGTGCCTTAGCCTCTGCGATTAGTGTACTCTATAAAGTATAGAGTCTTTATCTCTAAATCTATACAAGATATAATAAATTTTTTAAGTGTATTAGATGGATAATTGTATGTTCTTCTTCAATATTTAATAAAAAAAAAACTCCCAAAAAATTATATTTAGAAGATTTTTTCTAAGAAACTACTACTTCCGGTTGTTCAATTGTTACCAAAACCTTTTCAGCTCTTCCCAGGAATATCAGATTGAGGAAACTGCAGTTAAATATTTTTTAAGTCTTATAGTTTTTGAGGAATCGTGACTACAACATCCAGACATACATACATACATACATACATACATACACACACACACACACACATACACACATCCACACACACACACACACACACACACACAGACATCATTTTAAAAATGTTATAATCGGATTGTAGGGACCTTAAATCGTGCTTATTCAATAAAATATGGATATGCGAATTTTAGCATGAATCCAATACCTCTCTTAGCGATAGGTAAAAAGTCAACCGAAGTGTTGAATTCAACTCTCTTAAAATCTCTTTTAAATTCGCCCCCACATTTAAGGTACATTAAAATTCTTTAGAAAGAGTAGTAACATCTTCATTGAATTAAAATACATAAATACATGTGGTACAATAAAAGTCACCCGACATAGATTTGTAGTTGGGGAGTCCCCTGGACGTTCATGTAGTACGTCTAGTGTACTGTGTCCATTTGCAAATATGTATCTAAAAAAAATACCTTGGCGATTTTCATTGGATAATGCTCTGTAATTGAGTGAATTTTTGAAAGCCAAACCAAAATAATTTTATTTAGTGGCAGGTCTGACTAGAATTTATAAAATCTCTAGTTTTCTTTTTCTTTGATACTCTACAATTATGAAAATATTAATATCCATATTCCATTTCCCGTAAAAGTTCTAACTACATTTAACAATTTCATAACCTATATCTATGTTGAGCATTCGCAGCAATTTTGTGTAATGTGCGTTGCAGTAAAGTCTCCTCTCCACTTATTTAAATTTGAGGAGGCGTTCAGTATAACGACTCATTCTTATGATGGCCTCTTCGCGTTGAAATTTCGGCTGGGTAACGATGCTGTAACTTCTTTTTCTCCTTACATGTGTGCGCGGGTGGGTGTCATCTTTAACGCTCCTTAAACACCGCAGAGTTGCATGACCGAGAAATGACAAGAATGAGAGGAAGTGAAAAAGAAATTGGAAATGATGATTTCCCAATATAGCAGAAAAGAGAAGTTTCACATAACAGAATAATTGAAGCATTTAAGTTCTATAGAATCTAAGTGCCTAAAAATATAGTACCGACGATAAACATAGGTGCGTTCGGCAAATGAGTTCTATTCACTCTTTTCACTCTGTACACTCCTAGCACCGTTCGGTAATTACATGTAGTGAGAAGCGTCTTAAAATGGAGCGTTCGGCAAATGCAGAATGGAGTCAAGTGAAGTGAAAAGTGTTAACTCCATAAGTCCAACCTCGATATGCAAGCATACATGGAGTTTTTTGTTCTATTTGACATCTGCCACATCATTTTGTATTTTAATGTTGAAATATTTTATTATACACAATTATTTTATATTTATAATATTGTTTTGTAATATAACAAGGCACAGTCTGTCGGAACGGTAAGAATTCTATACCATTTCTAATATATACTTTCTTTAGAATCATTAAAGAATAATACCGAACTGAATAACTTCTGTATGGTTCATTATTTTTACCTCTCGCTAAGAGAGGTATTGGATTCATGCTAAAATTCGCATATCCAGATTTTATTGAATAAGCACGATTTAAGGTCCCTAGAATCCGATTATAACATTTTTAAAATGATGTCTGTGTGTGTGTGTGTGTGTGTGTGTGTGTGTGGATGTGTGTATGTGTGTGTGTGTGTATGTATGTCTGGATGTTGTAGTCACGATTCCTCAAAAACTATAAGACTTAAAAAATATTTAACTGCAGTTTCCTCAATCTGACATTCCTGGGAAGAGCTGAAAAGGTTTTGGTAACAATTGAACAACCGGAAGTAGTAGTTTCTTAGAAAAATTTTTCTAAATACAATTTTTTGGGAGGTTTTTTTATTAAATATTGAAGAACATAAAATTCTCCATCTAATACACTTTAAATTTTTATTATATCTTGTATAGATTTAGAGATAAAGACACTATAATTTATAGAGTGAACTTATCGCAGAGGCCAAGGCACTAAGGAAACCAGTTGACAAATTCCAATGTTTATAACATGACACATGTCATTGTCAAATATCAACATTTTTAGTGACATTGTGAAAGCTTTTTCTGGGAAGTATATTTAATTTTTCTTATTGTTTTATTAATTAAATATTAGAAATTATAGGTAAAATTGTGGTAAAATGCATATATCCATCAGAAATACCGCCAATCTGGTTAATAAATTGGAACAATCTCTTTCATGAAAATGATATAAAATAGATATAATTAGAATTATATGTGTGCAGAAGACATGTTATATACAATAAAAAACAATATATGGGTAAAGTTCTGTAATATTTTGTTATAAAACTACGGTTCGAAAGCGAAGTGCAATACAATACATACCGTGAGTATTTTTTAACGTGAAACATTGGGTTTGTTATATCCATGGTAACGACTTGATATTTGATTGATAGCAATGTATTTGCCCGTTCCATTTAAAATGAAACATAGGGAACGAATCTGACATAAGTATTCTATTTAAATATGTAAGAAATTTAGCGGAGTCAGAAAACCACTTGAGAGCACTAAACATATTTCAGGCACAAGATACACACGGTATTTTTTCTGCATCTAAATTTAATTTTTAGAAAACAGGCATACTTATTTAAACAAAATTAACCTCTAATGACATCTTGTCAATATGACACATAACCGTTGAATTTTTCTATAAGTTATGATTTGACATTTGATTGACAGCAATGTATTTGTCTTTCTCATTTAAAATGACACATGGGGAATGAATTTGACAGAAGTATTATATTTAAATATTGTAAGAAATTTAGCCGAGTCACAAAACCACTCGGGCACAAGGTGCACACTATATTTTTTCTACAACTAATTTTAATTTAGAATGCAGGTACAATTATTTAAACAAAATTAACCTCTATTGACGTCTTATCAAATGTCAAATTCATTCCCTATGTTTCATTTGAAATGGAACGGGCAAATACATTGCTGTCAATCAAATGTCAAGTCGTAACCATGGATAAGATAACCCCAATGTTTCACGTTAAAAAATACTCACGGTATATAGCCTAATATGGAAATGGCGAGAGGTCTTGTGCTGGCCACAACAGATTTTTTTTTTTTAGCTGTGCAGTATATCAGATTGTCAAAAAAGGAGGTTATTATATTCGTGCACCAAAATTTTAACTCTACTCGTTCGGTTAATCACAAATAAAGGAGTGTACCTTGTTCCCTCGATCTACTCCAACTCCAGCTCTACTCCCACTCCACTCCAACACCGCTCCGTAAATACTCCAACGCCGTATGATTTACCGAACGCACCTTATGTATATCTCCATTTTTAATTGTTCAACGAAACATTAACTTTTCTTGTTGTATGTCGCGAGATATTACTCTAGTGACGTGGACAGGGTGTTTTCATGGGATACGGTGACGATATAAAATTAACTAATCAATTTAGAAAAAAACTTTTGGTGAGATAGATGTCGCGTTTGATGACTGTGTTGATCAAAAGCACATTCGACTGCAAGTTTTATAGGACTCTTTGACGCCTTTATAAAACAAAATACGATGGATTTTATGCGTCAGTTTGTAACCACAGATGAGACTTGAATTGGTCATTATACTCCAGAGTAAAAACAACAGTTCAAACAATGGAAACAGTGATTTTCTGCAACACAAAAGTAAAATTAAATTTATCCGCTGGAAAGTAATAGTAGAGGTCAAACAATTACTGGGGAATTTTATTTTAATCTTTTAACTTGGTTAGACCAAGAAATACTCAAAAAAGATAAGAATTTTTTAAGAGAAAAACATTTTTCATCACCACAACGCATGCATCTATACAAGTGCTGTGTCCATTGCAAAACTGACTGAATGAAAATTGCTTCCTCATCCTGCTTATTCTTCTCGAATTTCCACTTGATTCATAATTGAAAAATCTGCACAATACCTCTCGCCATTTTTATAACAAAAAAATTACAGAACTTTACCCAAATGTCAGAGATTCTTCTAATTCATTAACAAGATTGGCGGTATTTCTGATGGATATATGTATTTTACCTACAATTTTAAATATTTAATTAATAAAACAATAAGAAAGATTAAATGTACTTCCTAGAAAAAGCTTTCAGATTGTCACTAAAACTGTTGATGTTTGACACTGACATCTGTCATTTACAAACTATGTTATAAACATTGGAATTTGTCAAATGGTTTTCTTAGTGCCTTAGCCTCTGCGATGTATTACATTAGATTATTCTATATAGTATAGTGTCTTTATCTCTAAATCTACACAAGATATAATAAAAAAATTTAAGTGTATTAGATAGAGAATTTTATGTTCTTCAATATTTGTAATAACAAAAAATGTATTTAGAAGATTTTTTTTAAAGAAACTATTACTCCCGGTTACCCAATTGTTACCAAAATCTAATCAGCTCTTCCCAGGAATATCAGATTGAGGAAATTGCAGTTAAATATTTTTTTAAGTGTAATAGTATTTGAGAAACCTTTGTTCCGACATCCACACACACACACACGCACATACACTCATCATCGTAAAAATGTTATAATCGGATTATAGGGACCTTAAAACGTGCTTAATCACTAAAATCTGGATATGCGATTTTTAGCATGATTCTAATACCTCTCTTAGCGAGAGGTAAAAAAATCTTTGTGGTCGAAGATTTTCAGGGAAACAATTTAAGTACTGTGATATTTACGAACCATCTATTTCGTAATTTTTTCTTTTTGTTATATTGTATGATATCGTTTCGGAAAATTATGCAATATACATATTAAGTTAATTTAATATTCTAGTTTTGTCGTAATGTGCAGTCTGTTTTTTTTTATTTCAGTAATGTGAAAATACCAGAACAGAAACAATTTTCAACTCATAAATAATTTTTATTAATCAAGTAAATGGATGACATACAGTGCTGCTTTAAGTTGCCTCCGGCGTTTAACGTAATAAAATTTGTGCCACCGTTGTAGCTTTGACTTCATTATACGTTATAATAATGTAAATTTTGAGATATTGCGCTTAATAAATTACTTTAGAGACGTATTAACAAATGTAAGGCAATCTTCTTGTTCTTTTTCTTTTCCTACGACGGGAACAAATTGTTTGCATTTTTAAATTTACATAAAACATTTTGAAATAAAGAAAAGACGTATCTACATGAAATCAGTTCATGCCCGTATAATAGTACATTACGTGATGCTTTTTTTACACGACGGCTGAGTTTGCGACACGACTTGCAGACGAGTGGTACTATTTCATGAAATTAAAAAAATCTTTATTCACAACATATCAATTTGTAACCTTTTAGAGGTTGCGAAATACGTCATTACTAACTGCAATGATAATTTTATGGGCGAGAAATGGAAATGACCACTACGGCTGGTATTATTATTATTATTATTATTATTATTATTATTATTATTATTATTATTATTATTCTTAGTATTTCCCTAGCGGCACTATCATAGATCTCTATATTAAAGCAGGCTACATAAATAATAATAGAGCTTTTAAAAAAATATTAGTAAAATTAATTAATTAATTTTGATAAAAAAGGATGATTGGGAATAAAATAGCATACATACCTCGGTGGGCCTTTCATCACAGCCTCGCGCTGTATCTGATCTGCAGGCTTAGCCTCTCGGTTAAATAAATAAGCCCTCGGTTGTAAGGAAACATATCCCACCTCGGCAGTAATGATCTCGCATATAAAGTTAGGTTTCCACATGCAAAGATTATTGACGCCAATTTGTCGCTAGTTTTATGGCGTCAATTTTAGTGACACCAGTCTATGTTTCCATAGTTTCTATCAATTTTCAACTGGCACCAGATTAAATATGTCGTCAATTGAGCTACTTCAAACAAGCATTAATATGGTGGGACAAATTTTGTCTGTTAAGCTCCAAAAAATACTTAATTACATCAAAATCTTTGACTGTGTCGGACGTAACCTCAATAATTTTTCTCAATGCATCATCTCTTTCATTTCGATCTTTCTGGGATGATTGTTTTTTATTCCACAGGCAATGATATTGCTCGTATGCCTCCAGAAACTGAATTATTAGTTCTGATGACCATTTTTTTGAAGCTTTTGCCATTGCACTGGCATGTTATGTTTGTAAATGGCGCCAAAAAGTATAACTGCTTCATACTTTTACTGGCGAATTGATTAGTGGTGTTAATCCAATGGCGCTAGTTGATTTCGTATGTTTCCATATGCAACTAAATTGGCGCAGGTCTAGTGGCGCCAGTAACCATTGCGTGTGGAAACATACGAAATCAACTAGCGCCATTGGATTAACACCACTAATCAATTCGCCAGTAAAAGTATACTATTAAGATTTAGATATATGTATGTTGCACATTATACTTTTTCTATGAGTGACTCTACAAAAGTATTAGAAAATATTTTGCCTGCTCTACGGGTCCCGTGGCCGCGTGCCTCAGTGTCTGGTCGCGAACCTGGGGGAACCAGGTTCGATCCCGACGGACGCCAAATATTTCCAATTTTAAATGGCACAAAAGTGAACCCTGTGGTGCGCTCTCCACACCAGCTATGAGTGCCCGTGAGGTGACGCCTGGTAAGCGCCCACACGGTACAAATATATCGTCATCATTACCGATGTTTACATGTGTTGTATATACTGGCACACCCAGAAATGGGTAATATGCCGTGATGATATATTTATTTTTTATTTATATCTCTTACGGGTATGTAAAATAAACTTCACAGGAAAAACATATTGCCTTTTACGCATCGCTATTACAAGTGTGACTTTCCATATTGTGATCAATGTGTGAAGTTACTACATCACGCATGAGAATAAAAAAAATTATACTATAATAAAAACACTATACTCGACAATTTTCTTCGTTGTCCGTATCATGCTTTATATTTACATGTTTTGGTCAATAGGGCTGCTACAAGAATTTTTAAATGACTTCTAAGTATTAAATTTTAAAAGATATTGTTCTTTAAAGAGCCTCAAATTTGAAAATATGACGAGTCCTGGCTATTTTGGGCGCCAATCTTTTTACTTCCTTGTACGAAGTAAAGGAAGTATTGTAATCGCGAAAAAATTCGGTTTCCAGATTTCAACGGAAATATCCATTTTGACCATCCCTGAATCCATTTTGACTAATTTCGTCGTGACATCTGTACGTACGTACGTACGTATCTCGCATAACTGAAAAACGGGAAGCCGTAGAAAGTTAAAATTTTGTATTAAGGACTGTTATAACATCTAGTTGTGCACCTCCCTTTTTGGTCATTGCATAACTTTCAGAAGTGGTACTTTACTTAAAGCCCATAATAGATTTTAATGGAAAACTATATTATAATATAATCCAAAACTTTTCAAATTTGGTATATAAGACTTTTATATCAATGGGAATAACATAATAGATTTTAGTAAAAATGGTCTATTCGGAAGTGGTACTTTACTTGAAGCCTATAGTAGATTTTAATGAAAAACTATATTAAAATATAATCCAAAACTTTTCAAATTTGGTATATAATACTTTTATATCAATGGGAATAACATAGTAGATTTTAGTTGAAATGGTATACCCGGAAGTGGTACTTTACTTGAAACCTATAATAGATTTTAATGGAAAACAATATTAAAATATAATCTAAAACTTTTCAAATTTGGTATATAATACTTTTATATCAATGGAAATAACATAATAGACTTTGGTTAAAATAGTCTAACCGGAAGTGATACTTTATTTGAAGCTATTATCAGTTTTTCTTGAAAAAAATGATGTTATTTTGAATTTAACAATAAATGCTTCAAATAAAAGTTTTAGAGAATTGAATTTTGCGTCGAAAACTTCAAGTATGATTAAATTAGTTCTTTGTATAAGCGAGATATTTAAATTTAAACATTATGTACTTTTTGGTTTCTGTAATTAAGTTTGCTATGAATTAGGACAAGAAATAACAAAAAAAATAAAGAATTTAATGTCAATGTCAAATTATGTCAAATACGTGCAATTTTATGATTGGGTCTGTTATTATACATATTTTAATTATTAACAAAATATGTTTAGTGTAACAGGCGTACAAGGAAGTCATGTGGTGTCCACATCAGATATTTATTTAATTATTTAACGAAAATAACAGTAAATTATTATTATTCCTTTATTACTACGGGAAAATATTGCATAAACTTTAAAATACTTTTTGAAAAATATGAATCCGGTTCGTTACGTATTAATTTGTAAATGAAATGTAATTTATAAAATTTCGAATTTTTGCAAGGAATAGAACTTATGCTAAGGAATAAGCTTTTAATTTGTTCCAATTATAAATCTCCTCGTATTAAATAAATTGAAGGATCCATCATTATCTTTTCCTTCAATGAAATAATTTCCTGCGATTTGCGAGTTTTTCCTGCTAGGGCGGTTTTCCTGTGCGGTTCAGTAAAGGTGTAAAAATACCAGTGTATTTCACGCCTCCTGTGATCTCCTGGCCCAGTTCATGGGCGAAGTTGCGGGGCAAGGGGTCAGCAGTTCGTCCTGCTGTGACGTCACACGATCGATTCATTTACGCACACACGAGATGCTATCTGCTTCTTACTTACACTCCTACACACCAAGAAAATATTCTAAATAAATTATACACCAGGAATATTTTCCAATAAGATCCAGACAGAGGACTTTTTTCTGTAAAGGAAATAATGTCAATATATGTATGTTTTAATTTTGTTCTTTTCAAGCATTTATTTCAATATAGTATCTATATAGTTTCTTACTTCAAACGCTTAATTCATATCGTATTTATTGCCACATGATTTATATAAATAATTACAACAAAAAAAAAATCTGTTGTGGCCAACACAAGACCTTCCGTCAATTCGATGTATTTTGTACAAATCCCATACCAAAAGTACCGTGGAACAGTTTCTATATAATATCATGTAAAATCGAACACGAACATATACTATTTTTTACAAATTCCATACCAAAAGTTCATTTGAAAAGGTTCTATAAATCCAATAAAATTATGACATAAACAAACACTACGTAAAATGCACTTGACACATTTCTTTCTGTTTCAGCTTTCCCCTATTTTATTAGGGGTCGTTGTTTCCTCTTCTCTTCCACTCATTCCTGTCCAACGCATCTTCTTCACATAGTCCTTCCTTTCTCAAGTCTTCTGCGATACAGTCCTTCCATCTTCTCTTTAGCCTTTCACTGCATGTCACTTGCGAAGAACACTATGACATACTAATTTTTGATCCCATACTTTCCATATTTGGTTTTGCACTTACAACAGACATCTGTCAATTAGAATTTTTTGAATGAGCAGCTGTTTCCATGATAAATAGCAAAGCTAACTACTTTTTGAAAATTAATTTCTTTATAATGCTTTAACTCTACATCTATTGAATATGAAGGAAAATGTATAATCAAACCATATAGAGCAGAGTAGTTTCTTTAATAAATATAATAACAAAATGTCAAAAAATAATATTTAACTAATCTAATCAACTCTTCATAGGGATGTACAGAAGAGGAATACGAAAGAATTATAATTTTTAGAATTGTAGTATTGAAGTTATCGTCGGAGAAAAATTTGTCACACACGGACACACATACACACACACACGGACACACACAGACACACATACATACAGACATCATCTTAAAAATAGTAAATTCGTATTGTAGGGACCCTAAAACGTGCTTATTCATTAAAAACTCACCATCGAATTTTTTGACCAAAGACAATACCTTCCTTACCTAAAGGTGACGAAAGGTAACAATATTCAAATTTACATTTCATTTAGAAAATGAGGGCTTTAAGCGCTAGTAACTTAGTTTTGTCCTGATAATGTGTTCCAAAGTTTCTTCGTCCTCTTAACAGAGTCGGCAGATTCTGTTTTCAGCCATACAGTTTTTACATATTAAAATACCTGTCTTAATTCTAATGCGTCTTAAATGGGAATGTTGAAAATTATATGAGATATAAAATTTATTAAATTAGCCCAAAAGCTGCACCACTAGGAGGCTATTTATTTTGTCGTTTTTCATGTTTGCAAACAATTGCTTAGTGAAATAATACTGGAATTTGGTTTGCACTTCTTTGGGGCACTTTATGCTTTTTACCTCTCGCTAAGAGAGGTATTGGAATTATGCTAAAAATCACATATCTAGATTTTTAATGAATAAGCACGTTTCAAGGTCACTAGAATCCGATTTTAACATTTTTACAATGGTGTCTCTGTGTGTGTGTGCGTAGATGTGTGTATATGTGTGTATGTGTGTGTGCATGGCTGGATGTTGGACGGACGATTCCTCAAAAATTATAAGACATAAGACCTGTTTAACTATGAATTTCTCAATCTGACATTCCTGAGAAGAGCTGAAAAGGTTTTGGTAACAATTGAACAACCGGAAGTAGTAGTTTTTAAAAGAAATTCTTCCAAATATTAATTTTTGTAAATTTTTGCTCTTACTAATTTTGAAGAACAAAATTGTACACCTGATACATTTAAATTTTTTATTATATCTTCTATAAATTTAGAGATAAAGACGCTATAATATATAGAATATCGGGATATAATAAGTCGAGTAGGCGAAACTATACTAAGGAAACCAGTTGACAAATTCATATGTTTATAAGATAATTTGTAAATAACAGATTTCAGTGTCAAAAATCAACAGTTTTAGTGACATTTTGATAGCTTTTTCGGGGAAGTACATTTAATCTTTCATATTGTTTTATTAATTAAATATTTGAAATTATAGGTAATAAATCTTGTATAGATTTAGAGATAAAGACACTATAATTTATAGAGTAAATTAATCGCAGAGGCTAAGGCACTAAAGAAACCAGTTGACTTATTCCAATGTTTATAACATAGTTTGTAAATGACACATGTCATTGTCAAATATCAACAGTTTTAGTAACATTCTGATATCATTTCTGGGAAGTATATTTAATGTTTTATTAATTAAATATTTGAAATTATAGGTGAAATTATGGTAAAATGCATATATCCATCAGAAATACCGCCAATCTGGTCAATGAATTGGAAGAATCTGTGACATTTAGAAACTTCCTCATACAATGAAAAATAGATATATTGGAATTATATGTGTGCAGAAGACATGCTAAATACAATAAAAAACAATATTTGAGTAAAATTCTGTAATATTTTGTTATAAAACGACGGTTCGATAGCAAAGTGCAATACAATACTTATATAGCCTAATATGAAAATGGCGAGAGGTCTTGTGCTGGCCAAAACAGATTTTTTTTGTTGTAAAACTTATTTCTGTTCATTTACTTCAAACTGCAAAAAATGTAAGAATGAGCCGGCGTCACAGATTTTAAAAAGTATGAAAAAAATTAAAGTTTATGCAATATAGTTGTTGGTTGATTACGATGGTCGACTGGTTGCAGAATGAAAAATTGGACAATAATCAAACACGCAGTCACGTACAATTTTTTTATAATTAACGTACTCCGTATTTTTTAAAATTTAGGACATTTTGATTATATGCTATAAATAAGTTGTTACTTTTATCATAGTATAAATATAAACAGTAGTTGCACTCCTCGGCGGTGCCTTTGAACTGACGACTCAACAGCACACCGGCTAAGCTCCACCTCCTAGTTTATAGGACAGCAAGATGCAGAACTAATTCATTTGCGGTGAAATATTTCAGTAACTAAATACATTGGGAGTGCAACTATTGTTTATATAATTTATATTGTACTTCTATTATATTGAAATTAATTATCTTGTGACCCTACCTGAAGTTTATAAGGAAAGAAATGGGCTTAAGGATCATGGAGAATTTTTAAATAAACGACGAAAGAAATTGAATTTTTCATAGTTTCTTTCGTTGTTTATTCTCCATGATCCTAAGCCCATTTCTTGCCTTTTATTATATTGTTAGCCTACTAGTTGGATATACGTACAGTCCGCAGCGTATTAGGTTACGTCTCTACTGATTGCCGTAGTTTTGATTTAAACATAAATAATTGATATTGAAATTGATAATAGTAAATGGAGTCTAAGGTTAAATCATAAATAACACTAATAAAATCACCCCTTTTCGCGAACTAAAGCGTGGATTACACGATGAAGTTTTTATTTTCAAGTGACTTGAAAAGTGTCTTTATAAGTAACCTTACAATTTTATTTACACGATCAAGTTTTGCGTGAATTAAAATATCAAAGTGTCAATATTTAAGTTATACCTACATTAAATTTTCAGTGAACTTTCATCACTTGAATTTTTCATATATAACCATCAAGATTTCAATTACTTCTCTACCCCATTTTGCCATTTTTCAGTTTAATATCGATAACTTATAACACTACTTGAATACATCAAAAACATAAACACAAATGACATTTGACAGTTACTTGACAGTCAAACTTATAGGGACTTTTAAGAAAAAGTAGCGCATGTTCCAGTGTTACTTTATAAGTTTTTCGTGAAAAGTCTGTTCATTTGTCTCTCTTGCACGTATACCCAAATCAGTCAAGCAGCCAATGCACGGCATTAATAAAAATTGAATAAAAGTAACTAGATGTATGACGTCATGTAATGGTACGTTTGCAGAGGTTTTAGAATCTTTATGAAAAGAGTTATACAGATTGCAATCTGTATTATCGACCTGGTCATGAACTGTCACATCTACAAATTAAATACTATATTTTCGTCACTGTCCATTTCTATTTAAATTATTTTATAATACTAACCTTATTTATACCTATGTATGCCATATAAAGACAATAAATAAAAGTGAGCCGAATTTCAAAGAAATTTGCCAAATTCTTCTGATTGATTAGAAGTGCTATCTTTGGCAGATTCACAGATTTTGTGTTTGCGTTAACGGTCACGTTGCGTCGTTGCGTTGCGTTTAACATTACTTTATTATAAATTGGACTTTACAACGCACAAAAATGTTTCAAATACGATACAAATATTTTTCGAATAATAACTTTGACAGTATGAACATTATTCATGTCATATACGATAAGTAATGAACTCTACTATTCATCTTAATAATAATTATATAAGGCGATACACTTTTTGACGGTTAAAAATGATTGAAATTTTATTTAATTTTTCACTATTAGTGATTTTAATGTATTAAGGTTTTCCACTAAGTGATGACGTGCATTGGCTGCTTGAATGATTTGGGTATAGGTCATTGTGCGAGAGAGAAAACTTTTCAAGTCACTTGAAAAGAAAAACTTCATCGTGTAATGCACGCTTAAGTTCTCAACACCAGTAGTATAATAAAGAAAAATTAAACAGAGTAGCTCAAGATTACTCAACATGTGAACCATGCCAGAGGTCCTGACAACTCTCTAAGGTTAAGGGGTAATTTCATTAGTGTTATTGATATTGAAATTAGTGACGAATGACATGTAATTTAAAAATAATAAAACATTTCTATTATTGGATACATTCTTTGCTCATGCACCATCTTACAATATCTACACTTTTTATTTAAATTTATTTTAAACAATATTTTTTATTAATTAACATATCGGGAATATAAAATACAAATTATTTTGGGAATATGAATTTTCATTCTCATTTTATTTTAAATTGGAAAATAGAAATTAATTCATTTGAAGTTATATTTACTTATGAATAAATTGTGCATTCTAATAAACTGTTTATTCCTATCTAAATATCAGATTGGTGCGCTGTAAAATATAAATAAATTTAATACTCATAACTGGAAATTTCAATTTGAAATAAATAATTTATATTTATCCTGCGAAAATTGCTTCTAAATCAATGTTTATCCTCCGTTGATAACGTAAATATCAAATATCCTGAGAAATATTCATTTCAAAATCTCATGTTTACTTAAGGGGAAAAGTAAATAAACACGGGAGCTTTCAGAGTGAAGCACGCCATCTACAGGGCTGCGAGCGAAGCTTGAAAGCTCTCGTTAGTTTCAAAAGCTTCTGCTGGTGGCAGCACTTGAACTTCAAAAAGTAGGTCGCTTTTCCGCAGCTTATTGATTACAGGAAAAGTTGGAAAGCTTGCCACTAGGTGGGAGAGCTTTCACAACAGGAAGAAAAACTTGATTATAGAGCTTTCGTAGGAAAATTTCTAGTTAATTAGCATTATGGAGTAGTTAAACCATTATTTAATATTTATTTTTATGAAGTTTTGCTGCGTTTTAGAGATATTCGCATTAAAAGACGAAACATGTTCAAAGTAGTTCCCTTCAACCATAGTACACTTTGTCATTATTTTCTTTCACTTTTTAAAAACTTCCAACTAATTTTCTTTTGGCATGCTTTCAAGATAATTTCTGGAAATCTTGAAAACTGTCAAAGATGTCAATTTAAATTCTGGTGACTTAAATCTGCCAAAGCCATCAAACTATTTATGTAAGAATTTTAAGAACTTGTTTTAGTTCAATAAATTAATATTAAATTGTGCAATAAATTTACGGTTTTCTAGCTAACTGTTTCCATTTATCAATTTTTTACCTTCCGCTACCCTTGGTAAGGGAGGTATAGCGATCGTGCTAAAAATCGCACGGGGGAACCGGGTTCGATCCCGACAGGCGCCAAATATTTCCAATTTTAATTGGCACGAAAGTGACTCCTGTGGTGCACTCTCCACACCAGCTATGAGTGCCCGTGAGGTGACGCCTGGTAAGCACCCACACGGTAAAATATATCGTCATCATTACCGATGTCTACATGTGTTGTAGATACTGGCACACCCAGAAATGGGTAATATGCCGTGATGATATATTTATTTTATTTATTTTATTTATATTTTGGTAAATGGCCACGTTTTATAGACCCTAGAATCGGATTTTAACATTTTAAACGAAGATATCTCTTTGTTTGTATATTTGTGTGTGTGTATGTATGTGTGTGTGTATGAATTTTGTGTATTATCATTGAAAATGAATTCTGAATGTGTCCTAAAATTGATGTAGATCCTTCTGACGTAGAGGAATTCGGTGTAAGTCAATAATTCATAAACTGATATTAGAAAAATCATTATTGATATATCCTTGTTTTTTTTTTTGTATCAATTGTCATTCGTGTAATCTGTTATGTAATAGTTATTTATATTCGAGTGCGTGTAAGTTGTATTTTACAGCGCGACAGCTTTGTTTAAGGCACGAGCCCTTAAGGCGAGTGCCTTATTAGCTGGAGCGCTGTAAAATACTTCACGCACGTGAATTGTATCAATTTTTTTGGCCGACGATAATGAAAATCACTTTTTTTAAAGAGAAAAGGTTAGTTTAAAATACTGGGGTTAAGTCAATTTCCAAATTTGCTTTTACTTATCTTCATTAGAGTACTTCTAGCGAAAATTTATTTGTAATAATAGATGTTTTTTATGACATAATATATTTATTTGCTCATGTTTTCTTCGTAATAAATAATAGGTAGGTGTCGATATTTGACATTTCAGCAATGTTCGCCTCGCGTATTTGACAGGTATATCGATCGGTGACTATGTCGGTATCGGCGGATTTTTACAATAATGACAGACGTCGCTGCCGTGATTTTGTTTTATATAAATTAATTTTAAATATAGGAAAATGTTAAAGTAAAAAAAAAAATTTATGTAGGTAGTACTTTTTTACATGAACTTTGTTATAGTAAAGATGATTTCTTTTCTAAATGCCCATAAACGTCCAGTGTATTTTGATTATTTTACCGCATAGTTAGACAGGTTACAACACAGTAAGCGTAAAATGTAGGTTACACTTGCTGTGTATACAATTGTAACCTGCTTATTACGCTTATTGTGTTGTAACTTGTCTAACTATACGGTAAAATAATCAAAATGTACTGGACCTTTATGGTCATTTAGAAAATAAATCATCTGTATTATAACAAAGTTTATGTAAAAAAGTACTATCTACATAAGTTATTTTTTTATTTTAAAATTTTCTGTATTTAAAACTAGTTTATATAAACCAAAATCACGGAAGAGACATCTGTCATTATTGTAAAAATTACCATTACCGACATAGTGATTGATTGATTTCCTGTCAAATACGCGAGGCGAACACTGCTGAAATGTCAAATATCGACACCTATCTATTATTTATTAGGAAGAAAACATGAGCAAATAAATATATTATCAATCATAAACAACGTTTATTATAACAAATAAATTTTTACTAGGAGAAGAACTCTAATGAAGGTACCTAAGTAAAATGAAAATTGGAAATTGACAACCCCAGTGTTTTAAACAATCCCTTTTCAGAAGAAGTACAACCTATCTCATTAAAAAAGTGATTTACATTATCGTCGGCCAAAAAGTTTGATACAATTCTCATGCGTGAAGTATTTTACAGCGCTTCAGCTAATAAGGCATTCGCCTAAGGTCTCGTGCCTTAAACAAAGATGTCGCGCTGTAAAATACAACTTACACGCACTCGAATGTAAATAACTATTACAAAACCCATTTTGTATTAATTACGTAAAAAATTACATTTTAAAGCGTCATAAGGTTAGGTAAAATTAAACTTTTTAAAATGGAATTAGACAAATGTTCTTTTGCTCCATTGCTCATTTGATCTCTTTTGTCCCCTAAATTTCTAAATAATCCCTATATGTCGGCGAGAAGCGTAGCACCAGTTTTTCACCCCTAAATGTGCATATTTCACACACAACCTGCAATTGATTCAAATGCTAGGACAAAAGACGAGCGCAATGTGAAACAAAACAAAACCGTGGCACTGTAAAAATTCAAAAGTTTACGAGCAAAACAAATGCGAAACAGCTGCGGCCTCAATAAAACTAGAATCAGAACCGTCGTGCGAGAAATATAAATTACGTACTTAGGTTATGGCGCCGTTTTGCCAAAGGGGTGAAATTTCCCTGCGAGATTGAGGGGTGGTAGGAAATTGTGCCAAAGGTTACAACTATTTCTCTGCTACGTTTTCCACATTTTTGGGGGTAATTTATTAAAACCACTGGTAAAATGATCCGTTGCATATTGAAATTTATTAGTTTTTCACAATATTAACGAATCAAATAATCTTATTGACCGGTAGTGTTTACTCTTAAACAGGGATGATTAAGCGTTGACTAAAGTAACAAATTCAATTGTTTTTTAAACACCTCAATGTATTTCTAAATGGTAATCATGGTAATTAGTTAGGGTACTAAAATATTTAGCGTCAGTCGGGATCGAACTCGGTTCCCCCAGGTTCGCGACCAGACACTCAGGCACGCGGCCACGGGACCCCATTAAGAAAAAGAAGAAAAACTGTTAAAAACATCAAATAAGGGTACTTCCGCTGGATCAATTACAAACAAAATCACCTCTTCATATGGATGTAAAGAAGAGGAATGCGAAAGAATTATAATTTTTAGAATTGGAGTTATCGTCGGAGAAAAATTTGTCCCACACGGGCAGACACACACACGGACACACACACATGGACACAGACTCACATATAGACATAATTTTAAAAATAGTAAATTCGTATAGTAGGGACCCTAAAATGTGCTTATTCATTAAAAACACACCACCGAATTTTTTGACCAGACAATACATTCCTTACCTAAAGGTGACGGAAGGTAAAAATGTCCAAATATATGTACTATCCTTTTGCAAACATCTAATAAATCTTACAATCTTTATTTGAAAATGTGCATTTTGTTTTATTTGTTTACATATTATGTCATATGTTTAAAAACATTGACATTATTTGAGTGGTTCAATAGTATTTATGCAATTATATATATATATATATATATATATATATATATATATATATATATATATATCTGTACCGCAATTTTGTTTTGTATATAATTTTTTTTCTCTGTTGAAACATTGTAACCTTTTGTATTTTTTTGTGTATCCATCCCGTAATTGGGATTTCGATCCTGTGGGATGGATGGTATATATTAAATAAATAAATAAATAAATAAATAAATATATGTATATACTCGTATGAGTTATAATTATCGTTCATGCAGATTGTAGATAATATCTGTTCAAGAATAATATTTGAAATGAATTTATCATCTAGATTAACAGAAGATAAATTCATTTTACCCTGAAGAATTCTATGTCTTGCAGATTCTTTCCGTTTAAGAATTCCGAGCGGGTGGCGAGTTAATTATTTGTCTCCATTTTCTAACCCCGTTTCACTAGCCATTATCCCCCTCATTTTTAACATCAACACGTCTTAATGAACTGGAGGACTATAACGATTACCTTATTTCTACTTCCAAATGGCTGGACCTGTTCTTACGAGGACCTGAAACAGAAGGAAAGAGGATTAGTTAGTAGGACTAAAATAGAGCACGTATTAAAGACAAATTTATAGCAAGATCTGAATAGTGTTGACTTTTATATTATTTTTTTTTGCAGGTTTTCACGGTTTTGGCGACGCATCGGTCATTATGGTATGTAATCCTACAAAAATCTGTTTTTCTATTGCTATTGTTGTACATACGAGTATACCAAATTCAAGATATATTTATTTGATATTATGTATATCAGTATCTTTTTGAGCACAAGTGAAAAACATTTGTTGTGGCCAGCATAAGACCTACCGTTAATTTGATGTATTTTGTACAAATCTCATACCAAAATTTCATGGGAAAAGATTCTACATATCCAGTAAAATTGTAACACGAACATTTTTTTACAAATTCCATACAGAAAGTTCCTTGGGATATATTCTATAAATCCTATAAAATTATCACATGGATATACATTATGTATACTCATAAATAAATACTCTATCTATCTATATATCTCTACCCATTTTTAAATTATTGCCCCAAAAGTCAATATACCCCACATTTAGATAAAAATTTCAAAAACCTAATTTTTATGTATACTTCTCAATGCACTAATTCCAAATTTTGAAACCGAAAGTCGATATCTCTTTTCGTTCTCGAGATATTTAGATTCAAAGTTTTGCTCAAAACTGCCCATTTTTGGGTAATAACACAAAAATGGGTCGAGATATGAATTTGGCGACAACACCATTCGATTCTACGGGTAAAATTACATAAGTATACCAATTTTCAGAATATTTGAACACCGCATACAATCTCTAAAGAAAAATAACAGAAAATGGCCAAAAATCGCAAAAATCTAAGGTGTACCCCTTACGTTTTTTCAGATTCTGGCCATTTTCAGGGGTTTTCAAGCTTTTATTCATAAAAAATGAACCGGTTGGACAAAAATTATGAAAATTGCTATACTTATGTATTTTTGTCCGTAGAATCGAATGGTGTTGTCGCCAAATTCATATCTCGACCCATTTTTGTGTTATTACCCAAAAATGGGCAGTTTTGAGCAAAACTTTAAGTATAGCAATTTTCATAATTTTTGTCCAACCGGTTCATTTTTTATGAATAAAAGCTTGAAAACCCCTGAAAATGGCCAGAATCTGAAAAAAACGTAAGGGGTACACCTTAGATTTTTGCGATTTTTGGCCATTTTCTGTTATTTTTCTTTAGAGATTGTATGCGGTGTTCAAAAATTCTGAAAATTGGTATACTTATGTAATTTTACCCGTAGAATCGAATGGTGATGTCGCCAAATTCATATCACGACCCATTTTTGGGTTAATACCCAAAAATGGGCAGTTTTGAGCAAAATTTTGAATCTAAATATGTCGATAACGAAAAGAGATATCGATCTGCGGTTTCAAAATTTGAAGTATCTAGATGCATAAAATTAAATTTTTGAAAGTTTTTATCTAAATGGGGGGTATATTGACTTTCGGGGCAATAATTCAAAAATGGGTAGAGATGTAAACTTGGTAGTAATATTATTTAATTGTAAAGAGAATGTTACGTAAGTGTACGCATTTTTAGTGTATTTGAACAACTGCGTGAATTTTTAGAAATAAAAATATTGAAATAAAAATGGATAAATGCTATAAAAAAAATCCTTGGAAAAGATTCTATATATCCAATAAAATTATAACACGAACACATACTATTTTTTACAAATTCCATATCAAAAGTTCCTTTGAAAAGATTCTATAAATCCAATAAAATTATAACATGAACATACACTATGAAAATTGCAATTGACAATTCCTACTTTCTTCTTCAGCTTTCTCCAATTTTATTAGGGGTCACTGTTTCTTACTCTTCTCTTTCACTCATTCCTGTCCAATGCATCTTCTTCGCACAGTTCTTCCTCTCTCAAGTCTTCTGCGATACAGTCCTTCCATCTTCTCCTTCGCCTTTCTCGTACTCCCGACATTCTGATCCTATGCTTGCCAATGTCAATTAGAATATTTTTGCATGTAGCAGATGTTTCCATGATAAATAGCAAAGTTAACTGAAAATTAATCTCTTTATAATGCTTAGACTCTATATCTATTGAATATGGAGGAAAATGTATAATCAAACCCTATAGAGAAGAGCATTTTCTTTAATATTTATAAAACATAAAATGTCAAAAAATAATATTTAACTGTGTTTTTTTTTTTAAAGAAAAACTGTTAATAACTTCAAATAAGGGTACTTCCGGTGGATCAATTATAACCAAAATTTAATCAGCTCTTCATATGGAAGAGGAATACGAAAGAATTATAATTTTTAGAATTGTAGTATTGGAGTTATCGTCGGAGAAAAATTTGTCAGACACGGACACACATACACACACACGGACACACACATACACACACACACACACACACACACACACACACACACACACAGACATCATCTTAAAAATAGGAAATTCGTATTCTAGGGACTATCAAACGTACTTATTCATTAAAAACTCACCAATGAATTTTTTGACCAAAGGCAAAGACAATACCTTCCTTACCTTAAAGGTGACGGAAGGTAAAAAATCTGATGTGGCCAGCACATGACCTCCCGCCAATTCCATGTTTAAAATAGCAATGAGCTTCATTAAGTAAAGTATCACTTCCGGTTGCTCGTTTGTAAAAAAAAATCTATTTTGTTTTTCCAATAAATGAAAGGGTTTGCAATACGAAATTTTGGATATTTTATTATGATTTTTCTCGAAAATCTGTTAAGTGTTCCAAATTGAGTACCACTTCCGGTTTATCATATATAGTCAAAATCTAATATGTTACTATCCTTGATATGAGAGTCTTAAATACTAAAATTGAAAAGTTTGGATTATATTTTAATATAGTTTTTCATAAAAACTGTTATAGGCTTCAAGTAAAGTACCACTTCTGTTTATCCAATTTCATCCAAAATCTAACCAACTAAATAATAAATTGAAATTTTTGGAAGTTTGATACAAGAGTTATCGTGTAGGAAAACATCGTCACACACACACACACACACACACACACACACACACACACACACACACACTAAATGAATGTGCTTATTTTAATTTTAGATTTTTCGGAAAAACCTCCTTTGGTTTTGAAACGGCTTGCCAAATTCTGCATTTTTTCTAATATTCTAGCCAGAATATGTAAAATCTATTTCAAAAAAATTAATACTAATTTCAGAAGCAGTAGATTCAGTTTCAAAATGTTTTTGTAACAGGTGCGGAAAATTAGTGATTCTGTAACGAAATTGCATGGAATTTCAGAATCATATTTTCCGCATGCGTTGCGAACAATTTTTACACTTATTTAACATTAACTTGGTTTAAGTTTATATTTTATAAAAATATGGAAATGGAAATATTTAGAATTCACTTTTACATAAACTGAAGTTACTTCTTCCTGATAATGATTTTACTATTTTTGAAATTGATATTACTATTTTATGAAGTAGAATTTTCATTTTCTAAAATTGAATTTACTTTTTATAAAATTGACATTTAGAGTTATGGATTGGTTAACGCATTAATGTCAATAATGTTCGAGTACATATTTTTGGAGTCTCGATGTTTCTAAGTATCTGATCGACATATACTATACGAGTATATAGAGCTTAATCATTTTTATATATCATGGTTATGTTGAACAACCAATAACAAAAAGAGAAGAGGAATTTATTCATAGGATTCATTATATTGAACTTTATGAACATGAGACAGAACTCTTGGCTTTAATAGAGCTATTAATCGGAGAATGCACTATTTGGGAAATTTTCATACGGAAAATCTGAATATGTTGTCATTAAAATGTATATTAAATTTGATTTCCATATGCTTATTGTTCCTAGTCGCAGACTATTTGCCTATTTGTTATCTTAATGGGCTAAGCCGTCCCTAGATAATGAACTGTGCGCTCCCAAGCGACGTACGCCAATGGCTGTTGTCTTTGTTTCCATGATGTGTTGTGCAGTGTACGTGGTTTGCGTTTAAATTGCATCTGCAAGTTTGGGATTCACTGGAATTGCTCTTTAAATGTACGTGACAATTTATACATATGTATGTATTATCTACAACTATTATTCTGCTACACTAAAGCGCCACGAGCATTTATTTAAACTCTACGTTTATGATAAGCGTTACATAGATGAAACATTGTAATACATCTTCAGATTTTTATTAACATATGGTGATAACATTTTATTAATAATGAGTAAATGCTCTTCATAACATACTCGTACTTAATAGGATTATGAATAAAATAAAAGATTGATTGATGCGTGTGTTGGCTCTTGTTGAAACATCTTGGACAAATGATAAATAATTATAACACTCGGTATCGTTTCAAAAGTTTTAATTTTAACTATTGATGTAGGTACATTTCGGTTTTGACACCGTTATTCTGATGATGGTGTAAAAACCGAAATGTACATCAATAATAGTTAAAAATTAAAACTTTTGAAACGATACCAAGTGTTATAATTATTTATCATTTAATAAAATCAAAACTTATACTGCCCTCTGTACACCGAGTTTTTTTTTTTTAGGCTTAACATAGGAAATCGCAGATTTTTCCCACCATTTTGACTGACAACAATGGTTGTGGTATTAATAGAATGATAAAAAAAATTCTGCATCACAATACTTGCAAATTATATAATATTTTAGTACCCTAAATTAATTATTAAATTTATTCAATTTCATGTTAGGCAAACAAATATGTTTGACATTTTATCTGTCATAATTCGTTAGCTATTTTATTGTTATTTTTTTAAAAATATTTTTCCTACGACCACTGTTAAAAGTAGTCTTTTTAACGGTTGCTTAGCGAGTTAAAAATAACAGTTTATAACACAGTGAATACTTTTAAATCGTTTAAAAGTAAAAAACAAATTTACTTTTAACACTAGTGTTAAAAAAGAACTAAATCTAGTTACATTTAGTGTTAAAAATATAACTAAATATAGTTACATTTAGTGTTCATAAGTAAACGTAGTTTCATTTTATATTTATTTTTGTACTGAAATTATTTATATAGGTATTTTATTAGAAGTACACATTATTTTGAAACGTTTATTGTTATAGTACAATTATTACAATTGTTTATAGTAATTCCTTGCAAGGCGCTTGAAGAATTGGAATTTAAAACAGTATTGTTGGAAGTAGAGATTAGAATAAACAATTTTTAGTTGTTCATAGCAAATACATCATGACCTATCATAAATGTCATTCTATAATTTTTAGTTTTTACTAATACATAACTAGGGTCGTAGGAAAAATAGTGTGTGATATTCGTGTTAAAAGTGATTTTATTTCGTTCGTGGGTTTTGTTTTACTCGGCTTCGCCTCGTTACACAAACTTCCCCACTCACTCAAAAAATGTCACTTTTAACACTTATATCATAAATAACTATTATTATGGATTAAAATGCTTGACAAAAATTAAATTAATGAAATTATAATATAATAAAATTTACGCCAGTTATATATAAGTTATAACGAATATAAAACATGCAGATTTTTTCAAATTTTAGACAGTTCGAATTGCACGAAATAATCAAAAAAATCTGATGTGGCCAGCACATTACCTTGCGTCAATTCCATGATTTTGAGCAAATTCTATAAAAAGTTCTTTCTTATTTCCGGTAAAATTATAACACAAACATAACATACTATGTAAATTGCACTTGACACTGACATCTGTCACTGAGAATTATCTTAATATAGTAGTTCTTTCCTTGGTTGTAGAATAGCTGTCTGATTCATGAAATTTAATTTCTTTATAATTCTTCAACTCTATGTCAATTGAATATGAAGTAAAAAATGCAATCAAATCGTATAGAGAATAAAATATTCTTTAATATTTGTAATATTATAAAATCTCAAAAAATAATTTTTAACTGCGTTTTTCAAATTTTTTTATATAAAACCTTAATTTAGGGTATTTCGAGTTGACAATTTGAAACCAAATTTTTATTTGGAAGTAAAGAGGAAGAATACGAAACAATTATAATTTTTGGAATTGTATTGGAGTTATCGGAGACGAAATTATCGAATATATATATATATATATATATATATATATATATATATATATATACACACACACACACACACACACACACACACACACACACACAAACACCCATATATATACACATACAGACATCATCGTCAAAAGAGTAAATTCGTAGTGTATGGACCCTTAAACTTGCTTATTCATTACAAACTCTTCATCGAATTTTTTGATCTAAGACAATAGGTACCTTCCTTACCTATAGGTAACAGAAGGTAAAAATTGTACATCACAAATTTCCAGAGCGACGTTCTGCGTCTTGGACCTTTTCGGCCTTAGTACATCACTGGGTGTCAAGATGATAGACTGCTCATATTAATAAACCCCATGCAACAAATTGTAAATGACTAAAGTATCAAGACTGCAAAATTCGATAAATTTTTCTGTGCGCGTATGATGGTATGAGTGAACTAATTTAACGATAACTACTGCCCAACCTACTGACATAACCAGATCAAGAATTAATTTGAATCCGTGAAATCCAGAGTGCGTGGCGTGGCATTTGCTACTTGCAGCAATTAATAACACGTCTTTCAGTTTCAGGCATAGTTGAGTGCCTGAAATGCGAATACGTTAACTGAAGCTGCTGAAAACCTTACCTTGACAGGCTGAACAGAACGATCATTAAACATTGATGCTTATACCACAGTTTCAATTTGAATGAAAGATGGAAATAAAGAAAGCTTTTGTTTAATACTTGAAAATTAAGTATTCTTAAAAGTTTAAAATGACAAATAAATTGCTAATTTTAAAAAGTTTTGTAATTAAACTTTCATGAAGAGACTTTTCCCAAATGAAAACAAAATGTAATCTTATTATATCAAATACTTTATCTCAGAGACCTTTATTAAATAATTTTGTAAAAGGAAAAATGTTTATCAACAATATTAAAGAACGTACAGTGCACTTCAAAATTTTAATTATTTGTATGCTCACATTATTTATTATTTTAATAAGTGTTTTTTTTTGTTTTATGACATGGTTTCAATTTTCAACATTAAATTTTCGGTTATCTTAATTGCCAAAAAAATAATTTTTTGGCAAGAACTCAAAAATGGATGGAGATACATGTTTGACGACTTTTCCAATCGATTTTACAGATAAAATTATATAAGAATTAAATAAGAAACAAAAATGACCCTTAGATTTTTTGAGATTTTCAGTTTTTTGACTCGTCGAACTGATGCAATTGGACAAATTTTACGAAAATTGATAAACTGATGTTGCCTGTAGAATCGAATGGTGATGCCCCCAGGATCGTATCTCCCCCTATTTTTTGGGCTCAAGCTAGAAATGGGTAATGTTTTAAATGTAATAGCTCGAGAATGAAAAAGATATCGATCTGTGGTTAAAAATTTGGAATCAGCGCATTAGGTACGTATCTAAATATGTATATAATATTTTGAAGATTTTCGTAAAAATGAGTGTACAGATGGAATAAATTCGAGTTCCTTATATGAAAAACTTTCTTATTGCACGATACAGAAAATTGACGTTGGTTTTTATGGGCCAACGTTTTGAGGCAATATTAATAGACAACACAGGAATTTTCTATCGTCTTTTGTTTTTGGACTTCAAGTTAAAACATTATTTTCGCTTATTTTGAAAATATGTACCTTTTATTATTAAGTTTAGATAATTTTTATATGGTTTTTAAGGAATAATTTAATGTAATTAGATTTTCATAAAACTAAATAATGAGCCTGTTTTACATATTTTTAAAGGTATTTTAAATGAATGTTTATGCGATATTTTTCATAGATAGTAATAAAAATAATAATTTATTGTTAATTTCGAAAATATTAAATGAAAAAATTGGCGCAAAAAATAGACATGAGAAAAAACCCCCCTCCTGTGACGTCGGAGTACATTAAAAATATTACACAAATTTCAATATTTAATTGTAAAATGTTTAATGGATTTTTCGTGATATTTTCAAATTTGAGGGTTTTTAAAGAGCAATATCTTTTAAAATTTAGTACTTGGAAGTCATATAAAAATTCTTGCAACAGCCCTATTCTCGATATATCACACTAATATAATATTTTTTAAATTGGAATATATGTATGTATGTTGAAAATAGTCTCATATTTTTCTTTATTTTATAAGCTTTTCAACAATGCATAACAAGTCTTTTATTTTAAATATGAATTATTAACTTTTTAAAAAATGAAATTTATTAAGAAACAAATGAAAAAAAAATCAATGGCATCATTTGTTTATTTTAATGTTATTTTCTTTACTGTTACTCATTTAGAATTTAATTAATATACCCAAATCATTCAAGCAGCCAATGCACGTCATTAATAAAAATTGAAAAAAGTAACTATATGTGTGACGTCATGTACCGGTACGTTTGCAGAGGTTTTAGAATCTTTATGAAAAGAGTTATACAGATTGCAATCTGTATTATCGACATGGTCATGAACTGTCACATCTACAAAATAAATACTATATTTTCGTCACTGTCCATTTCTATTTAAATTATTTTATAATACTAACCTTATTTATACTTATGTATGCCATATGAAGGCAATAAATAAAAGTGAGCCGAATTTCAAAGAAATATACCGAATTCTTCTCATTGATTAGAAGTGCTACCTTTGGCAGATTCACAGATTTTGTGTTTGCGTTAACGGTCTCGTTGCGTTTAACATTACTTTATTATAAATAGGCCTTTACAACGCATAAAAATGTTTCAAACTCGATGCAAATATTTTTCATATAACTTTGACAGTATGAACATACAAATTATCAATGTTGCCAACTATAGCAACAATTAAACGAATAAAAAAAACATTATTTATATATTATTCATGTCATATACGATAAGTAATGAACTCTACTATTCATCTTAACAATAATTATATAAGGCTATACAATTTTTGATGGTTAAAAATGATTAAAATTTTATTTCATTTTTCACTTTTAGTGATTTTAATGCATTAAGGTTTTTACACTAAGTGATGACGTGCATTGGCTGCTTGAATGATTTGGGTATAGGTATCAAAACACATTTCTATTGGGCATTTTGAACACTTGTCAAGGCCATAAGATGACTCCTTGGAACCAAAAGGTTAAGCATAGTGACATTCCCAGCAAAGACTAAAATACCGATATGCTGCTCGTATTTTCACATTTTGTATATTATATACATAAATTCTCATATTAGCGGCGTTTAAAAATTCTTGCATTCCGGGTCTCCCAACATCTGAAATAAATTTCAGTGCGGGATGGCATCTCCAGCAATTTTCATGCAATTCGTGAAACCATTTAGATTCGAATGTGGCGATAACAGGAACGAAACATTCAACCATTTAGCGGCACAGTGGGGCGGGCGTTGGGGCACTTAACAACTCTGTTAGCAGTTAGTGTGGCTGCCCATCAGAGGCGCACGTGACCGGGGCACCTGCCCCCACAAACTCGCCGGTTATGACTTCTTGTTTATATCGGGAAGAGCTTCGGTTAATGACCAGGAGCTTAATATCTGCTTTATTATTCATAGCGCATACGAATAAAGGAATTTAGAGCTGTATTTTTGGGTTATACGACCCACCTTAATTTCAATAGAAGCTATATAACTATTTCATTATGCATAAAACTTGGTTCGTTTGCACTCGTAAGTTTCACTTATATTTTAACGATGCAGGATATTACATCATATCCTCAAGGAACTTATAGTTTATAGTACATAAGTAAAGAAGATATAAGGATTCTTCAAAAAGTAGAATATCGAAATTTTTATGCATAAGTATGTTTAAAGTCTCTTGAATCGATTTTAACATTTTCACAATGTTGTCTGTGGTTCTTGAAAGGATATGTACTTGTGTCACAGAATACATTTATACAAAAGCGACACTCCTTGTTGGTACCATTCTTGTTGCGATTTTACGTTTATGACCTTGAACTTTAAATTGTTGGCAAATTTACGCGCGAAATTTAAATTATTTTAAATGGTAAAAGAAAAATTAGAACATAAAAGAACTAAAATTTTAATTTTATTAACGAATTAAATAGAAATCAGATAAAATAATCATATAATTATATTTTTATTAAACAAATACCTGAATTTTACAAATTCATTTTCTCTAACTTTGATGTGGGAAACACAAACGTCCCATATATCCTTCTCCATCAAATCTTCTCTTCCGCAGGCCTTGAGCCACATTTTACACCTATATTTATTAAATGAATATACATTTTACATGATATGGTAGTCGTCTTACATAATTTACATTTCTGGATCTTTCGGAAACGAAAAAAACTTACATTTCCCTTTCTCCATTTTTTAAATCTATTTATACAGTCCTTATATGAACAAACAAGTCCTCCCGATTCTACTTTCTTTATATCTATCCATTTCATTAGAAACTAACACCACTTCTAAAATTCACAAACAGTTCACAAACTGGAATATGTCAAAAGTGAGAAGACGTGTTTGGTTTGCTTGAATTAGCCATAACCCTAAAATACATAGGCGTGACAAGCTGAGACAACAGCTCTTCCAGAATATGTGAAATATAATGATTTTCCTTATGATAACGATTTTTCCTATCGTTTTTTGAAAATATAACATATTTGTTCTTATTAGAAATCAATTTGTGTGTCTCAATATAGTTTTATTATTGACCCCTAACGGAAAATGTTCACGTCGAGATAATGAAAAAAACAAAGAATCGTAAGATACGAAGATATGCCGAAACAATCCGATTTTATCCGATTAGCCCTTTAAATTTGTTGGCATACTCTTTCTCTCTCTAATTTTCGTTTCTCTCTCTGACTGTCGCTTTTGTATACATGTTTATTCTTTGCTTGTGTACTGATTTGGCGGTAATATTTGATTTGATCCCAAACTCGCACTTACTAAACATATTGAATCGAAAGTATCTAGTGCCTTCAAAAATATAGATTTCATTATTAGGAATGCGGGAATGTTTAATGGTTACGTTTTGCGAGTTCTTTTTGTGTCTTTGGTGCGTCCTCATTTGGAGTATTGTTCAATTTATTTCTCTCTATTGAACAAATTGAGAAAGTTCAGTGTAGGTTTTTAACATCTGTTATTTTCCTAACGGAAGGCACATATCCTGCTAGAGGTACATCACAAGGAATGATGCTTGAGAAATTTAATCTTAATTTCTTATGGATATATGCATTTTATCTGTAATTTTAAATAGTTAATTAATAAAATAATAAAAAAGATTAAAAGCTTTCAGTAATGTCACTACAACTGTTGATTTTTGACACAGACATTTATCAGTCAATTACAACTTGTATTACAAACATTTGAGTTTGTCAATTGGTTTCCTTGGTTTAGTTTGGACTGATTGATTTATAACATCTGTTTATTATACATATTATATTCTTAATCTCTAAATCTATAGAAGATACAAGATACAATAAAAAAGAAAATTTATCGGATTGATGCCCGATTTCATATACGATTGTTAAATC
Source organism: Ophonus ardosiacus (assembly GCA_943142095.1). Taxonomy (NCBI): domain Eukaryota; kingdom Metazoa; phylum Arthropoda; class Insecta; order Coleoptera; family Carabidae; genus Ophonus; species Ophonus ardosiacus. The sequence continues at coordinate 39,341,545 of OW964830.1, forward strand.
TCGTGTTAGTTAACAACTTGTTCAATTTTTATGATGTTTCATAAAATTAGCAAATCAATTATAAACTGTTGTTAGTCAACATGCATGTTAAAATTTGTTTAGGGAATTATTGTATTTTTTAGTAATATAAACACCAATTTCATAGTTTAATAATAAATGTCATTATTGACAGACTGGAAAGTACCAGTTGCATAGAACCTTAATGTTAATAATAACTGATTGATTGGATCAATTGGATGATTTCTTTTAGTGTATGATGTCAAATTTATATATATATATATATATATATATATATATATATATATATATATATATATAACAGAATTAAATTAACAGAACGGTGCCCTTAGATAGCCAATATCTCATTTTAAATTTTGCATCATCAAAAAATTCAAAAGGATTTCCTCGATCTCTGAATACTCTTTCTCTTCGCAGAAATCAAATATCAATTTCAAAAAGTTCTTCCTCAGACTCATCAGATTCCGAAAACATAGTTGAATAATATTTCCTATGACATTAATGTAATGAATATATTTTTATTTTAAATTACACAGCCAATGCAACTTGTACTTACTAATTTTCTTGTTGCAAATTAATTTATGACGGAAAGGATAAAATAAATATTTTGTTCTGACTACATATATGACAGATGTCATAAATAGCAACTTGTTAGAAATTTAACAAGACCCGAGACTGTTGTTAAAATAGCAAACCATTTAACCATAGTTTAAATCTAGCATTTGTTGATGAAACAATAGTTCCTACTTAATCAGTTGCTAAATTATTTAACAAATTATTAAGATTTAACAAGCGGATATGAAACTGGGGATTAGAGTTTAATATTTATTATTATAATAACATAAATTTTCAAAAAATAATATTTAGAAGATTTTACTTAAAAAACCACTACTTCCGGTTGTCCATTTGTAACTAAAACTTCATCAGTTCATTCCATTTATGTCTGATTAAGGAATGCGTAGTTAAACATATCGTAAGTCTTATAGCATTTTAGAAACCGTGGTGGTTTTAAAAACCATACACATACCTATGGACATTATCTTAAAATGGTACAATCGGATTCTAGGGACCTTAAATCGTGCTTATTTACTTATCTGAATATGCGATTTTTAGCATGATTCCAATATCTTTTAGCGAGAGGGAAAAATGAATTAATGTAAAAAGTTGGCTAGAAATTGGTAAATTTATTGCACAATTTTAAATTCAATTTATTAAATTCGGCCAAGTTTTTAAAATTGCCAATTACATTGACAAATATAAAACACGCTTAATATTTTGATGAAGATGAAATACTAAACAACCGTTAATTTTGCAGTAGCGGTCGTCATAACAACTATACTTGCCGTCAAATAATTATGGACTGGAGATTTCTACACTGATGCCAAATTTTTTAAATGTCTACCTTCAAATATCTGTAATCTGTCAATGCCATTTTATATTCTGACATTTTCGTTCGTACTTGCGAGCGTTTTTTATTCCCAATCCTATAAATTGCAATATATTTAGTTATTTAGACTTTTGAAAAGAAAATGAGTGAAACTCATGAATTAAATAGTCCTGGTTCTTATAAAAAACGTTTAGGAAAACAAGATTTAAATGGGCAGGCAAAAACAATTATTACCAATGTACACAATTTTTTCAAAAAATTGGCGTTATATCCTGAAAAAAATTATTAAATAACAAGAAAACTTTTGATTTGACTACAGAAGCATGTTGTGCTGGTAGATCTACTGTTCACCTAATAATCAATTATTCTTACAGATTATTTAGATTTCACCGGTTATCGTATTTTAACGCAAACGCGACCTTAGCTTGATGTGTGAAAACTGTGGTCAAAATATAAATTTTTCACAAAGATAATTTTTATATTTTATATTACGTATTAATGTCTTACCTTACTTATTTGTTATAATATTTTCTTCATTTACGATGTATTAAAAATTTTAATTAGTATTAAATGTATTATATGTCATTTGCGTTCATTCCTGGTCATGTCAAGTTACAAGCGGAAACACCGCTGGGCCAGGAACAGGGTGCGGAAAGGGATAAAAGTTGAACATCAGTCCATAATCATTTGACGGCGAGTATAATCTGTTCACATGATAAATAAATAAATAAATAAATAAATAAATAAATATATCATCACGGCATATTACCCATTTCTGGGTGTGCCAGTATCTACAACACATGTAGACATCGGTAATGATGACGATATATTTTACCGTGTGGGCGCTTACCAGGCGTCACCTCACGGGCACTCATAGCTGGTGTGGAGAGTGCACCACTAGGATCACTTTTGTGCCATTTAAAATGTTCACATGATTCGTCAAAAATATCGATGTGCATAGTTCCAAACTTGTAAACAAAATATTATCAAAACATATGTTTTGACATTGCTGGTTAACATAACCTATAAAACGTTTTGTTTCACCATTAACATATTAAAGTAATTGTTTTATCTTCATTGCACCCAAAAAGAAATATAAAGAAATACAATAGATTTTGTGCCAAAATTGGTTTGAGTTGGTATTATTGAAATGTGTGATCAGATCATGCGCAAATAAAATTGCCGGTGGTAACGGCCCGTCAATGCCGTCAAAACTAGAAATATTTTCGTTGACGTTCGTAACGTCGTGATCATTCGTACCGCATGATTTCAACCAATCACAGCATAGAACAGTGTAAACGTTGAGCACTTTGACGTTGATAATGGTATATGTGAATCCAGCTTAACAACCAAGCACAACATTCATACATTAGCCAATTTTAGTAGTAGGTCGTAGGTATCATGAATATAACCATAACGAATTTATCTTCTCGCTTCCCTTTATGAACACCTGGAACGTGAACGTGTACTTTCCGTTGAGAGTTCCCTGAGGATTCGGTGCGTATTGCAGAGTATCGCATCGCAGTCAATCTGATGGCGGCACGCACCAAGTCATTCTTCTCCCTCAATTTACATAAATTGAGGTCGTACGCCCACATACGCACGCCGTACGCAACAAACACAAACCCTACAGTATCGTATCGAATAGAAGCCTCAGCATTTGTACAGCGCTATTTCAATGTGGATTCTCCGTGATACTGTTACGGAGATATGATTGTCGGGGAGGTGATTTTCTTTTAGAGCTGGATAAAGAAAGAAGAAAATGATGTTTTTTGAAATCAACTCAAATCTATTCTTATTTTCCTGGATAACAATAATACTAAAGCAGTCAGTGGCCTTATTGCTGTGAACAACAAAACTCTCATGAGATCTATGAACTGAAATAAGGGTGAATATCTCGTAAGGATAGTCATTGGTTGATCTTTGATATTGTTGATGTGATATCAAATAGTTTTGAATAATTATGAACAATGACAAATGATAACACTTTGTACTTAAGTACTACTCCATAAATAACGATTAACATAAAAAAACATTTTTTTAATAATTACTTTGCGAGATATTTGAAATTTGTTGTCAGTGTGATTGTGACGTCACACTATTGCTATTTTTCTCTCAGCCTACTTACTATAGAGATAGAGTTTGGTTGTGGAGCGAGAGAAAGATAGAAGTGTCGACGTCATGTCATATTGATTTTAAATATTAAATGCAGTTAAATTAAAAACTATTAGGACTTTTTAATACTACGAATTACTTAAAAATTAAACGAACTTTCATTTAAAATAATAAAAAAATGGACTGGAGGACTCCATTGGTTTTGATAAAAAGCAATGCAGTAATAATGTTAAACAAAACATGGCATTATTGTTATTTTATTATTAATATGAATAACCGGTGTTTTTTTACCTTCCGTCAAAAGGAAGGTATTGTTTTTGGTAAAAAAATTCGGTGGTGAGTTTTTAATGTATAAGCACGTTTTAGGTTCCCTACAATACGAATGTACTATTTTTAAGATGATGTCTGTATGTGTGTATGTGTGTCCGTGTGTGTGTCTGTGTGTGTGTCTGTGTGTCCGTGTGTGTGTGTGTGACAAATTTTTCTCCGACGATAACTCCAAAACTACAATTCTAAAAATTATGATTCTTTCATATTCCTCTTCTTTACAACCATATGAAGAGCTGATTAGATTTTGGTTATAATTGGTCAACCCGAAGTACCCTTATTTGAAGTTTTTAACAGTTTTTCTTAAAAAAATGCAGTTAAATATTATTTTTTGACATTTTCTTATTATATTTATTAAAGAAAATACTCTTCTCTATATGGTTTGATTATCCATTTTCCTTCATATTCAATAGATGTAAATTTAAAGCATTATAAAGAAATTAATTTTCAAAAATTAGTCAGCTTTGTTATTTATCATGGAAACAGCTGACATAATTATTCAAAAAAATTTAATTGACAGATGTCAGTTGCAAGTGCAAAACCAAATACGGAAAAAAGTATAGGATCTAAAATTGGTATGTCATAGTGTTGCTCGCAAGTGACACGCAGAGAAAGGCCAAAGAGAAGATGGAAGGACATTACTTAGTGTAGTTTATGTTATAATTTTATTGGATTTGTTGTGTTTTACATATATTTAATGAAATATATTAGACGGTTCTTTCGGTTCTTTTATATATTTATTTATTTATATTTTTTCTGACAGTATCTTTTTACTTGTTTGTTTCTTCACTAAAAACAACTGACTCACCATAGTCTACTCTAATATTAATAATACAATTCTAAACATATAACATCTCCCTCTTTAACAAAATTGATAACTATAAATTAATAATACTCTACTACCAATATTTTTTATTTAAATGAACTAATCGACCACTCCGTGTTTTATAATTATTTAAATTATTAATAAATTCTTGTTCACTAGTTTTCAGTTTCTTTACTGATTCACTTTTATTAATTTCATCATTAATTATTTCATCTGAATATTTAAATTCTTTAATAGGTGAAATGTGGATTTCATTTCTTCTATATTCTTTACCTTCATCATCAGCTATAATGTAAGATCTAGGTTCTGCACATATACTTTTAATTATACCATGTAACCAAATTGAAGATTTACTATCTTTTTTGAACATAATTTCTTGTCCAATATTGTAACTAGATCTTTTTGATGCAGTTTTATTATAATATAAATTGGATTTAGCTTTATTATTTTGAATTAATTTTATGTCATTTCTGTAAGTTAAATTTGGTGTTAACGATTTAAAATTACATGGTATATTTGTTCTTATAGATTTACCCATCAGTATTTGTGCTGGAGAATGTATATTACCTTTTGGTGTATTTCTATAGTTTAATAGAGCTAAGAAGGGATCTTCATTACTATCAAAACATTTTTTAAACATTTTTTTAACAATTTTTACAGCCGATTCTGCTAAACCGTTTGATTTGGGGTATTGCGGACTGGACATTATATGTTTAAATCCCCATTTACTTGAGAAATCTTTAAATAATTCAGAACTATAACATGTTCCACCATCTGTGAATAATTTAAGAGGTATACCATATCTTGCAAAATTAGATTTAATTTTATTTATTACGGTTGTACTTTTCAAATTCTTCAAAGAAGATACTTCAATGAAATTTGAAAGTGAATCAATTAAAATTATATAATATTTGTTATTTAGTTCAAAAATATCCGAAGCTACTTCTTGCCACGGTAAAACAGGAATGGTTTTACTAATTAATTCATTTTTTACCTTATTATCTTGATATTTTAAACAGGTTTTACATGACTGTACAAACTTCTTTATGTCCTGATTTATTCCGAACCAAAATAAACACTGTTTAGCTCTGTCAATCATTCTACATATTCCTGGATGCCCCGAATGTAATTTTATTAACATTTCTCTTTTTAAAGTATCAGGTACTAAAATTTTATTTTCTATAAAGATTAAGTCTTTCATAATGCACAAATCCTCTTTAAATTGAAAATAACACTTCAAATTATCATCGACATCTTTATAAAATTTTGGCCATCCCTCAGTAATATATTGTTTCAGTTTTTTAATATTAATGCTTTTATTATAATGATCTCGAAATAAATCGTAAATTTGTTCAGTCACTGGTAAATTATCAATTAATAAGTTAACTTGTAATTCTATATCACTGTCAAATTCACTTTCACTGTTACAACCGTCTGAACTAAATTCTCTGGATAAAGTATCAGCTATATATAAATATTTTCCAGGTCTATGTGTTAATGTTAAATTAAATGGTTGTAATTTCAGTAACATTCTCTGTAATCTGACAGTGACTTTATTAAGAGGTTTATTATATAAACCTAATAATGGTTTGTGATCGGTTTCTACAATTACATTTCTACCGTACATAAATTGTTTAAAACGTTCACAACCGAAAACAATAGATAACAATTCTTTTTCTATTTGTGCATATTTGCACTGAACTTCTGTGAGCGCTCTAGAGGCATAGGCTATCGGTTTATTCGATTGCATTAAACAAGCTCCTAAACCTTTTGAACTTGCATCAACTGATAAAGTTAAATCTTTATTTTTGTCATAAAATCCTAATACTGGCGCTTTGGTTAATTTTGTTTTTAAATCATTAAAATATTTATCGTGATTAGAAGTCCACGAAAATATAATATCTTTCTTTAATAATTGTCTTAGAGGCTCAGAAAGTTCAGCGTAATTAGGTATAAATTTTGATACATAATTAAACATTCCTAATATTCTCATCAGAGATTTCTTATTTGTTGGGGTTTTTAAATCTAACATGGCTTTGACTTTATCATTATCTACTTCAATTCCTTTTTCGCTAAATATATGTCCAAGGAACTTTATTTTATTAACAAAAAATTCGCATTTTGTTTTGTTAAATTTAATGCCCTTTTGTTGAGCTGTTTTTAATACTCCTATCAAAATTTCCTCTAATTCGTTTTTATTTTTCGCCCAACAAATCAAGTCATCTTGATAAGTTATTACATTTTTTATTTTTTCAAAACTTTGTCGTATAACTCTGTGAAATATTTCACCTGAATTTTTTAAACCAAATGGTAATCTAAGGTAACTATACCTTCCCCAAGGGGTTTGAAAACAACATAGTTTTGAACTTTCTTTAGTTAATGGTAACATCCAGTAGCCTGATTGAGCGTCCAATTTACAAAACCATTTAGCTCCGTTCATTTGTGAATAAATTTCATCAATACTAGGATATGGAAAATGAGCCCTTTTGATTGCTACATTAAGTGGTCTAGGATCAAGTACAATTCTTAATGTTTTGTTTGGTTTTTGCACAACAATCATTTGGCTCACCCAATCAGATGGTTCGACTACTGATTCTATTATTCCTTTTTCTACCATTTTTTCTAATTCTATTTTAACATTATTCATTAAACTGAAAGGTATTTTTCTACAAGGTAATATTACTGGTTTAACATTATGGTCAATTTCAATATGAACTGGTTCATCAATGTAACCTATTTCTCCATCAAATAAATTTGAGTACTTTCCTAATTGCATGAAATTATTGTTTTTTAAAATGGAATCAACTCTTTTAATTAAATTTAATTTTTCTGATGATTCTAATCCAATAATATTGATCCAATTCATATTGGTAACTAAAAATTTTAAATTTACAGTTTTATTTTTGTACTTACAATCTATACTACATTTTCCTATTATTGGTATTTCATTATTTGTGAAGGATGTTACTCGGGCTTCACTCTTCTTCAAAATTGATTTGTTCAGTTGAAGGTCTTCAAAACTTTTCCAACTTAGGATGTTGCACTGCGCTCCGCTATCCACTTTGAAGGTACATTTTCTACTGCCGATGAGAAGATCTGCTGTGTACCAGTTTTCTTTGTTTCTCTTTGTTACCACGTTGATTTCAAATGGACATTCTTGATCAGAGTCGCTTTCTTCATTGTTTACTTCGTTCACTTGTTTAGCAGTACACATTTTTGCAAAATGGTTTTTTCGTTGACATTTTACACACGTTTTTCCAAAAGCAAAGCATTTCTTGAACGGATGTTTAAAACCACATTTCTTGCAATTCTTGTCTTCAAAATTTTTATTTCTGTCTTGTGAAATACTAGCAGCATCATATTTTTGAAAACGTTTATAATTTTGATTTTTTGACTTGGAATGATGTAATACATCAATATTTACTTCTTGTTTTATTTCTTTTACTTGTTGTGATACTAACGATTTCGTTCTGCATATCTCAATTGCTTTTTGTAGCGTTACATCTTTAATTCTTAATAAAGTTTCTTGTAGGTCTTTATCTTTTATACCACTGATGAAAATATCTCGAACTAAACTTTCTTGTAAAGTAGAAAACTCACAATTCATACTTAAATTTTTCAAGGATGCTAAATATTGTTCATATGTCTCTCCTTCTTGTTGTTTTCGATTAAAAAATATATGACGTTCATATGTGACATTTGTGTCTGGAATATAATGTTCATTAAATTTTTTCAGGACGACATCTAATTTCTTTTCTTCGTTAGATTTTAATTGAAAAGATTCAAATATATCGTGTCCTTCATCTCCCATTGCATGAAGTAGCATTGCGACTTTTCTAGGTTCGTCAACATCTCCGTAGTATGCTGCTATATAAGTTTCAAAATTTCTTTTAAAATTTTTCCAATTTGTGGTCATATTTCCTTCTAAACACAATTTAAGTGGCGTTCCAGGCATTATATTTGCCATTTTTATTTTTAATTTTTCTTTTACGATTACAGGTATCGAATTTTCTTTACTGTTTTACCGCTGTCACCATGTTGTGTTTTACATATATTTAATGAAATATATTAGACGGTTCTTTCGGTTCTTTTATATATTTATTTATTTATATTTTTTCTGACAGTATCTTTTTACTTGTTTGTTTCTTCACTAAAAACAACTGACTCACCATAGTCTACTCTAATATTAATAATACAATTCTAAACATATAACAGGATTTATAGAACCTTTTCAAATGAACTTTTGGTATGGAATTTGTAAAAAATAGTATGTGTTTTTACATGATATTATATAGAATCTGTTCCAAGGACCTTTTGGTATGGGATTTGTACAAAATACATGGAATTGACGGAAGGTCTTGTGCTGGCCACAACAGATTTTTTCAGAGTGCACATAGGTGAATAATATAAGAAATCAGTTTTTGCAGACTGTTACTCCCCGTTTTGACTGACAACGATGGCTGTGGGATCAATAGAAAGATACAAATACGTGTAAATTATGTATCACTTTGATAAACGATTTAATTATTAAGATTATTCAATCTTATATTAATAGCCATGGCATTTTTCAACAAAAAGGTAATCAATGTTTGATATTTTATCTGTCAGAATTTGTTAGTTATGATTTTTGTGTTATTTTCATTTTAATATTTTATAATAGATTGGAAAATGATTGACAAAAATTAAATTAACAAAATTATAACATAATAAAATTTGTTCAAGTTATAAAGTATAACGAATTTTGACACATAAAATGTTAAACATTTGTGTATCTTTTCAAAATTCAATAAATTTAATATTTTATTAATGAGACTAAAATATTATATAATTTACATGTATTTGATGCCATTTGATATAGATTTTTTTTATCTTTCTATGAATACCACAACCATCGTTGTTACAGTTAAAACCTTGAAAAAAAAACCATCCCGTATGTCCTGTGTTGAAATAGTTCGGGATACACTCTAAACCGTAAATTCATTAAGCCCGTTTTACACAATCATATATTTATAATTAAATTTACCAGCAAAACATTTTAATTTTCACATAATTTTTGATCAAATTTCTTACGTTTTACAATCAAATATTTGTGAAGTTTTTGAATGATGCCAACATAAGCATATTTTTATTTTGTTTTTTTTTGCATCCACGGTTTCATTCAAATGGGGTATGTGACTAATTTTTGAATTTTACATATATGATACTAGGCCAAAAAATAAAATACCCGTATTTTTTTAAATTGATTAATTATTCGTAGTTTACGAGAAAATAATTATTAAAACGTTGAAGAAGGGATCTGTGACGTCAGTAGGGTAAAATGATAGAAGAAGACAGTTAGACTGAGATAGATATATTATGGTAGGCGAAAGCGACAGCAGCTGTCACTTTCGCCATTCCATAACCTATCACAACATATCTATGTCAGTCTAACTGCCTTCTTCTACCATTCTACCCTACTGACGTCACAGATCCCTTCTCCAAACCTTAAATTACTAATAACAATATTATTACAAACTAATGTTTAGTTTTTATTATTATAATTAGAAGCTATAGAGGTTTGGTTTTTATATATTATGACTTATATATTGACATTCGATTATGGTCACATACCCCATTAGCTTTCGTTTCAGAAAATTATTTCACACAAAACAACTGTGACAATTACATTTTTATTTTTATGTCCATTGTTCATAAAATATTTAACTTGACGTTCGGTTTTATCAACGACAATTCAGATTAGCCAAGTACACATGAAATTTAACTTTTGTGTAAAGAAAACCATAAATATAACCAAAATTTGAAGCAAATGATCTTCAAAATTAGAACATGTCCTATTTGAGAACTTTTTACAAGATTGTATGATACCATAAGAAGTTGTAAATTTATTACCGTGTGATCAAATACGAAGTTGTTAAAATGCATGTAAATTTATGATGATGTAAAACAGGCTTTGCAGAAGTTATATAGCCTGACTATCTTTATTGTTAAATTCCTAGTAAATTTGCAACTGAAATAGAAAGAATTTGAGTTGAATAAAAGTAATCATACATTAAATATTTATGAAAAGACAACAGTATAACGATCGTGTTGACAATAGTATAATAAAAATAAATAATTTCTACAGCAGGTTCTAGTCTAAAAAGTGATAAACAATATTTATTTACTCTGCTTCATAAAACAGTCGAGTAAATATCGAAAAAATATATATAAACATTTCTCCAACTAATCTAGAAGGACAATAACAATACAAATCAATTTTCCTTATCATTTCGTGCAGAGCTGAAGTAACTATATCTCTCTTATGTCCTGTGCAGTAATGTTGCCGTCCGTAACAAATATATATTGAGCAGTGAAATAGACAATTTGATCTGATGGCACGATATTTCGCTAAAGGTAATAACATAAATACCCTTCTCTGGATACAACTTTCTCTGTCCAACCCGATACATCTCTCTCTACAGTCGATATCGAGATATACTCCGCTGAAATTAATCTTGTGTTTATCTAAGGTACAGCCGTTAAATTTTATCCATTTCAGTAATTTCTATCCATTTGATAAAGTGGCACAATACAATGTTGTCTCAAATAAAATATAAAATACCTTTTATGAAATCGTCATTAAATAGGTCTTTATTAATGATTTTATGAAAGATGGGAAGAATTTAAATAATGATAGATGGTATGAACAAGGAAATAATTTTAATAATTATAGTATCTGATTCTAAGTCAAGAATTGGTGAACATTTACAGTGGTTGATAGTGGCAAATTCAACTTTCATGGGGTCCAAGGCGTTATGCATCTTTAGGGCCCCAAATACTGCTGCTCGAAAACTCAAATACTACACTTTTAGTCGTGTAAAACCCGATTTGGTAAGTGGTGAAATATATTAGTATGAAAATCAACACTAAATTTTGTAAAATTGGCTAATTGTAATTAATAAAATATAGTAAAAATTGTAGTGTTAAAACACTGATAAATTTTTTACACCATTTATAGTAATAACTTAAAGAAATTTCATTTTACTCTCTGATCAATGCTGTCGTCTTTCTAATGAAACAAGTTAAACATCGCACGGTACTTATTTTGTTGTGGTATTTGGATGTGTTCGGATGTATATTTCTGTGTTTTGTGTATTAAATGTGTAAACTAACATTTAAAGTGAAATACAAAAATATGTGTAAATGTGTTTCGTAAACGAAGGCATCAGGTATGAAGATTTCCCATTACCTGGTAAGTAATATAGCATCATTTAATAAATCGTCTCTAGTGACTATTTATTTATTTATTGAAAATCAAACCTACAGGATAAAAATCCCAATTACAGGACGATTAACGAGGTACAAAATGTGATCCGTTGGCATAAATAAATAAATAAATCTATACAGGGTGTCCCATTTAAGGTACGAATGCATTGGTATCTCGAGAACCGTAAGAGCTACGAGGTTGGTTAAATTAGACAAAAGTTGCCCCATTAGGAGGCTATTTTAACGGTGTTTTGTTATTTGCGAAAAAATGCATAGGTCACTAGATACAGGTGAAAATGTAAATTTCGCAATTTTCTTTTTTTGCTTACAACTTTGTTATATGAAATAATACGAGATTCTGGTTTGCACTTTCTTAAGGCACTTTCGTATAGTGAATTTGCAGAAGTACTCAAAAAAGTGCAACAATTTAATTTCTAAATTTTACTTGACAATAGTAGATTATTACGAGTAATAAACGAACTTTGACAACGAATGTAACAAATAAAATAATAATAAATAATCTACTATTGTCAAGTAAAATTCAGAAATTCAATTGTTGCACTTTTTGTTGTTTGTTGTTTCCATAGCAGCCTTCGATTTACTTTTTTCAATTTAATTTTAGTATAAATAACAATTTTTATTAATTTTTCTGTTAATTATAAAAATAAATTATTATTGTTTTATATCATTGTAAAGCTAAAAAAAATCTCTATTTAAAAATGTCATAGCTTAATATGACCTCCATATGAAAAATAAAAGTTGCTATCAGTAACTCGTAAATGGTTAGATATAAAAAAAAAATTGAGTACTTCTGCAAATTCGCTATATAAAAGTGCCTTAAGAAAGTACAAACCAGAATCTCGTATTATTTCATATAACAAAGTTGTAAGCAAAAAAAGAAAATTGCGAAATTTACATTTTCACCTGTATCTAGTGACCTATGCATTTTTTCGCAAATAACAAAACACCGTTAAAATAGCCTCCTAATGGGGCAACTTTTGTCTAATTTAACCAACCTCGTAGCTCTTACGGTTCTCGAGATACCAATGCATTCGTACCTTAAATGGGACACTCTGTATATATATATATATATTAGAATACAGTAAAAAAATACAATGATAAACATAGCAAACAATATATTAAACAATCAATTTAAATATGGAAAAATTGCTGGAGTGATAATTTAAATTTATGGAATGAATCGGCAAAAATGTCGAACTGAAGGTTGATATTATTAAATATATTGCAAATTTGTCGAATAGGACATTTTAATGCATAATTAGCCCGCACTGTTTTTAAACTGAAAGTCAACTTAGTTCTTGAATTTAATCTAGGTACGTTGAAAGAGATATGAGATAAAATAGCACTATCATTAACTTGACCATTCAACAATTTATATAAAAATGTAATGGAATGTATATTACTCCTTATCGATAAAGAATTCATATTAAAATAATGAAGTAGCGCATTATAATAATAATAATAATAATAATACTTTATTTATACTGCTAATATACAGAGCGTACTCCAATTACATACCAACAGTGATAATGTACAAATTAAATTAAATACATATATAAAAATCCCCATATTTTACATATTACATAATATATCCCATAATTGTTTTTTGTTGACAGTGAACAAATCAAAATCTCTACTGACAATAGTTAGCTTATTACCTAATTTTAATACTTCATTTAATGCGAAACATGTATTGTTTTTCACAGTAAATGTAGAAAAACGTGGTCTTAATGCCATGGAAGGAACAGAAAAATTTATTTCTTGAAGTATTTCGCTGAGATACATTTTTCCATTTATCAAATTTACAATAAATAATAACGATAAAAAATCTCTCCTAGTTCGTAACAAACTTACATTAAACATATGTCTGTGACAATTGTATGATATTAACCTAGGAAATTCCTGAAACTTCTTGTAGTACAAATACCTGAGTAATTTCTTTTGTACTTTTTCTATCATATCACAGTGAATAGCTGTATTGGGAGACCAAATAATAGATGCATACTCTAACTTACTTCTAACTATAGAATTAAACAAAATAATAATAGTTTCACATTTAAATTTATATCCCACTCTTAAAATAAAGCTTAATTTTCTCTGACTATCAGCCACAATGACTTCTATGTGTTTGACAAATCTGAAGTCAGCTTGAAAAATTACTCCTAAATCTTTTATTACCTGAACTCTTTCCAAGAATTCTGAGCCTATACAATAGTTAAATATAATATAGTTTTTTTTCCTGGTATAGCTTACAATTTTACATTTGGTAACATTAAAATTTAATTTATTTTTTATACACCATGTATGAACATAATCAATGTCTTTCTGGAAATTATAACAGTCCTCAATACAGTTAATTTCTCTATACATTTTCAAATCATCTGCATACATTAAACAATTGGAAGAGTTTAAACATAATGGTAGGTCGTTGATGAACATAATAAACATAAGAGGGCCTAAAAGAGTACCTTGAGGAATTCCGGATGTGGGTGTAAAGTTGTTTGATTTAATACTATTGAAAGAGACATAATGGATTCTATTACGCAAGTAACTACCAAAAAAGTTTATCAAATCGTTATTTAATCGGAATGATTTTAATTTGTAAAGCAATACATTATGATCTACTTTATCAAAGGCTTTAGCCAGATCTGTATACACTACATCCATTTGCGAGTTTTTGTCAACTGATTTTGATACATCTTTAGCAAATATACATAGATTCGTTACAGTTGATTTATTTGAAATAAATCCATGTTGTTTATCGTTTATTACATGTTTTACATGGTTGTATATTTTATCGTATAATATTTTTTCAAATATTTTTGAAAATACAGATAAAATTGTTACTGGCCTATAATTTTCAATACAATTAGGATTACCAGTCTTAAAAACAGGACAAACTCTCCCAAACTTTAGTTTTTTCGGGAAAATATTATTTTTAATTGCTGCGTTAAAAATGACCGTTAGTGGTTCAACAAAAAAATCTGAACATGCTTGAATTATGTATCCTGGAATAAAGTCTGGTCCAACGGCAGCTTTTCCATTTATATATTTTATTGCATCTTGAACGTCACTCTCATTTATATTTGAAATTATCAAATTGTCTAGATTGCATTCGCACTCACAACCTGTTAAGTTATCACCGTTTTTATCTTCACTATATACCGATTTAAAAAAGTCACAAAATGCATTAGCAATGTTAGTCTCACTATATATTCTTTCTTTGTTATATGTAAACACTGATGTACTTGTATTATTTTTTCTTATTTTTTTAATGTATGTCCAAAACAATTTTGGATTGTTTTTAATATTATTATCCACTTCCTTTAAATAATCTTCATAGTTCTTGTCTATAAGCGATTTTATTTCGGATTTGATTTTTTTATATTTTATTAAATCGTTTTCTATAGGGACACTACGTTTTTTAATTTTCTTGTAATATTTCTCTTTTAATTTAATTTTTGATTTTACTTCAGATGAGAACCAAACAGGATATTTTAAATTTTTGCACTTCTTTATTGGGATGCACTGATCAAAAATGTTGTAAATTTTCTCATAAAGTAGATCTAATGCTTTATCCGGATTATTTTCATTTTCTTTTACAACAAACCAATCCACTTTGCTCATTAAATTATATAATGTTAAAAAATCACTTTTAGCGAAATTGTATATTTTCGTTTGTATGTTTTCTTTTTGTTTTTCACTTTGTGTCACGTACGTCAGTAATATTTCCAAAGGTGGATGGTATGTGTCTGGAAACACAATCGGGTCTTCATATTCACAGACCTTTGCTCCCATTGTTGAACTTAGAATTAAATCTAGTGTACTAGATTTATTGTTTGTACAATTATTTATTGAACATAAATTCAAAGAAGACATTAATTCGAAAACTAGTTTCGACTTTGAATTTCCATTTTCAAAATCAAAACATGCTCCATTTACTTCGTTTATATTCCAATCTCCCATTACAAAAACGTTTTCGCATTCTATGAGATCAGGAACTAGTTCAATGCTGTCAATAAATATTTTATATTCATCGCATTTTGTTTCGGGGGGAAAATAAACACATACTATTATAATATTTATGTTGTTTATTGTAGCTTTTACACAAACCCATTCATAATTTTCTATTGTACTTTCTGAAATCTTTATCGGTTTATATTTTTCTTTGACTGCTATTAGAACCCCACCACCACGTGATTTCTGTGTGGCTACTTTGTCCCGATCCTTTCTAAACACATGATAACGACTATCACATATTTCATTGTCAAATATATTTTCGTCCAGCCAGGTTTCGGTGATTATAATAATATCAAATTTTTCACTCAGTATTCTATTTCTAAGTTTTACTAATTTTGTTCGCATACCTCTTACATTTTGGTAATAAAATTGCACTGATTTATAAATGTCCTGTTTTGTTCGAATTTGTGGTTTCATCATTTCGTTGTCTGTTTGTCGTGGGGATCGCGAAAAAAATATTGACGCACTACTACTCCCCTTGGCCACAAGCTACTATTGTGAATTTGCTCGTGAATGTCAAATGTGTATCCCACTTTAAATTCCGCAAAATTTCTTTTCGACTCTAACTTATAGCATGAAAATACATTTTCAGGAAATACGGTTTTTAAAAAGTTTTCGACGCTTTCAGCTTCCGTATTAGCCGCTAATCTGGAAACATGAATCCATCCTCTTTTTGGTACCACTGCCAATGTATTATCATCTTTCCCCTTTCCAATTATGACTTTTCTTCGTGATTTTCTATTTTTTTGCATTATAAATCCATCGTCCGTATCTTCTTTATGGTTCAATATAGCTGGTCCATTTAACTCTGCTGATTTCGGGTCATCACCCTTTTTGTTTACATTTATTTCTAGTAAGTTAGTGCGGCTAGAACTTGCAAAATTTGTATTTACATCTGTTGTTTTGTCTTCAATGTCAGATTTAGTTTTATCGATAGATGGGACTTGTACTGACATCTTTCTGTTTCTAGTGGTACTGGTATTATTAACTGTTTTTGACTTAACTACTTGGTTTGAGTCTAAGCTATTGTTACTTAGTTTGTCTAGTTTAATTTCAACAGAAGTTATCTTCTCAACTAAATGATGATATTTTTGTAACATATCCTCATATAGCATCTTGTATGCTGCATTTTCTCCACTTAGCAGAAGATTCTGCCGTTCTAGTTCTTGATATCGTACTTCTAATATTGTACTAGGTTTACTTACATCTCCACATTCAGGACAAGTCCAATTATTGGCAGTATCCAGGTTTGCACACTTATTATGGAAACTTGCTTCACAACTATTACATTGAAAACCATTTTTCACTTTCTTTTTGCACTTAGCACACTTAATTTCACTTAAACATTCTATTTCAGTTACTTTAGTAGCGGCCATCTTTAAAACGAAAATAATTATAATCGCAATCGAAACTAGGATACTGACCGGTAACTTTGTAATGACAAAATTTTAAAAACTTTTTGTTCAAGGACTCAATAGCATTAGAATATTTGTTATAGGTAGGGTTCCATACAGGGGAGTAATATTCTAGTTTGGATCTAACGAACGCAAAATACAACTTTTTCTAAAACAATGAAAATTACTATTGAAATTTGAAAATGAATCTCCAATGTCGATTTTATAGGTTGCGGAAAGCTATTCTAAAACTTTCCACTATCTTCTTTTATTTATGGAATATATTTACGATGTTTTTCAAGATTTTTAAAGTTTGAAGTATCTTATTAAACATGTATGACATCAAGTTAAAAACAGTGAATTAAAAACTATACAAGTATCTCCCGAGGATGTGACAAGCGTGAAGACGAACGAATGAAAAATACATTTAATAAGTGGAAATCACAAGTTTCCAAGTTCCCCCTACTACTGCTGAAGTGTCCGCTCATGAATCAGGAATTTAAACAATTTCCACTGAAGTTTCAGGACGCAAACACGACTACTCCAACTTCAAATGAATGAAATTAAAACGAGAGAAGACGCAGAAAGATAGGATATTATTGACGATTGCCAGTATTGCTTGTAGGAATTTCTTTGTGCAGCAAAATGCATGATTAGTACTTATTACACATTAAAAAAGTAAACCCATTTTAAATTTTTAGCGTATAATTTTTATACGTAGTGAAAATGATAATTTCACTAATTTAACACTGTAGTGATTTATCATAAAAATAGCGCGGAGCGCGGGCCTGAATGTACACTAACTAGTCTACCTCCAAGTTCGCACTTTTTTGTGGGTAGGTACTTTACATTCATCCTTATTCTTGTGAGCCTTGTTAAGCGAATAACAATTGTTATATGTAACAATATTGTTAATATTACAATACAATGATGAATTTGTATTCACGTAATCATTGATGTTTGTTAGCAATTGTCTGCTGAGCAATATTGTTACGCTTGATATTAATATTGTTATTTTGGCAATCTCCTAATTCTTGTGACCTCGATTACCTTGTTATTACAACAAGAATTATTATTTTTGATTGTTAGACAGGCGAGAACTAAAACTTGTCGCCTGAGTGCAACATTGTTATATTTTAAAGTTAAGTATATTTTGAATAAATATGGCAAATATAGATTTTGTTTTACTTTTGGAAGCAATTTAGAACGAAGAACAGAGGTACCGAATATTCAAAACTAGAATATTAAAAATCAGAATATTCAAAAGCAGAATATGCACACACAAAATCATTCAAATCCCGAATATTCAAACACAGAATCGCGCATTGCCCGAAAGCGTATTAGCAGAACCATCGCTAACCAACGTAAACATAATCTAACGTTTACTCCTCCTGGCCCCGCCCACATACTTGGTTTATGAATCATTCGGGCAAAGCGCTTTCTGGCGATGCACGATTCGGTTCTTGAATATTCGGGATTTAAATGATTCTGTGCGTGCATATTTTGGTGTTAAATATTTTGATTTTGAATATTCGGATGTTAAAAGCTTTCCCAATGAAACCTATAATATTTGAAATAAGTGGCATTTATAATTTATTTTTATTTCTTTTATTTTTAATATTAAAGTTTACATTTGACAGTTGAAGTAGCGATTTTTCGGAAGTAGCGCTATTTCAAGATGTTAGAATACAGGCCATAACCACTAGATTAAACGTCAAATGATTAATATATTCAGTCAACTGCTTAATGTCCCTAGATTTTATCAAAAATTTCCCTAAATTCATTACTAAGTTATAACAATTGTTATGATACTGAAATTGTTGAACGTTAATAACAAGGGTCCCACCTGAATACAAAATCAAAACAATATTGCTAACAGCCCTGTTAGGAAAATTGTTATTTTAGCCATCTTGCTATAATTACAAGAGTCACAAGAATAAGCCCGAATGTCAGAAATATTCACCCCAATTCAGTAACAAAGTTGCTAACCTTTAGCAACCTTGCTATAGCAAATATCCAATAATAATTGCAAACACAGTAGAAAATATGTAAATGGCAGGCTTTACATTTGTTTCCATTGGCTATTTTTTTTAGCAATTTTGCTAGGACTTAGCAACTTTCTTACAGAATAGAGTAGATCATGGTCAACTAATCAGCGTTGGCTTGTCACTTTTTTGCACGAATACGAAAAAGTGACAGCTAACCTAAAAAATGAAATTAATGATTTTTTCTTGTTGAATTTAACCGGAATTGGAAAAAACCTTTTTTGTGATTCGTTGCAAATAAAGGAAATTTTTGGTAGAATAGTTAGGTTGGTAACCATGATTTGCGTTTTTTATGTTGTTCATTGCTTAGAAACTGTGTGTATTTAAGGTGGATTTATGCAGCCATTTTCATTTAATTTAATTTAATTTTCATTTAAAAGATAAATGTATATTGTAAACCAATGTAGCCATGCATGCACCATTTTCATTTACGTTTTCATTTATCTCTCATTCTCATTTATTTTTAAAGATGGCCAACTTTTATCTAATAAATGAAAATTATAAATGGCGCATGCGTGTACGACGTGACAAGGACGAGAATTTGAGTTGATCAGCTGGTTGTCATTATGTATCTCCGATATCGTTTCTTTTTACGGTTTTTTATTGCAATAACACGTTTAAAACTAAACTCATAACTTCTTCGCTGTCACTATTGTTGAATATTTTTATTAATAAATTTTATTCCAATGAAAGTCGGGTTATAACGTTAATCATCTGTCAGCGTATTTTTATATGTGCGCATGCGTTCATTTTCATTTATTTTTGTTATATATTTTTGTATGAAAAGGTGCATTTAAAAATTATAAATGAGAATTAAATAAAAATTAAATTAAAATGTAAATGTAAATGAAAATGGCTGCATAAATCCGCCTTTAATTTAAGATTGTCATATCAATTCCAAATATACAATGATATTAAAAATTGGTAAATTTGATAAAGTGCCAGTTAAAAGAAAAAATATCGTAGCATTTAATGACGTGTGTGTAATTTTCTCAATTTACGCTCTAATATCGATGCGATATTTTCATTACATCAGGCAGTTAAGTTATTCAGAGATGGAAAAACCGGGCCTTATATTAGTATCAATAAGATTACTGGAATGTGTTACTCAATAACCAAAAAACAGAAAAAAAATGCTTTGAGTACATGGTGGATACGCATTTTATTAATTTATAGAAAATGATAAAAATTTCATAATTTTATTAGCTTGTTATTTTAGAACAGAAATTTATTTACTAATCAAAATATAAATTTTTGGTGTTAGTTAAAATCTAACCCAGTTAATTAGATTCATAACCGGATACATAAACACACTTAATCATTCGAGTATAATATCTTCGTTCAGTATTATTAATATAGAAGTTTTTTTCCAAAAAAATATAGAGGTATTCTGAAGAGGAAAAAATAAAATATGGATGACAGAAATCTTCAATAAAATCGAAAGGAGATTTTTGTAGTAAATTCATATTATAATCTGCAAGCTTCTTTTCTCACGATAAACTTCTTTGTGCTTCTGCTTCTACAATTCAATTCCCGTCATGGTTCATATCTCCCGTGGGTCCCTTAGCCTCTAACATACATAAAAATCCATCAAAGACAGAAAAAATAAATCCCCAGTCCATTTTTCGGCTGGAAAGACGCCTCTAACAATATCTATACGCTACATTACCTCATCGCGCGATACACTAACCGTCGTTGTGTTTGATTTACCGGCGCCTATGAATTCTGATGCACTGGTAATAACCTCCACTGTAATCGTTCTACCTCGAAGGATATGGAGGAGAAGCTAATACAACAGAAACAAAAAGCAAAGTGGAAATTGACTATTTGTTTAAGAGTCTTGTTTTGTTTTCTTTGTCTTTTGTATTGTTATTAGCTCAGTATTGCTCGAGTAGTGTACGGACTGTTACACTTCAGGTAATAGAAATAAGAACATGGTGTTTTATTTTTATTATTTTTGTGAATGTATTGGCTAAAACTTTTTGTTATACAAATGACAAAAGATTTTACGTTCTTCTATTATTAAACAAGAATTGTTTCTGAATAATAAGTAGTTTTTAGCTATATTTACGTATGTACAGGAGAATCTCCAAAAATATGGGATCGCTTGATAATTCTTTAACATTGTTCAATGACACATAAATTTATGTTGGTATTTGTTGCTAGCTATTGGTCTTCTCTATCAAAATGTTAATTTTTAAACGAATAGTGAGGAATTTTTATTTTTAGGGTCATTTTGCTTAATTATTTTATTGTATCTTGTCGGCTCCGGTGACTCAATGGTTAGAGCAATGCCTCTTAGTCATAAGTGCGCTCGTGGTTTTGGGTTTGAATTCCACTAAGGCATAGATGTTTGTGGGTGTGAACCCACTCTGTAATTGAGATTTAATCTTGTTGAGGGTTTCTTAAAAAAAAATCTGTTGTGATCAGCACAAGACCTTCCGTCAATACCATGTATTTTGTACAAATCCCATACCAAAAGGTCCTTGGAACAGATTCTATATAATATCATGTAAAATCGAACACGAACACGTACTATTTTTTACAAATTCCATACCAAAAATTCATTTGAAAAGGTTCTATAAATCCAATAAAATTATAACATAAACTACACTAAGTAATATCCTTCCATCTTTTCTTTGGCCTTTTTCTGCGTGTCACTTGCGAGCAACACTATGACATACCAATTTTAGATCCTATACTTTTTTCCATATTTGATTTTGCACTTGCAACTGACATCTGTCAATTAAATTTGTCACACACGGACTCACATACACACACACACACGGACACACACACATACATACAGACATCATCTTAAAAATAGTAAATTCGTATTGTAGGGACCCTAAAACGTGCTTATTCATTAAAAACTCACCACCGAATTTTTTGACCAAAGACAATACCTTCCTTACCTAAAGGTGACGGAAGGTAAAAATGAATAGATTGTAGCATGTATCTTGTCACTGTCAAGATGGTGACTCAAATAATGACATAAACAACCCGTGGATTATGGAATTATTCAGTGAAATATATACTAACTGGAATGCGCGTACGAACCGTGACTGTGAAGCATATTGAAAGCCTTCTGCTGGAGTAGTCGGCAAACATCGAGACAGTTCGTGAGTAGACGGAAATTATTTCGTGTGGCGCATGTTTAAATAAATGAAGCATAATATGAAAACAAAGCGATCAGCTATGATACGAGTTATTCGGCTAGAAATGATTAGGCAGAAGACTTACGTCATCAAATAATATTATTAAAGTCATGACGTCATATACTACTACGTTTACATGGGATACTAATTTATATGGCGCGAGCAGTCATGAGACTTTGTTGGTTTTTCTTGACAAGCAAATATGGGGCCTCGTGACAGAATGACAACTAGTAATTATGTACACAGATGTCAAATGTTATAATTTTTTTATTCTAAAAATATAAGATTTAATTAAACAATGTAAATATTTGAATAAAAAAAAATACCTTTCGAACGACTTGCAACGAAATAATGGTCCACCGTTAACCAATTCCCATTTGAAATAGTTCACGATATTCATATTTAACTTCTGAGAATGCTTTGTTAAAGCTTTAGGCATTATTATGGATGTAAATCACTTATTAAAACAAGCAAGTAATATTGTAGCATAAGTCATACTTTACGCAGAGAAAACTGACAACCATGTGATATAAAATTGATAAAATTTAATGTAAACATTGTCATGCCAACGTATGGTATATAAATCAACTACAATTATTTCAAATAATTTTATGTTCCGTAAAAGGAATAGAGATTTACGTAGAAATACATGTAAATTTCATTAATATTAGTATTAGTTTCTGGAAGTTAAATTTCACTGTATAAGGTTTTTTCAGGTTGATGACGTAAGTCTTCTGCCAATTCATTTTCGTTATACTATGAAATACGTACATTATTTTTGTCTAGAAATAATAGTTTCCAAATCCCGTTCTATTCGATTTTATCACGCACCTTCCCCTAATCCAATTATCCCTATATTCCCGTCTTTGCGTGAGCTTTCCCTGTGCATCCTGCTGTAGATAAAGCGTCGGTGCGTCGGGCGTCACGACGTCGAACGTGATCACTGGCGCTTTACTTAACAAGTGACAAACACAAAAAATCCTACGGCTGTTTACCGCATATCGGCACGTTTCACGTAGGCAAATCGCAAACCAAATAGAAATTTACAGGTAGGTAAAATAAAATCGACGGAGATAGCAAAAAATGATCTCGAATTTGAATTCTGTAGTTTTATAATAACAAAGACTAGTATTCTAAGCTCACCACTAAGCCCGACTAAACAAGTGACTAGTTAGTCACTCTACTAAAGTCGCTTGTTTAGTCGGGCGCTCAGAATACCAGCCAGTCGGCTCCGGTGGCTCAATGGTTATAGCAATGCCTCTTAGTCATGAGTGCGCTCGGGGTTCTGGGTTCGAATCCCACTAAGGCATGGATGTTTGTGTATGTAAACCTACCCTGTAATTGGGATTTAATCCTGTTGGGAGGTTTTAAAAAAAAAAAAAAAAAAAAAAAAAAAAAAAAAAAAAAAAAAAAAAAAAAAAAGAGTTTAAAATCAAGTGTTAAATTTCCCGTCAAATAAGTATGGGCGGTAACACCGCCTAGAGTTTCACGGCTTGACTTGAAATCAAGCCAAGCTCAAGTCAAGTGATAGTAGCCGAAAGTCAAGTCAAGTCAAATAGTTACAATTTCAAGTACTTGAAAAATCAAATAGTTATTTTTCAGTTACTTGAAAAAATCAAGTAGTTATTTTTACCTCCCGCTACCCTTGGTAAGGGAGGTATAGGGATCGTGCTAAAAATTACTTATCGAGATTTTAGTAAATGACCACGTTTTAAGGTCCCTAGAATCCAATTTTAACATTTTCACGATGATGTCTGTATGTGTGTATGTGTGTGTATGTGTGTATGTGTAGGGATTTTGTCTTCACTCTAACTCAAATACTATCATTCAGAAAATTCTGATACCTTGTATTTCCAACCCGTTCTAATATGAAAAGAAGCCATTAGATTTTGGTGTAAATCGGATAACCGGAAATGGCACTTTACCTAAAGCTCATAATGGTTTTTCTTCAAATAATACCATTAAATGTCATTTTTTCGCATTATATGTCTTATGAAAATTAAGGATTATTGAATTTTCTACTGGAATACATTAATACTTTTTCTATATATTTTACAGATAAATTTAAAAATATTTTTTTTTATTTGTCGCGAAGCCTAAGATAAACACAATTCCTTTGTTACACAGTTCATATTTCAAATGAATGTAGCTGACAGTAAATGTCACTGTCAAAAAACTAATCACTTCAAATTAATAATAGTGACATTTTAAAAAGAAAATAGTAAATAAAGCAATAGTTTTCTGCAATTGAACAGTTTGCAGCGTTAGTAAATACGTAAGTATGTATTTAAATTAATAAAAAATCAATAGCGGGAGGTTTTGTGTTGGCCACATCAGATTTTTTAAATCAAATACATGTTGGAAGCTATTGAAATGAAAAAACATTCTCAAAATTTATTAAACACTGATTTGTCGCCACTACAGAATACACTACTAAAATTTATCAACCCAATTGTTAAACATCATTCCTCAAATTAATATTATCCCTAATTTACTATTTTTTTACTTACTTTTATTTTATTTTCAATTATCAAGTATGATGAAAATATTGTGACTTTGACTTAACAAAATTGAAATTATTTTTGACATGTTTATAAATATTATGTTTATTTTATTATTGTAGTACAAGTGATGATGATTGCGTTTCAATCGAAATGTACATTTTAAGAATAAAATATTATTTGTGAAGAAAGGTTTATTATTGTATTTGATTTTTATATTCTCGTTTACTAAAATAATTAATTTACTTATTTTTTAATTAGGTACCAGAAAAATCAAGAAGTTTTTCAAGATTACATTTCATTTTCAAATAGTTCCTTATGTTTTATAAGAATATGAATAATATACCTTGAAATATAGACTTTTATTCATAAAAATAAATTATACATTCAAATTTAAAAGTTAAAAAGAAAGATTTAAAAGTATAGTACATGAATTAACATAAACTATTTGTAGTATTTGTATTACAGTGGACCTATGGACCATAAAATGGACAAGTCGAATTTTAACTGGGCCGCCCCCTAAAGTGGTTCCAAATAAATAAATAAAATTATACTGCCAATGATTTCGCTTAATTTTGCCAAGATGTACTTGATTTTTCATCATTTAAATAACATTAGGTTTTTGCACATTTTGGATCTTTATTTTTCTCCGAGATATTAAGAGGTTCAAAAAATCCATTCATTATTTAAATATATACTAGAATGACCCGAGAATATGCGGACAAAATCTGAAATTCTTGCTCCATGTTCCATAACGAAACCACAATGAATTTGTAAAAATTCTGCAGCACAGAAATGGTAAAAAATTAGATACAATTGTACTGGAGAAATGTTGGTGTTGTTCTACTAATTTCGCACATTTTTCAAAGATAATTTCTGCAAAAAAATGAAGGAGATATTTGAACAAGTATATCTCTTTATTTTAGTTGTCTGTTGAAATATTTTTACAAATATTATTATTAAATACATCTGCGGAAAGCAGCGTGTATTTATTTTCAAAGGTTGTTTTGTCAAAATTGTATTGATTTAATACCTAATATTTCACTGAAAATTTAATTTTGGTTGATATGTTTAACTTTTTCACGTTAACACAATCAGCAACTATAAAAACCTATCTCATTTATTCTGAAATAAATAAAAAATGTTGGTTTTCATTTATCTGAGATACCCTGAATAAACATAGTTAATATTTATCTCTTTGAAAAGAAAATTGCGTATTTACTTAGTTGACGATAAAATAATATCGAGAAAGCTCGGCAATTAAGTGAGCGGAGAAGAAAATATTAAAAAATAAACATAAATAATTCCCGTTGCTTGAGACAGAGTAAACAGACTCCAGAACATGTGCAAACAATTTCAAACAACAATAAAAACAATCGAGAAGAAAGACAGCCACACAAAACATTTAAATAAAACAGATAGTCCAAGCAAGCGCGGTAATTTCAAATAAAGAACAACCTCGCAGCGGTAGAAAAACAAAACAGCCGGGGGAGGGAAACAAAAAACTAGACACGATGAGTAAAAGAACATCGGATGAGATGGGAGACAAAAGAAAAACGCTGCACAAACAAATGTTTATAGCAGGAATGTTGCAGGCGGCCGCGGAACAATTCCAGCAAACGGCCTCGTTCGCACTCTGCACTGATCACGTGATCACTTGGTCACGTGGCGACGCTACAATCATCACACATCCTGCAGGCCCGTATTGCTTTATTTACCTCTTCCAACCCTAAGGGAATCACTAGCATCATTGATGAAATGGCCAACAAGCAGAAAACAATATTGATCGAGAATTTTGGTGGAGGTGCACAATTCTTTATTTTACTCTGACACTGCGTGCACTCTACAAGTACAGGAATAATTATGTGATTACCGCCCATCAATTCTATTTTTATTTTAAATAAATGTGCGATCTAACAGACTTCAAATTATTTTACGTTACGATGATCCAAATAACGTAGGTTTCAAAATTTATGTGTAGGGAGACTTTATTTACATGAATTTGTAATTGTCCTAAAATATAAAGGAGAGTTTAAAAGAGATCTTCAGTCGCTGTCAAATGAGTTGGACTGATGCTCAACTTTTTCTCTTTTATAGCATTTTCAACATGGCTACTGGATTGGTAACAGTGTAAAAATCTTGATTCCATACTTATTTTACAGGAAGTATTGTTGAATTATATACCGAGAGTTTTTTTTATCAGTGAACATGGGCGTATGTCATTACCATAGTTACATTTAAAATGATTGACAGCAATGTATTATCGCGTTTTTTTTAAAACTGAACATAGGACGTGACATTTAGTATATTTGTCAATGTCATCAAATTGTCATACTTCAAAATGTATACAGTTAAAGAAAAGTTCAAATTGTAAATTGGAGTAATTATAACGAGTCTACAACAAGTTTCTGACTTATGTGCATTAACTTTTAATAAGCGACCCAGTCCAACAACTATAAGAAAAATTTACAATGACTACAGAACTAAAGGTGCGTCAATAAACAGCACAAGAAGAAAATCAGACCAAGTACTGTAGTTAATAGAAAGAAACAAGAAATTATGCAATTAATTGAAAGTGACAACACCCTGTCAACAATTTTTTTTCTGAAATTAAGAATACTATTATACAAAGTTTTAAGACAAGAACATTTTAAGAGTTTTAAATATCAAAATCACCAAGAGTTATTACACAACGATATAGAACGAAGAAATATCTTTTACGAAGATATGATGAACAAAATTAATAGTGAGGAAATATTACTGGATCGAATTTTATTTACTGATGAAGCGACATTTTATATTAATCGGGAAGTAAATTCACAAAATTGCAGGTATTGGAGTCGTCAAAATTTTCACTTATATCTGCACCAGGTATTCCCCCAACGCTGGATAGGACGTGATGGAGAAGTGGAGTGGCCTCCACTTCTTCCTATTAAAAAATAGGGATAAAATATAATTTATATTAATTATTTCTTGCCTTAGGCTTATGTCAGAGTATAGAATTATACCATACAATTTGAACTTTTTCTTCAACTGTATACATTTTGAAATATGACAATTTGATGACATTGACAGATATACTAAATGTCACGTCCTATGTTCAGTTTTTAAAAAAAACGCGGTAATACATTGCTGTCAATCATTTTAAATGTAACTATGGTAATGACATACGCCCATGTTCACAGATAAAAAAAACTCTCGGTATCTGGGATGACTTTTTAATTCTAAAGTTTTACTTTGGTGTGATTCACTGTGTACAAATGAAGCATGGTCCCCCCGGTTTAATATTATAATTGTCGTTCTCAATCTTTCTTATATTTTTGGTGCTATTACAATTTGAAGTTTTATATTATTGAAATCATTCAATAATAAAACTAATACACCTTCTAAATTGTAGTTGAATCAACTAAACAAATCTTTGATTTTCAGCCTACTAATATGTTTTCATTAAATTGTCTAAGTTGATTTAGTTAAATTTTCTAAATTTGTAGTAACAAATTATAGTAAAATTAAATACAAAATTAGATTAAAAGACTATATACATAAATAAAGAAATTAACTAAATATATATTTAAATTTTCTATTTACTTACCTAATTCATGAGTAGTGATGCCGCGAGATCTCGCATTTTCGAGATCTCGTTTCGAATTTCTCGAATTTTCGAGACGAGATTAACCTTATTCTCGTTTATACTCTCGTCTCGAGCAAATCTCGACGGCATTACTCTCGTCTCGTCTCGAAATTTCGAGATCTCGATTGTAAAATTTGTTTATATTATATAAATATATCTAATAAAAATATATAAAATATTAATCGGTAAAAATAAACATTTTAATTGACTATTCATTTATATTCATATTTATTTATTTATTTATTTATTTACTTATTTTAGTTCTATTGGGTTTTAGTAAAAGAAAATGAACAAGAGTGAGTTCAATGGTATACTCTCCACGCTCAAAGGCTTATGTTCTATTCGAATATATAATCATTATTACCAATATTTGGGAATAAAGCAGATTGTCGCAATGGGTAATAAGCCATAATATTATAAAGTATTTATTTACCTATATGTTGCTTGTAATGTTATTATATTTATAATTGCTAATTATAAATTCGAGAAATTCGAGACTCTCGAGTCGAGATCGAGAGAAGGCAAGAAAAACTATGACGAGACGAGATGCATTGAAATCTCGTCTCGAAAATTCGAGACGAGACGAGAGTAAATTGTTTCTCGTCGTTTCTCGTCTCGCGGCATCATGAGATAAATCACCGAAAATTGTAGGACAAAAATAATGAAGCCAAAATATAGTAAAATTAAATAAAATAAGTAATTAAAATAACTATTTGCATATTTAAATTAACGATTTTTACAAAATATTTATTATCTATATCGGATTAGTTAAAATGTTAAATTAAGATTTGTAAATTATACTAAATTATTAGACATATTGCCTAAAAAAAATTAATATCTAATTATAATTAGACAAAATTTCAATTCTTTTTTTTCTGTGTACGTATATTCGTTCGCCATGGTTACTTAATAATAACCGCTGGAAAACGTGGTAACGAAGTAAACTCACGCATTTTTATTGGTTTATAATTAAAGAATGATATAGTCTCCCTTACCGCACCAACTTTCTTTTGTGTCACCAACTGTGCAGGATTCTCATATACACAAATGAAAGACGTCTTCATAAAAACATTAAAATCTAATTTTTTGCACTTTTATATACTTATTTATTATAGGTATTTCTCTAACTCCATTACATAAAATACACGAACGGTAAAAAAGTAATAAACTGAACAATACGTTTATTTCAGTTTACGTTCATTCCATATTCATATTTGTTTTCCAATTACCAACAAATTAATTTATTTATTGTTTGAAGTTAGTTAACAATTAATACCCCAGCACCAGCAGCAAGCGACAATAACAAAACATTGTTAATTTATATTAAGTTGTATTAGTCCAGCAGCGGTTTAGTTGGAAATAAAGTTATAATAATCTTGTTGGGAGTTGATTAGCTGGTTGGGTCTCCTACACAAAGCGTCGACACCAGTACTGCGGCCTCACATTAAGTTCCCTCCTAACCTAATTTCCTCAGATCGCGCGACGATAACGCTAAACATCGCCTTTGAATTATGTTTTTATAATGAGAACATTTTCAGATTCTTTCTCGCTGCGAGAAAGATAAAGATTCTGGAAAACTTGGAATGTAGGGCAAGAATCGTTACTGTTACAATGGTAATAAATATGATGTACTACTTTGCAAGCGCAATTAATTACTGTCAAAGATGTATTCCATTAAAAGTTTTGAGTTATTTTTTAATGTTCTGTTGCTTAAAATGTTTTCTAGGAAAATTAAACGTACTTTCAAATGTTATTACCTCTCGCTAAGAGAGGTATTGGAATCATGCTAAAAATCTCATTTCCAAATTTTAATGAATAAGCACGTTTCAAGGTCACTAGAGTCCGATTTTAACATTTTTACAATGATGTCTCTCTCTCTCTCTCTCTCTGTGTGTGTGTGTGTGTGTGTGTGTGTGTGTGTGTGTGTGTGTATGTGTGTGTGTGTGTGTATGGCTGGATGTTGGACGGACGATTCCTCAAAAACTATAAGACATAAGACCTGTTTAACTATGAATTCCTCAATCTGACATTCCTGGGAAGAGCTGAAAAGGTTTTGGTAACAATTGAACAACCGGAAGTAGTAGTTTTTTTTTTGAAAAATCTTCTAAATATTATTTTTTGAAAATTTTTGATATTTTAGAGATAAAGACGCTATACTATATAGAATATCGGAATATAATAAGTCGAGTAGGCGAAACTACACTAAGGAAACCAGTTGACAAATTCAAATGTCTATAACATTGAACATAGTTTGTAAATGACATATATTAATGTCAGTGTCAAAAATCAACAGTTTTAGTAACATTCTGATTGCTTTTTCTGGAAAGTATATTTAATCTTTCTTATTGTTTTATTAATTAAATATTTGAAAATACCGCCAATCAGGTTAATGAATTGGAAGAATCTCTGACAATCAGGAACTTCCTCATACAATGAAAAGTAGATGTAATTAGAATTATATGTGTGCAGAAGACATGTTAAATACAACAAAAAACAATATTTGGGTAAAGTTCTGTAATATTTTGTTATAAAACGACGTTTCGATAGCAAAGTGCAATACAATAATTGTATATAGCCTAATATGGAAATGGCGAGAGGTCTTGTACTGCCCACAACAGATTTTTTATCTTGATATTGAGTTCGATTTTCTGATGCAATAGTAAATTAATCTTATCGTAGAACTGAATGGTTGAAAATTAGAATAATGCTACCTTTTTAGTTTAAGTTCTATATTTTTATTTAATACCAACGTTTCGGCCACATACACTATATACATGCCAAATAAATTGCATAAATACCAAATGTTTTATTGTATATTATGTTTTTGAACAACCTTGGTTACTTGCTTTTGTTTTGTAATTATTTATTTGTCATTTACATTCTTTTCCCCTAAAGAAAGCCTCAGTCTATGCGGCCGAAACTTTGGCATTAAATAAAAACACAGAACTTAAACTAAAAAGGTAGTATTAGTCTAATTGTTAATATGAATTCTGAAAGATATTTTAATAATTTGAAGTAACAGGAGTAACAATAATAGCCAACACGTCATCTTCCAGCAATTATAATTTTATTTTAATTTACAAGCCTACCTAATACAAATAAATATGTAATTATAAAATTATAAGTATATCATCACGACATATTACCCATTGCTGAGTGTGTCAATCTGCTTTGTACGCAGATATCTATAATGATAAAGATATATCCGTATCGTGTAGGCGCTTACCAGGCACTCATGAGCACTCATTGCTGGTGTGGAGAATTCATCACAGGGGTCACTTTTATGCCAATTGAAATGTGAAATAAATTTTGAGATCGGTCGTGCTCGAACACAGGTCCAAACACTCAGGCATACGACCACGAGACCCTATATAATAATGCCTGCAAATCTATTAGATAAAAATTTTCTTGAAAGTACTAATTTTTATTTTATTATATCTGTTGTTGTGTGAGAAATATGTCCAAGAAATAGTTAATTCTTGCATTAGTACGTGATATAATTACAACAAGATTTGTTGTCGTAAAAGCATTTGTCATGATCGCTTAAAACTATCATGCATAACCGCCTAAATAGTAGAAGATATGTTCAAAATTTATAATAAATTCCGTAACTTTTCTTATTTTTGTGGACGTTTGCAGAAAAAATATTTTTTGCAGCATACGAGAAAAATGTGCTTCTTCCGAAATTAGCATTCTTTTCAGAATTACTATTTTCCCGCACTTTGTAGAATAGTAATACTCTAATTGATGTAGGTAGTTGCAAAAAAGCCTGTGTACTTCAAAGTCTGTGCACGAAATGTCATTATTCTAATCTATCATTATTTGTAAGCGAATCGACTAATGTTTTGTATGAGTTATTATATTTTATGTTTTTATATAAGGTAAATATATTAATTTACTAATTTGTATATATATATATATATATATATATATATATATATATATATATATATATATATATAAGCTCGGTTAAGTGTATATAATGGAGTGCTGGTGCCTGCTTTGATGTATGGAAGTGAATGTTGGGCATGGACGAGAAAGCATAAAAGGAGAGTGACTGCTGTGAAAATGAGGTATTTACGTGGTGTTTGTGGGTATACAAGACGGGATCGTGTGAGGAATAATTTGGTTTATGAAGAATGTATGGTTAGGAAGAATGTAGTTAAGAGAGTTGGAGTGAGTCAGTTGAGATGGTTTGGTCATGTGGAGAGAATGATGAGTGAACGACTTGTAAAACGCATATATGTTGGTAAAGTTGAGGGTGTTCGATTACGTGGCCGTCCAGTGTGTAAGTGGATGGATGTGATTGGTAGTGTTTTGAAGGAGCGTATGTTTCCGAGTGGAAAGAGAAGAAGAGCATGTATGAATACGATTATGAATGTGGCTGAGGCGAAAGAAGTTTGCCTGAATAGGAATGTGTGGAGAAGGATGATTGTTTCGTAATTATTGTGGTGTGAAGATGTATGGTTAGTAAGAATGTTTTATGTGAATGGAGAGACAGCTGAACTTTTATGTGGACGAGAAGAATGAAGTATGTTTGTACAGGAATGTGTAGCGAATGATGATTTTTGTGTTACTATTATTGTGGTCCGGATGCGGTTATTCGCTACCGAAAATCGGTCACATTAATATGTTCTTTGTATGAATGTTATGATGATTTTGGGCAAGGCGAAAGAAGAATGTTTTTAAAGAGTTAAGTGATTCAGTGGAGCTCTTACTTTCATCCCTTTTCTTATTATTTTCGGGTTTTTACTAACCCACTAAGTGGGAAACGCGTGATTTTATATATGTATGTATGTATGTATCTATGTATGTATGTATATATATATATATATATATATATATATATATATATATATAATTTGTCACAAAGATAAACAACGTTAGTACTCAGTTATCACGTTAGAGTGACGAAGACTGTGATTGGTTGTCCAATACACGTCAAATCCAAGAAATTTTAAACAAGAATATTTAATACGCACTTACCAAATGTATAACATTCATTAAAATAAATTGGAAATTGCGTAATTATACCATTGTGTTCATAATACCATGAGCTTGAAAGACCGCTTGGTTCAATGCATTAATTGACTAAAGTGTTTCTGACAGGCCGGGGTTTCAGTTGCTAATAAATTTATTTGTCCCAAATTCTATTTGTCATATTAATGTTATGAGTTAAAAAAATATTGGTAATATTATAAAAACAAACCAGATGACCTTTATCTAATTTCCAATTTTCAAATAGGATACAAGTGACCCCTATGGTGGTTACGCGTGTAACAGTGACATATCGTCATTACCGAAATCTATTAATAGACGTAGATTGCTGCAGCCAAAAATGAATATATTTAATTAGAATACAAGTAGAGTATTATATTTCTAACACTTTTGCATAAATATTGCGAAATAAATTTCCCGAAAAAAAGTGAACCATATGAAATTTAAATGGGAAAGTTATAAATAACTATCATTGTACGAATGTATGAATATTATTACAATAAACTTAAACTTCCCACTATGTTTAAATTCAAAACTGGATATAAAAAAACATGAAGAAAAAATACGCACATGTAAATTTTTCTTTTCTGTGATATTAAACTATAAATCAAAGTTTCGGAGAGACTTTCGCGCATCAAATAAGGGTCTTTGTGGATGTATATTCTTGGTTGAAATTCAAATTCTTCATTGGTGTCGAGGATCCACGTTAAGTCTGGTAATGTCTTGAGACAAAAGACGAATCGTACCGAGAATAAAACAGCGTAGCGTTCACGGGAAGTTTGCGGCTTATTTGAGTCGACTGTCGCGCGGTGTGTTGCTAGGAGACTAAGATGTTTGGATCCTGTGGAGAATCAGGAAATTGATGATTGTGGCTTGGGTGACTTTCTCGTTTATTTTGATTTCGGTTAATGTTTTTTGTTATAAATTAACCAGCTTGTAAAATTTGTCTTCAGCATCATTAAGGGGATTTTCTTTCATATTTCGTTCGCAATAACCCAGATTTCAAATGCCTCAGTGTAACAATAGCAATTAAAATCGTATATTACGTATGTAATAAAAGTTTTTAGAAAACTTTTACACTCCAAATTTTATTACTGGTCTAATCTAGTTGACACTGGACATAATAAATACATACGGTGGAATAAGGTAAGTTCGCATATCGCAAACGAGGCAAGTGCATATACCAGTTATTTTTATTATAATAGCGAAATTTCTCTAGCGATTTTAACATATGTTGTTTGGGTCAAGACGGAGATGAAAAATTCAAATTTGTGACCTTGGGGAGACTCGGCGTGAGCCGCCATCTTGGATCAAAATTATACAAGGATACAAAATTAAAGCTCGTTACATTTTGTACAAAAAGAGTTGTTGCATTTTTTACCTAGGATGAAGTCTCAAAGAGGTATGTTCAAAAATAGGTAACCAGAACAACAATTTATGAAAGAATATTTAATCACTCAAAATATATACAATATTAAGTTTTTAATACTTATTCTAATAGATTTTGTTACTTATAACAGTTTACATTCGTCGTGGCATCGAAAGGAGTAAATTATCGATGATTATTAAATAATTATTGTCAACGCTTTCCCACAAATTCATCAACTACTCTAACCCGGTTCAAGATACGAAACTACGATTTGAAAATTTTAATTCAGCTTGGAATTCTCCTTCATGTCATGTGAAACGATTTTTGCTCCGAAGAGCGGTTCACGAATTATTAACAATTTAAACTTATATGAAACATCTGCAACTCGGTTTAGTTTTCATTTTTTCT
This sequence comes from Ophonus ardosiacus, assembly GCA_943142095.1. Classification (NCBI taxonomy): domain Eukaryota; kingdom Metazoa; phylum Arthropoda; class Insecta; order Coleoptera; family Carabidae; genus Ophonus; species Ophonus ardosiacus. The sequence goes on from OW964830.1 coordinate 39,377,008, forward strand.
TTAGAAATTTTGAAACGTATTAAATGCGCAATAATATTTATTTATAATCGTGTCGAAATTTCACAAGAAAAAATGAAAACTAATCCGATTTGCAGATGTTTCAAATTTTAGAGAAAAAATCGTTTAACATGACATAGAGGAGAATTCCAAGCTGAATTAAAATTTTCAAACCGCTGAAAATACACATATTTAAATTCCAACTTTACAAAAACCAGTCTGCACTTACCCCACTTCACCTTAATAGTTCTTGTATAATATACCATGTTAAAAATGCAAAAAAAGTTTTGAAAGGTGTTATATAACTGGAAATTCGCAAATCTATATGTAGCCGAAACGTGAAATTGTTTACGTTTTTGTGAATCAAAATAATGAATAGACGACTATTTTCCGACCTGTACGAGAATGTGAAGAAGATGTAAGTAACATATATTAATTAAGACTTTTGGGCATTCCATAGCAGAAAAGTATACAATAATGACTGGGAATACCAAAACGAACAATAGTTGCAGACAAGAATATTTCTGACGATCCGAGAAGTAGATTTAACATTTCAGACAAGATATTAAATACTGCGTCACATTGAAGATAATGGTCTATGGTAAAATTAGATTTCTTACCTTCATTATAAAAACAACACCAATAATACTAAATATATGTATACATGAAACCTAATATTATTTGAAATTTAACGTATCCTTTATGTTTAATATGAGAAAAAATTCTATTCATCTCGTAATGAGAAACCGTCCTTTTGGTGTTCAAAGTGAATAAAATATGAAAGATCATATAGCAAGTTCAAAGGACGCAGCAAATATTGTGGAATCTTGTAAGGGCTGTGATGCGTGAAACGTTGGAAAATATTGATAATATGTGTACCAGGTGTCTGCCTATACGCCTCCAGGGAGTGTGTATCATACGTCGATTCAAAATCATCTCACAACAGATTTTACACTCTTTTTAACAATTTTCACTTCTAAAAGACCAACAGAAAAAATCAAACATATAAAATGAAAGTATCAATAATATCGTAATTTACATTTTTCGAAAGATATCATACGTGTGCTGTTTTCTTAATATTGAATCTAACGGGTAGCCCATGATTTTTCGGTATTTGAAAAAACAGATCGAAAAAAATCTGTTGTGGCCAGCACAAGACCTCTCGCCATTTCCATATTAGGCTAAATAAGTATTGTATTGCACTTCGCTTTCGAACCGTTGTTTTATAACAAAAAATTACAGAACTTTACTCAAATATTGTTTTTTATTGTGTTTAACATGTCTTCTGCGCACATATAATAAATTATATCTATTTTTCATTGTATGAGGAAGTTTCTAAATGTCAGAGATTCTTCCAATTCATTAACAAGATTGGCAGTATTTCTGATGGATATATGCATTTTACCACAATTTTACCTATAATTTCAAATATTTAATTAATAAAACAATAAGAGAGATTAAATATACTTCCCAGAAAAAGCTACCAGAGTGTCACTAAAACTGTTGATATTTGACAATGACATGTGTCATTGACAAACTATATTATAAACATTGGAATTTGTCAACTGGTTTCCTTTGTGCCTTAGCCTCTGCGATAGTGACCTTAAAACTTATTCTCCAAAATCTGGATACGCGAATTTTATTATGAATCCAATACTTTCTTAGAGAGAAGTAAAAATGAACACCTCTGTGAAAAATTAAGATGTTTAACAACGAACCTTTTCGAGCCCTAATTTTCTACAATTTCAAGCATGGTTTTAGCCGCTAATATTATTTTGATGATCTGAATAATGCGTTTGAGTGTTTTATTTTCATTATTCATTAGTTTAGTTACAGTGACAATTTAAAAATGAAGACCAATTCAATACAGGAAAAAGTAAGTGTACGCGATTTTTTGCAAGCCAATATATATCGTTTAAATCGCGAATCTTTTAAAAAATGGGCTTCGTAAAGAATGTCTGAAAACAGATAATATTATCAATAACATTGATATCATATTCGGTATTCTAGAGGAAGACCGCCATGTTACTGCTCGTGCGATTCATCACCATCTTGCGCACTCATTTGTACGGAAGCTATATGTACGCTGGATTTCCCATAATATAACACTAACTCAAAAGGCAGACGCGTCAATAAATTACTTAACAACGAAGTTATTGTTAAATAAATAAAAAAAATATAAATATATCATCACGGCATATTACTCATTTCTGAGTGTGCCAATCTCTTGTACCGTGCGGTTGTTTACCAGGCGTCACCTCACGGGCACCTTATTGCTGGCGTGGAGAGTTCACCACAGGGGTCACTTTTGTGCCATTTAAAATTCGAAATATTTGGCGTTAGTCGGGATCGAACCCGGTTCCTTATATTCGCGACCAGACACTCAGGCACGCGGCGACGGCACCCCATAGTTATTGTTAGAGATTAAAAAATATGTCAAACCAACAAACCATGACTTAAAGAAAAAAAAAAAATCGAACATTGCCAAACAAATGTTATAATTGTCAAATAAATATTTTTTTCTGGAAAATCAAAGGTACTCTTAAACAATAATAGGGCTGATGCAAGAGTATTAAATTTAAAAAAAAGTTATTTAAATAGCCTCAAATTTGAAAATGTCACGAAATATCCATTAGATATTTTGCAACTAATTATTAAAAGTTTCGCAATATTTTGAAAAAGTCTTGCGATGTGAAACAGAATGTGACGTCATAGTTCATAGATACAGTTCAACATGTGACAAACTGTCGCTGTCGCCTACATTTATTTATATAAATAACGAAGGTGATGAGTAAACTGTTTTTCTATTGGCTATAAATGACGTATGTATGTAACTGGTCGGGAACCTGGGGGAACCGGGTTCGATCCCGACAGACGCCTAATATTTCCAATTTTAAATGGCACAAAAGTGACCCCTGTGGTGCACTCTCCACGCCAGCTATGAGTGCCCGTGAGGTGACGCCTGGTAAGCGCCCACGGTAAAATATATCGTCATCATTACCGATGTCTACATGTGTTGTAGATACTGGCACACCCAGAAATGGGTAATATGCCGTGATGATATATTTATTTATTTATTTATGTATGTAACTTGACGGCGCAGAAGTTGGGAGTTTTGGTTTTCATGACTACTTCTGGCGCCAATCATTTTATTACATTACGAAAATAACAAATTACTGAAAAAAAAATACTTTAAAAAATATTCCATAAACATTCATTTAAAATACTTTTAGAAAAATATAAAACAGGCTCATTGTAAGAACTACATTAGTTATAAAAATGAACGTCACCATTCAAAGTTTAACAAATGAAATTGATAGATAATCTGACCGTCTGGCACGGGTTTAAGTGTAGGTCGCAATTTAAAGAAATGATGCTTGTTAAAAGCAAATAAAATTTCTTTTCCATTCCCCTCGAGTTTTAAATTTATGAGTGACAGTTTTGTTTTGAGAAAAATGTATTATCATTTATTTTTATGATTTCTGCTAAGTTGTTTCGGTATGAAGGAATAGAATTAAAAGTTTAGAAATATCGTCTTGCAAACTAAAAGAATTAAATTTAAAAATACGTAAAGTTGCCGTCGATATAAAGTTTCAAGTTTTAAAAAGAAAATAAGAGCCTTGGAACATATAAACCATCAGTCAGTAAACTTCTAGAAGCAAACTTTATTCTTGGGGCTTTATGTTCTAATCTACTTTGTGAGATATAACACAACAAATTTTAACAACTTTAAAATGCGCCACTATTCTTACAAAATACACGTGTTGGGCTTCTCAATGGACTTGTCGAGCTTTAAAAAATGGTACAGGAAGTCGTTTTGTTGTCCTCTTGCATCTGATAAATGGCCAAGCTGTACATGGGGACAGGAGGACTTATGGTTACCATGGTAATTTGCGACAGAAGACAAACTGCGAACGTCAATTGTTACATTATTTATAAACAGGATCAGCAATCCTTGGCAGATACGCACAAGTTTGGGATTCTACTAATAAATTATTAAACAAACGTATTTGCCAAGCAGAACACTTCAAAATCGATACAAACAAGAAGGGAAGTTTGCTATTGGAAGAGAAATAATTATTATATCTGTACAACCAATAAGATTACTAAAAATAGAATTTAATCTTAGAAGTCATTCCAAATAAATACTGAATGTTCAGAAGACAAGGATAACATGTCTAACTTGGAGATATTGAAAATTCTAAATTAATCGAAATCAATTATTTAATACAAAATTTGTTCCAATAGGAAGACATTAGCCGTGTAATATAAATTTTGCAGTAACTATTTCCTTTTTGAAATAACTTACGTATGAAATAATTTTGAATTTTGGTTTAGATATCTTTAGAGTAGTTTTTAAACTCCTTTGAATGGAGATGCTCAATTTTCTAAAGCTAAGTTACCAAATTTACAATTTTTATATTAACGCCGTACTGGAAAGTTACACCATTTAATTTTTTGGATTTCCAACGACGTATAATTTGTCTATGTTTATTTGCTTCATGCAGCAATTACTAAATTTCTACAACAAATGAAATCAACAGTTAAATGTTGTCAAATATTTGTTTTGAAGTTTATGTTATCAATTTTTATTTTTAAATTATTCAGCTCTGAAACATTTCGTTTTAAATATGGTCAGTGCTAACTATGATAGCTAACAGTTTGTAATATCACTTTTACTGCCTGTTGTTGCTATTTACATATCAACCATTCAACAAACGCATAGCAATGGCGAAAACCTTCAAAATAGGAATTAAAAATAATCAGTAAATTAATATTTATTCTTAAATCTGCAAAAAAATAATGTGCTCAACACGGCACTAAACACATATTTACAGCTTCGACTTTATTGCATCCTCTACTATAAATATGATATTTTAGTGCCTATAGTTAAACAATTAACTATTTTTCGTTCCATTAATTTTTCCTTCAATAGTCAATAGTCTGTATTCTATTTTCATATAACAGTCTTTAATTTTTTGAGTTTTTATTATTTTTGATATTTCTGATTAGATTTTTTCTTTCATTTACTGACACCCATTGAAAATGTTTTGTGTATACTACATTTCTTCTATTTTTGATTTTACTCATCTTCTTCTCATTATTCCTACTTCGTAGTGTTATTTTAACCAGCTATGAGTAAAAAAATGTATCGTCATCATTACCGATGTCTACATGTGTTGTAGATACTGGCACACCCAGAAATGAGTAATATGCCGTGATGATATATTTATTTATTTATTTGTAGTGTTATTTTTAGATCTTTAATTTGTTTTATTACTTATACATATATTTTTCTCTAACTTCAAAAAATCTTAACAAACAGTATTCTTTCTTCTGTTTTCTTGGAATACTATGGTTCACTAAATTATAATCATCAACTAATTAATTAATAATCTTTATTCATTTATTTCCCTCAGATCCTTAGAAAAAAGGTTAATAAATTGCAGAAGAAAAGAAGGAGGCCAACTAAGAAAGATTGATTTAACTTTGAACTATTTTATATCGTTAGTCGTGCTCCAGAAAATCCAATTAAATTTTACAGCCGTCACATTTAAATTCAATTCATAATTAAACTTGAATTATATAATCGGGCTTTAGTACAGCATCGTGTATACCATCCGTAATGTTTGTATTGATTTGTAATTATTTTAAATAAATATAATATGACAAATATGGAAGTTATATTTAATTATGAAAAATAGTTACTATATAAACTTCTAAAATCCAATTTTATTTCATAATTTGCAATGTTCATTTAGGCTCCAATATGACGAACGAGTCAGTTACGGATTATACATATAGTAGCTGTAAGCTGTAACTGTACCGCTACCATCAATCTACAGACTCTCAAAGCTGTCGAGGAGAAAAAAACAGGTCACTTTTACGCAAAATTAAGTTTTTTTTTGAAATAATAATAAACATGAAAATAACAAATACAAAATATACTTTTGGTTTTCTAGCCTAGTTGTAACTAAAACGCTGTTCAATTTCAATATTTAATTTCACCTATACCTTTAAAGAACAATTTTTTTTTTAAATATTTATTTGAATACAAACTATGCTTTAAAATCATTTTATGAAAAATTTGATATTATTTTATTATTTATTATTATTAAATAATGAAATTTGACATTTTTCCAAACAGCGCTTTAGCTAAAACAAGGCTTGTGCTACCAATGTTTCTTGCTGTCAAGAAACAATGCACATTTACTCATTAAAAAAAAAAAAATCTGTTGTTGCCAGCACAATACCTCTCGCCATTTCCATTTTTTGTTATATTAGTATTGTTGTCTTTCGCTATCGAACCGTCGTTTTGTAACACAAAAATTACAGAACTTTACCTAAATATTGTTTTTATTGTATTTAACATATCTTCTGCACATATATAATTCTAACTATATCTATTTTTCATTGTATGAGGAAGTTCCTAAATGTCAGAGATTCTTCCAATTCATTAACAAAGATTGCCGGTATATTAAATGTATTTATCAGAAAAAGCTTTGAGAATATCACTAAAATTGTTGATTTTTGACACTGACATCTGTCATTTACAAACTGTTACAAACATTTGAATTTGTCAACTGGTTTCCTTAGTTTAGTTTAGTCTATTCTATTTATTACATCCCGTTATTGTTTATATTATACCGTCTTTATCTCTACATTTATAAAAGATATAATTGAAACTTTAAAAGTATCAGATGTAGAATTTTATTTTCTTCAATATTAGTAATAACAAAAAATTTCAAAAAATTATATTTAGAAGATTATTTTTAAGAAACTACTACTTCCGGTTGTCCAGTTGTTACCAAAACCTTTTCATCTCTTCCCAGGAATGTCAAATTGATGTATTTATAGTTAAACAGGTCTTAAGTCTCATAGTTATTGAAGAATAGTCTTTCCAACATCCACACGTACACACACACACACACACACACACACACACACACACACACACACACACACAGACACACACACACACATCATCGTAAAAATGTTAAAATCGGATTGTAAGGACCTTAAATCATGCTTATTCACTAAAATCTAGATACGCGATTTTTAGCATGAATCCAATACCTCTCTTAGAGAGAGGTAAAAATCAAACAATATAAATTAAGAATGTTTTATTTTTTAAGTTATTTTGAACGTAATTTAAATTTAAACGATGCATGTAATTAAATAGTTGTTGTACAAGTTAATTCGTTTTATCGTAGAGAAAATGTAAATGTAACATCATCCTTAGTGCACCATCTGCGCCTCAAGTTGCATCTAAATTACCTTTCTTGTACTGATAATTATTACCTGAAAGTTTGCAGCCCACGTTGTTAGCTCTTGTCTTTTTGCACACAATATATATCTTGCACCAACACTACGATAGGATACGACTTCACTGCACCTTGTCTTAATTAATGGCAACTTTACTTGGATTTATATTTAGCTAAAAATTGCTGATCGTGCTTTATTGCGCAAAAGCTACTACGAGTAAGAGGAAATGGATTAGAGAAATTGCGCCATTAATTTCTACATTGAGACAGATATTAAGAAGTTACAAGAAAGATGTAGTAGAGTTCATATATGAGAGAAAAATGGGACATGGCGATGAACAGATGCCGCACTTTTAAAATTATGACTCGACGTAAAAACTAGTATAACAATGGCGTATTCTACTACTTCTTTTATCTTTTTTCTCTGAATCTACTTCTTGTTTTTCATTTTCAACAAGCGAGGTACAAATTTTTTAAAATGTCAACAACTTTTAGGAAGGGATGTACAGGAACTATAAAAGATTCGATTTTGGTTAAATTAGACAATAGTTGTCCCATTAGATTATTTTAGTAGTGTATCCTTCTTTGAGATAATGCAGAATGATTAATGTATTATGACAATTTACTAGGATCCCATTTCCAGCTACTTTGTTTAATGACTAATTCAACAGAAGTGTTACAATTTTCTTGTCTGTCAGACTGCCATTGCAGCAGCAATTGTTCTTTTTACCTTCAGGTAGGGAAGGTATTGTCTTTGGTCAAAAAAATCGGTGGTGAGTTTTTAATGAATAAGCATGTTTTAAGATCCCTAGAATACGATTTTACTAATTTTACATTGATGTCGGTGTGTGTGTGTGTCTCCGACGATAACTCCAAAACTACAATTCTAAAAATTATGATTCTTTCGTATTCCTCTTCTTTACAACCATATGAAGAGCTAATTAGATTTTGGTTATAATTGGTCAACCAGAAGTACCCTTATTTGAAGTTCTTAACAGTTTTTCGGAAAAAGCGCAGTTAAATATCAATTTTCGACATTTTATGATCATTAATATGAAAGAATATCATTCTATATACGATTTTATTATACATTTTCCTTCATATTCAATATATATAGAGTTACAGAGAGATTAAGAGAGGTTAACTTTCAAAAATCAGTCAGCTTTGCAAAAATTATGGAAACAGCAGATATATTCAAAAAATTCTAATTGACAGATGTCAGTGTCAAGTGCAAAACCAAAGTGGAAAGTATAGGATCTGAAAGTAACATAAGTGACAGAGTGTCCCTCGCAAGTGACTTGCAGTTTCAATGCCGGGAGTACGAGGAAGGCCAAAGAGAAAATGGAAGAGGAAGTGTGAAGTGCAATTTACAGAATGTACATTCGTGTTATAATTATATTCGATTTATAGAATCTTTTCAAAGGAACAATATGGAATTTGTAAAAAATAGTGTGTTCGTGTTACAATTTTACAGAATATATAGAATCTTTTCCAAGGAACTTTTGTTATCGGATTTGTAGAAAATACATCGAATTGACGGAAGGTTTTGTGCTGGCCACAACAGATTTTTTGAAATATGTTATATACATAATTTTCTGTATCTATATCCATACAGAAGAAAGAAAAATTTAATAATTATGAAATAGACTGGCAATTGACAGTTCAAGTTAGGAGTTTGCAAACTTTTGTTCTTACGCATTGCTGCAAAGCTGGAAATGGTAATAAACGTTTGCATAAGATATACATTTTCACGCATTGCGCTTATTTATTAATTATAGCTTTTACGCATTAGCACAATCGGTGAATATGAGGCTTTACTTTCAATTGTAAAATAATACTGGATTTTGGTTTGTATCTCTTTAGGCTGTTTCTAGTGTTATTTTGAATAAGTTTTTTATCTATGATGGATATCGAGTTATGATATAAATTTTTAATTTTTATGTCATCATATTGATTCTGTTTCTTTACTTTAATGAAAAGAATAAAAAAAATATATATCCGTATTTTTTCATATTACTCCTTATTCATGAGAAAATTGTCTTTGAAAATATAATTTTTTAAATTGCTGCTTCTTTCGCTTGATGACGTCAGTAAAGGTAAAGTCCAATGAGGGTGTGGCCTTACATTTGCCGCCAACAAAATTTAAACGAGTGACATCCGTGACAGCTCTCACAGTGTCATCTATGGACTAGGTCCTATTTCTATTAAGATTAGTGATTTTTATATTTTATAAAGGGTCAAACATGGTTGCAGAACTTTGTTTTGTGTGTGAAGTAATAAATAAATAAATGGTTGTCTCAAGTAAATAGAAAACCATAGAACCAAATTTTTATTCCATGAAAGATCATTTTGATGTAACTTTTGTACGTATTTTTATAATTAAATAAGGAATATTAAATATTTTTTAACTTTTGCCTTTTCAGTTCTGTCATTGGTTAGTATATCTTGGACGTCACAAGCTGCACAAGCAAAGCAATTTGGTACCAATTCAAAAAGTATATTTTTAAATTGCTACTGCGTTTAATATATACAGAAATTTGAAAAGAAAATTATATTTAATAATACTATAGAACCTATAGAAAAGATATGTTTTTTTGCAATACCTCACTGCAAAAATATTTATATTCATAATAATTATATATGTACCTACCTATTCGCTGGGATGAGAGAATGCGGACCTAATTCTTGAAGAGAAACAAGTCATTATTGGTTTATTGGTTTGGCTCCAAAAATATAACAATTATTAAATTTATAAGTTAAGAACAAATATTTATATTCTACTATTTTTCTCACGGCTAGGTAGAGTATGTAGTCAGCTGCATAAAAAATATTTCATAATTTTGAATATTTTGCATTATTTAGTTATATTTAATTAAATCCATATTTTAATTTGTTTATGTAGCTTTAAATAGCACTACGAGAATAGTGAAATACCTTATTTGTAGTAACTATTTTAACACGAGAAAAAATTGTCAAAGACATAGCAGAATTCTAGAAGAGTACAAATTCAATTACATTATCATTTCGTATGCAAACGTGTACCATATAATCTAATATATTTCTAGTGCGAAATTACATTATTTCCAGTTTGCTACACTTCAAAAGTTTTATACATGTGCAATAGCAAAGCGCGTATGTACATAATTCCTAATAACAGTACTCGTGAAGTTGAATCAACATAACAATTATATCTTTGGAATGGTATTTATATTCTATGCATAGTGTGGACTCATATCTTCAAAATAAAAACAAAACATTTATAAGTATTTATCTTCCCCAACAAAATGAAAAGAATTTATGAATATGTTGATAGCAAACACAAAAGGTCCATAACATAATTTACTCGGAAAAAGATATAAAATTAAATTAAACCTGAAGGTGTTTTATTTTACTCATTGTTTGTTACGCTAGTCTGCATTATTTAGAAAGACAGTATCTAACAGCCCGATTCACAAAAAAGTTTAAGCTAATCCTCATTTTTGGGTTAGCGAATTCTACGCTAATTTTGTATGTGTAGGGATTTTGTCTTCGCTCTAACTCAAATACTATTATTCATAAAATTCTGAAATCTTGTATTTTTACCCTATTCTAATATGAAAAGAAGCCTTTAGATTTTGGTGTAAATCGGATAACCGGAAATAGTACTTTACCTGAAGCTCATAATGAAGCTTCTAAATATACTATTTAATGCCATTTTTCGCATTTTATGTCATTATGAGAATATAGATTATTGAATTTTCTACAGGTATACATTAATACTTTTTACCTCCCGCTACCCTTGGTAGGGGAGGTATAGGGATCGTGCTAAAAATTACATATCGAGATTTTAGTAAATGACCACGTTTTAAGGTCCCTAGAATCCAATTTTAACATTTTCACGATGATGTCTCTATGTGTGTGTATGTGTGTGTATGTATGTGTGTGTGTGTGTATGGATTTTGTCTTCGCTCTAACTGAAATACTATCATTAAGAAAATTCTTAAACCTTGTATTTCTATCCTATTCTAATATGAAAAGAAGCCATTAGATTTTGGTATAAATCGGATAAAGGGAAATGGCACTTTACCTGAAACTCATAATGGTTTTTATTCAAAAAATACCATTAAATGCCATTTTTTCGCATTTTAAGTCTTATGAAAATTAAAGATTATTGAATTTTCTACAGGAATACATTAATACTTTTTCTATATATTTTATAGATAAATTTTAAAATCATTTTTTCTATACATCCCGAAGCCTAAGATAAACACAATTCCTTTGTTACACAGTTCATATTTCAAATGAATGTAACTGACAATAAATGTCACTGTCAAAAAACTAATCACTTCAAATTAATAATAGTGACATTTTAAAAAGAAATTAGTAAATAAAGCAATATTTTTCTGCAATGGAACAGTTTGCAGCGTTAGTAAATACGTAGGTATGTATTTAAATTAATAAAAATTAAATAGCGAGAGGTTTTGTGTTGGCCACATCAGATTTTTTATTTAAAATTATTGTTAATGATAAATAATGAAGACATTATCTTTCCTTGTCAATGTGAAAAAGCAAAATCCTGGTTCTCGTTAACTTCATCGCAGTCCTGCAAACTTTGCTAATTCAATAAAAATAATTAAAAGCTTCTCTCATGTTTTGTTTTGAAGATTACAAAACAAATTCGAAAACAAAACTAATCGAGACAGCTTAGCAAACATTGCACGTCTTTTGTCCTAAAACCATTTACTCCCAAACTTCATTCATTTGTTTGGAGGAGATGTTTAACTTTTACCGTTTAACTCAAACAATTTCGCAACATTTCAAGACTATTACAATATAATCACGCGATGTTTCAACTTTGTTTTATTAATCCTCGGTTAATCCTCAGCAAGGACAAGTTCCTGGAGTTGGATGGAGGATTCTGGAAGGATTCGGCAGAATCAGACAATATCTGCTGCTAATTATGGTCCAGGGATGCAGGCAAGGATAATTGAAATGAGAGATATAAACCCGAGAGGAATTAGAACATAGAAATTTGGACAGACGAGAGGATAGCACCATGTATGGAAACTAGAAGGGACAAACACATAATAATGTCGTTGAACTAGAAATACAATGGAAATCTGTTTATTTGGACTTGTCGAGACCAAGTCCGGATCGGATAATCGAAAGTCCGGATAATATGGAAAATTGTGCGAATGAGCCTGTTTCACATTTTTTTAAAAAGTATTTTAAATGAAAGTTTATGCAATGTTTTTCATAGTAATAAAATAGTATATTAAAGAACGAATGTCATAATTGCCATTTTATTTTGTGAGAAGGAAGTTTGGATCACGACGCGCAGCGGAGTTATCCAACCCTTCGAACAAAATAATCAACAAAATAGACTACTTATATGATATACCGTGAGTATTTTCTAACATGAAACATTGGGTTTGTCGTATCCCTGGTTACGACTTGATATTTGATTAACAGCAATGTATTTGCCCGTTCCATTTAAAATGAAACATAGGTAACGAATCTGGCAGAAGTATTATATTTAAATATTGTAAGAAATTTAGCGGAGTAAGAAAACCACTCGAGAGCAATAAACATATTTCGGGCACAAGGTGCACACAGTATTTTTTCTACATCTAAATTTAATTGTTAGAAAACAGATATAATTATGTATACAAAATTAACCTCTAATGACATCTTGTCAATATGACAGATAACCGTTAAATTTTCCTATAAGTTATGATTTGACATTTGATTGACAGCAATGTAATTTGTCTGTCTCATTTAAAATGACACATGGGGAATGAATTTGACAGAATTATTATATTTAAATATTGTAAGTAATTTAGCCGAGTCAGAAAACCACTCGGGCACAAGGTGCACACTATATTTTTTCTACAACTAATTTTGATTTAGAATGCAAGTATAATTATTTAAACAAAATTAACCTCTATTGACGTCTTATCAAATGTCAAATTCGTTCCCTATGTTTCATTTTAAATGGAACGGGCAAATGCATTGCTGTCAATCAAATGCCAAGTCGTAACCATATATTTTTTATTTCTGAGTCTACAGAAGTTACAATAATGAATGTAAGCGTAACTGTTAGAGGTAATGTTCTTTATAATTACAAAAATTATCAAAAAGTTATTTTTTTCTATAACGGTTAACAACCCATTGATATTTGTGTATTGATCTCAACATACAAAATATGTCATTACTTTATCGTTTATGTAATAATGTCTATTTCGTGCACTATTATGTTTATTTCTCGCACTGGAGTGCGAATTATTCGCGTACACTCCTAAAATCTTACATAGAACGGACAAAAATTGCATTTTAAATTGTGAAAATGTTTTTAATATTAATAAATGTGTATAATTTAATAAATTAAAAGTTCACGTTACTAAAGTCATAAAGCAAATAATTTGCTCTGAAACAATGCAAAATGTTCAGCTTTTACAAATATAATATAAGAACACTATTTTGTTATGGTATAAGTGACTTTAATATGTTCAAAATTGCACTAACTTTCTTTTTTACTAAGATTTTGTCTCTCTCTCTCTCTCTCTCTCTCTCTCTCTCGTAAATATTTCCTACGAGGGGGGATAAAATTTCAATATTTGGCTCATTAATTTTTTCAACAAAGCCGAAGAAAATTGAAGAAAAGAGAATTCCACTTTCGGAGTGGAATAATGAGCGAATAATAAGTAAAGATGGGAATATTTAATAAAGAAATATTGGGATTTAATGAACGAAGGAATTAGGACATTTTTAAAAGCCATTTCATTTTTAATTCACGCTTTAATTAAATTTAAATATCGCATTTTCTAATATTATTTCGTAATTACTTTCTTATTGTTAGACCATTTCTTTGGAAAGGATTGCGATGTTCTTGATTGAAAATTATTTCTGTTACTACAACTTTTACAATGGATATAAAACTTTACTAAAGTTCCTAACTATTTGGACACAGCGTAATAGTAGTACTTTTGTTTCATAGTTGTTGGATACTATAGGTATATACTCGTAGCGGTAGAATTCATTAGACAATTTAAAATGGTAAAATGGATAACTTATTTTCATTTCTCTTTAAACTTAAAGTTTTATACGGAATCTTAGCCATACATTTAATCTACAAGTGTTTATATTTATGGCCCACTTTTCTATCTCGAAAATTATAAGTGTTACGATACAGATTAAATTGGCAAACAATTTCTATTTTGAAAACAAATGTAGCTTACAATTTTTTTGTTTTAAATGGGAAGATAGTTTTTATTTGTTTATTCAATTATAACGTTTTAAATTGTCTCCATAGCAACAACTCTAAGTAACTTTATTTGCTAGTGAATTATCTGCTATAGTGCGTAAAATTGAGGTTTAGTTGTTAATTTTAAGTTTATAATTTTTTTTAATATGCTAAATTAAAAAAAAAACCGGGATGAATAGTTTGTTATCATGGCAAACTCTTCATTTCATATTGTTATCCTAATTAATAAATAAAAATATTTTTTTTATATTTATTGGGTTTTTAGATTCTAGATAAAATTTTGTGATATATACATGAATGTAAAAAAGAGAAATACGAAAGAAGTATAATTTTTACAATTCTAGTATTGGAGTTATCGTCGGAGGAATTTTTGTCACACACACACACACACACACACACACACACACACACACACACACACACACACATGAATTTATTAATTAAAATAAATTTAATCTGGAAGTAAATTTATTCTGTCCTTTATAATACCGGGGGTTTTTAAAATAAAAATTGTTTGCTAATGTTGTTTTATTCATAACTTTTGTAGTTTTTGAGATGTTGGTCCATTTAAAATGAACTTTTTGATATTTATTTTCATAAATACATTAGTTTATACATTCAGTTTTTCACATATCGTATAAAAATTCTTAAAAACTCAAATATATCTGTTTGTTTGCTTTTAACAATCTTGTCATATCATTATAACAATATTCGTATTTATTTCCTGAAGACAAGAGGAAATTCTTTTAAAAAATCGTTTTGTTTTCTTTATCCTTCCACGTTATTAAATCATAAACAAACATATCTTGAGCTTAGGAGAACAAAGAACGTAAAAATTACGTCTTATACTCGTATATTACATGTCCGTCGCCTGGCGAAAAGCCCCGAATAAAACTTGAAATTAATTAACTCCAGACTAGCGTCTAGCCACTTAGATTAAAGAGTGTTTTGTTTATAAGGGAGGGGGTGGTTTTCTTATTACCCCAATAGCTACGCCGCTGTGTGTAATTAGCATTAAATTATTATAACATTTCCTTTAATCGGTGGATTAATTTTGGGGGTAATTTTCTTTCTTAAGATGTTAAGGAAATTACTTTTTGCGGAAAAAGCGGTTAATATTTATTTGAAATAAATGACTAAAGTATCATTAGCGTTATTTTATATTGTGTACATTATATGGTTATCTTTTAAATGCAGCACAGGGAAATATTTAAATCTGTTTTTAGTTTGACTTGTATTTTATTTAATGAATGTTTGTTATTCTTACTCTCGTTAGAATATATAGTTGGGAACATTTTTACAATCTATCAACGTTCGATATAGGAAATGCTATAAAAATTACCCTTAATTTTTAACGAAGAATTCATTAAAAATAATGAAGTGTTCCATTTAACTTGAACATTTTAATTTTCTTAGTTTTAACTGTATGTTGCCATAAAATTAGATTTTTCGAAAACTGTTATGAAAAGTAGGAAGATATTTTTATGACAATTATCAACATATGAAATCTTAGCTTTTTTTCTACAGAACGCGAAAGACTTTAGCCTATAGGATTAAAGACCTGTTTATAATGAACTAACGTTAAACGTCAATATTTTTGTTTAGAAACAATAATTTTATTCTTCTTCAGCTTTTCCCTGTTTTATTAATAGGGATCGTTGTTTCTTACTCTTCTCTTCCACTTGTTCCTGTCCAAAAGTGCATGATTATCGACAAAAAAAAAAAAAAACCGTTTGATACTTGCTGCTCGCAAAAAAATCTTTGTTCCCGAATGCCAAGTTAATATTTCATAATCTAGAATTAAAAACAATTATATTGTTTCATACTCTATGTAAAGTTTTCTACTGAATTCAATAGTGAAAAAAATTCCAATTAAACCACTGTTTTAATATTTTAATTGTAACGAGCAAGTCGGAAAACTAAACAAAAAATCTGATATGGTCAACACAATACCTCCCGCGTAGTTGTAAACTAATATTTGATACTTGACGGAAAATATATTATTTTTACAAACCTTAATTTCAATATCATCAATACAATCTCCTTAACACGGTTTCATTATTAATTTTAATGTAATTGCTTCCTGACAGTGGCATCTGTTTAAATATGTCAAAATTGTTATTAAAATATTATATTTTTGTTTGACACACAGGCAAGATGATGTACAAAAATACATTATTTTATAATTTTATATTTAAAGTTATTTAAATTTATTTACTAAATGCTGTTACCGTAGAATTAAATATTATACCATTATATTCAATTTCTATAAGTACAAGTTGCTGAAAAATTAAATTCAATGATTTTTTTACAAGAAAAACTTTTAAAAGCTAAGTATAAGTGATACTTCTAATGAACTCTTCCCACATTAGTATAGAATGGATATACAAAATTTCAAACTTTTCTGATTGATAGTATTTGAGTAATCGTGTCCACACGATCCACACGGACACAGACACATACACACCCACACATACATACCTACAGACATCAATGTAAAAATGTTAAAATCGGATTTTGGGGACATCAAAACGTGCTTATTCCCTAAAATCTCTATTACATTACCTCCCTCACCTATGATAGTGGGAGGTAAAAACAAATTTTGTAAAACAATATTAAATAGTTTTCAATATAAAGGTTTAGTAAATTATATACGTATACGGCGGTAATACATAGCGGAAAACAATTTTAGAATATAAGAATGCTATATACAAATTTTAGAGATGTTTATAACGAAAAATTCATCATCAACTTTTAATCCTGATTCCAGTATAGCAGACTTAAGGTAGACAAATTTATAATTTTATTATGCATGGTTCAACAACTGAATATACTATTAAATGTTTATAGTCTTTGTAAATTTGCGTTTTTATCTTGTGAGATTAGACTTTTACGAAAATAAGATCCAGAAATTACGACTTTTAATACGTTCACATTACATTAGCAGTAAAATTTCATACCATAAACATCCCTCTTTATATTTCTAACATGCAAATATTTTCATTTCATTTAATTCAGTTTCATTTTTACTATTTGCATCTCTATTCGTTATCTATATGAAATACTGCTAATAAGTCTAGACAAAGAGCTACTACATGAATAGACAATCGAGATCCTGGCCTACTAGATGGGTTGGCTGAAAGAGATGTAGCGATATTCGAAGTTGACGTGCAAGTAATGGTCCGATAAATCATGACAGGCCATGGAAAGGGGAAAACTTTACACTACCACATAAATCCAGTTAGTTCGTCTAGTTTCAGCGGCTTAGACACAAGTTGGCGCTGCTGTCGATAGAAAAGGGGACAGTTAGAATTATTTTCGACGTGGATAAAATAAATATAGGGGACATAAAATGTTGCGGTTATATAACCAGGAATTCAAAACATATGTCGTTTCAAAATATAGTGTTTTAAAAAGGCTATGAACAGAGAAACGAATGTTTTATCATTTCAAAAGTCAAGTTCTCAAGATTAGAGATGCATTCGGGCGGGCCGGGTCGGGCTTTGAGGTTTGGATCGACTCGGCGCGAAAATAAAACTTACCGGCCCGACTCGAAGATCGACTCGACAAAAAAATTTGCTAGCCCGGCTCGAAAATTAACTCGAAATCGGGCCGGGCTTCGAACCGGGCCGGGCCAAAGCTCGAAATTGGTGCATCCGGCATTCCTAATGTTGATTTTTATGTTAAGACGAAATGTTTAACTTTTTTCCTGTCAAATTTATAAAAAACCTCTACATTCTTATAACTTTCAACATTAGTTAACATAAGTAGTTAAAAAAGAGACCGTTCTAGTGTAAGTTTGTTATAAAAATTACAGATCTACGAGTATTTAACACTTTGTTTACCAAAGAATTTAAACAACTTTTTTACAAATCTTATATAAAAAAAATATAATTTTAATTTACATAAGGATTTTTTATCTAACTTTGTTTTTGCTCAAAAATAGGACAAGAAATCATTATGGTAGGAACAAAAATCACTTTTATTTAAGTATACGAGTAATAATAATAATAATAATAATAATAATAATAATAATAATAATAATAGCATCATCACAATATAATTATTATGCTTTAATGAATAATCTTGAATTCTTGAAGTAAACTAATACATTTTTATTTATTAATATGTGAAGTGTGTTGTTATTAAATCATTTTGATTCATTTTAACTTCATCCATTTTCATTAAAATATTAAGGAAACTGTGCATTTGATTGAACTTTTTCGGATCGGCCCGAAAAGCTCGAATTTTCGGGCCAGGCCAAAATCAAAACTCCGACTCGCCTCGATTTTTGAAAATGATTAGTCCGATTCGGCCCGATAAAAAATATCTTCGGCCCGGCTCAATGATCGACTCGAAATCGAGGCGGGCTTCGGGCCGGGCCGAGCCAAAGCTCGAAATCGAGTGCATCTCTACTCAAGATTGATCTTGAAATGTAATTTTAATTATAACAGGCAGCAAAAGAATATTACCATTCGCCGTTTTCTAATTTATATCCATTTCTAAAATAAGAATCAAGAAGAAAAGTTTTGATTTCTTTATATAACATATCACGTGTTAATTAAATACTTCTAAATTAAGACTTAATGGCACTAACCTAGTTGTAACTAAAACGCTGGTCAATTTCACCCATATGTCATTGTCATAATAAAAACTCTTCTAGGGGATTTATGTTTACATATCGTTTCTATTATGTAAAATTGCATAATTCTCGTTCAATTTTGGTATCAAAGAAGTTGACTTTTAGCCTTTCAGGGAAAAAATGTGTAATTAAATTTAGCGAACCGACAGCCTAATATCTCTACTTTCTCTGCTAATGGTTAGAATTATTTTTAGGGCACAATTCTCCACTGATTAAGAAATTAAATGGCTGATTAGCAAACTCAAGATATAGCCAAATTTAATTTCTAAAACGTTTATGTCTTCTTTGCTTTCAAATTTCAAATTCAATCACCATTTGCTCATTACCAAAGTTCTCTCGTTTAATTAAAAAGGTCGTCGTTCCCATCGTTTGGTAATGACGGAATCTTACCTAGGTACGGTGGTGGAAAGGAGTGAAAAAGTTTAATTTCGGTCCGGTATTTAGGGTGCAGAGAACAGCAGGAAGCTTCAGCAAGCAGCAGCAGCAGCGTTCCTGCACAGGAACGCGGCTGGAATTCGCCCGGCATCCTGTGTCACAGCTGCAGGGAGCGGGATAATTGTTTTACACACATGGCATGATTAAAAATAAAGACAGGGTAACTTCAAAATTTTAATAATTAAATAATTAAGCAAAAATTATTACCTTATTCACTGAGTATTACATACTCCTAATTTAAAATTTTCCATTATGTACAAAACTATTTTCCTATGAAGGAAGAAAATATTGGCTATGCTGATTTTTTAATGCAAGTAATTTTAGCATTTACAAATTTTAAGGCATGCTTTTGAAAGCTGACTGTTATACACAAAATTAAATGATGAAGTATCACAATTTTTCAAAATTTTATATACTACATATGCAAAAATAAGAGAACTATATTTCTATAACATTTACTGCATAAAAAATTAAATAAATACATAAGGTATGTATGCGGCGGTGGCCCTAGAATATGTTTGTAGGCCGTAGAAAGAGACAAAATATAATTAAAGTGCTTATCATAAATATCATATTAACATCTGTCATTTGTTATACGAAGTGTCAACATTTTATTTTAGTGTGAATCACAATTCTTTAATTCGACATTTTTGTTTTACCTGTCTGCATCTGTCATTTTCACTTTTAAGCTCTAAGAAGGCACATGGCTACCATTTAAAGATGTGAAACTTTTAATTTCCATTTTTAATTACAAGATAATATGAATTTTACTTTACTATCAGGCTACTTATGTTTAAACTTTTAGTACACATTATTAAAATTTCAGTTACCTAGTGGTACTCGCCTATTCTCCACTATGGTAAAAATTTAAAAATAACCTCTTTTCAACTAGATTTTAAAACTTAAAAAAAGTTTTTAAAATATTAGCGTTTTAATGCATTTATTGCGTCATAACTCTCTCACTCACACATTTACTCTATTTCAAATTCTTACTATTTTCAAACCTTCGGTACTTATCTTTCTGTTTTGAGTAGTAGGCAAATGACAACTGTTGGCTATTTGAAATTTAAGTAAATAAATGTAGAAAATAAAGAAACAACGAATTTAAAATGTATAACGCCGCGCCAGGTAGAAATCACGTGTAATTGTAAGGAAATGAAAGTTATTATTTAATAAATAAATAAATAAATATATCATCACGGCATATTACCCATTTCTGGGTGTGCCAGTATCTACAACACATGTAGACATCGGTAATGATGACGATATATTTTACCGTGTGGGCGCTTACCAGGCGTCACCTCACGGGCACTCATAGCTGGCGTGGAGAGTGCACCACAGGGGTCACTTTTGTGCCATTTAAAATTGGAAATATTTGGCGTCAGTCGGGATCGAACCCGGTTCCCCCAGGTTCGCGACCAGACACTCAGGCACGCGGCCATTTAATGACTGTGGCAATTAAATCTTGGATTATATATTGGTAGTTTTTTGTTAAGTATTTCATTAAAATGCGTATTAAATATTCATATATATATATTTGATTACTGATCACGAAAATTATTTGAAACATATATATTTTTAAGTGCTGAATTTTTTTTAAAATAGGTCAATATAAGTGACATCAATTATTAACGAACATCATTATTTGAGAACAAAATGAGATTCGCTTTTACGTAATAGAATATTTAAAAAACTCCCACTAGACGTGAAAGATTGTCACACTTTTTCAAAATAAAAAATATTACCATTTCCACCCATTCTTGAAGGACTACCCTCCTTTTTTATATATTTAATAATATTTTATAAAATATGGAACCTTTTCTTGTGGAAAAATTATTCACATTTGTCCAGATTCCTTTCTAAGGGAAAATAAAGGGAAATCGCATTTGTTAAGCAAACGACAGATGTCAGAAAAAATAAAACCGAGTCAGCATTTGTTTCTCGATAAAAGAAGGAAAAAGGAGCATCGTAAATCTGCCAAGTCAGGAGTATTATATTCATGTTAGTCCTCTGTTTCACTCTGGAAATCGAGATTTTTCGCAACAATTGTAACTCCAAACTCAAACACTTACATCGCCAAAGAATGCCATGAGATTTACTCTTCTCTTTGAGGAACTACCAGTATAAGACATTCTATACAGTGTGTTCTAAAAGAGACAAATATCTCTATCCTGGTTTTGTAAGGAGCAAATTTATCTTCAATTAAATTTTGGTACAGTACACGTAAAGCGTGTTGTTACTTTCCGTCACCTTTAGGTAACAAAGGAATTGTGTTTGGTCAAAAAATTAGGTGGTGTTTTTAATGAATAAGTACGTTTTAGGGTCCCTATATACCTTTTTACTAGTTTTATGATATATTTATGGCTGTATATATAGATGTGGGAGTACTCGTGACTGGTCGAGTAGTTAAAATGACAAATTTTAAAGCGGGATTACAGTCAAATGGAATTCAGTGGACAGAAAAAAATTTGACACTCTTTTTAATAAAAGTCAAGCTTTCGGATTATTTGAAACCTTCCTCAGGACTATTAATTTGAGATTCTCACGTGATTTCAAAAAACATAATAAATGAATTTTGACATCAATTTTATATTTGAACATTGTCAATATGATAAAATAACAAGATTTAGTGAAAATTTTGTAACGTTACATTTTTAAAAGTAAAATAAAATTGCAAAAGTTGAACTACCGAAGCAACAACCAGAAAAAACAAGCAAGTTTTTTCTTGTTAAAAAAGTGTCAAATTTTTTTCTGCCCACTGAATTCCATTTGACTGTAATCCCGCTTTGAAATTTGTGTTCTTATATATATTTGTGTGTGTGTGTGTGTGTGTGTGACAAAAAAATTTCCGATAATAACTCTAATACTACTATTCTAAAAATTAAAATTCTTTCGTATTCCTCTTCTTTACATCGATACAAAGAGCTGATTAAATTTGGTTATAATTGGTCAACCGGAAGTTTTCTTATTTGAAGTTCTCAACAGTTCTTCTTGAAAAAACCCAGTTAAATATCATTTTTTGATATTTTATGTGATTATCAATATGAAAAAATACTTTATGGTCTGTTTAATTATACATTTCATATTCAATAGATATAGAGTTAAAGAATTATAAAGAGAATAACTTTGATAAATCAGCCAGCTTTTCTTTAATCATGAAAACAGCTGATATATTCAAATAATTTTAACTGACAGATGTTAGTGTCAAGTGCAATTTACATAGTTTGTGTTATAATTTTATTGCATTTATAGAATCTTTTCCAAGGAACTTTCGGTATGTATATGTTTGCTATACAGTTTTATTGGGTAAATCGAACCTTTTTCAAGATATGGGATTTGTACAAAAAATTAGAATTGACGGAAGGTAATGTGCTGGCCACATGACATTTTTATAACACCCCATTGTCGAGGTAAAACCTAAAAGCTTGCCAGTTTGCTTTGAATTGCACTTTGGAGTGGAATTTTCATTTTAAATTTTAAGCAAACGTAAAATTGTTCTGAATAAAACTCGATTTCTGGACTGACATTATCTTTATTGAAAACACAAAATTGTTTCACAACGTTTCGGATGCTAAAATCTGCTTCCGTCATCAGGTGAACTGATACTAAGTAGTATTAGTATTAGTTCACCTGACGACGGAAACAGATTTTAGTATCCGAAACGTTGTGAAACAATTTTGTGTTTTCAATAAAGATAATGTCAGTCTAGAAATCGAGTTTTATTCAGAGTAATACATTATCTTGCGAGTTAAAGTTTAAAGACAAGTAAAATTGTTCTGTTTAAATTTGATTGCAAATATAGCTTTAACAAATAACATCGATATTGCGAAATTATTACTGCACTTTCTTTAAATATTTTTAAATAGTTACATTTATTTAACTTTTTGGAAATTCCGTTTTGTGAATATCTATATAAATAAGAATAATTTGGTTGTGAAAAGAGGGTGTCTGCGTCTGCATGCCCCCAATAAAACTAGTTTCATTCATCGCGAGTTCAATATTCGCCCTGCAAGGCAGGCGAAGCCGCAGTGAATACCAAACGCATTCAGTGGCGTCCCAACAGGCAGGTAGTAGACGTGCCGCACCTCCCAACAAATAAATTGAAACAGACAACATACACTTGTCACGAACGCCCATGGAGTGCATGCGAATTTTTATGATAGGAAGGATATTGTAGTTTCAATAACATGTACGAAATGAAAACATAGGGAAGAGGAACAGGTTATTGAAAGAGAATTTAAACAAGCGTTGGAATTTTCCTAGATGAAATTACTATGAGTATATTCGCTACAGAAGAATACTCTGTTGCAATGTGCTGTAATAGTGTAATATTATTGTATGTATACATATTCGACGGGCAGACAGAATGTATTTATTTATGTTCGACTACGTACTATGTGTTTATATTTTATAAGGGACGAAGATATGTAATCGACCTAGCTATGAAATTAATGAAAATAACAGATGACAATCGTAATTTTCTGCTCTGAGGGTAGTTCATCCGTGACATCCATAATCAAGTGCGTCATTATATTTAAACTCATTAAAAAAAATCTGTTGTGGCTAGCACAAGATCTCTCACCATTTCCATATTAGGCTATATAAATTACGTATTGTATTACACTTCGCTTTCGAACCGTCGTTTTATAACAAGAAAATACAGAACTTTACTCATATATTGTTTTTTATTGTATTTAACGTGTCTTCTGCACACATATAATTCTAATTATATCTATTTTTCATTTCTGATGGATATATGCATTTTACCACAATTTTACCTATAATTTCAAATATTTAATTAATAAAACAATAATATTAAATATACTTCCCAAAAAAAGCTATCAGAATGTCACTAAAATTGTTGATATTTGACAATGACATGTGTCATTTACGAACTATGTTATAAACAATGGAATTTGTCAACTGGTTTCCTTAGTGCCTTAGCCTCTGCGATTAGTTTATTCTATAAATTATAGTGTCTTTATCTCTAAATCTATACAAGATATAATAAAATTTTTAATTGTATTAGATGGAGAATTTTATGTTCTTCAATATTTAATAAAAAAAAAACTCCCAAAAAATTATATTTAGAAGAATTTTTCTAAGAAACTACTACTTTCGGTTTTTCAATTGTTACCAAAACCTTTTCAGCTCTTCCCAGGAATGTCAGATTGAGGAAACTGCAGTTAAATATTTTTTAAGTCTTATAGTTTTTGAGGAATCGTGTCTACAACATCTAGACATACATACATACACACACACACACACACACACACACACATACATACACACATCCGCGCATCCACACACACACACACACCCACACACACACACATACACACACACACACAGAGACATCATTTTAAAAATGTTATATTCGGATTCTAGGGACCGTAAATCGTGCTTATTCAATAAAATCTGGATATGCGAATTTTAGCATGAATCCAATATCTCTCTTAGCGAGAGGTAAAGATATATTATTACTTTACAAATCGATAAAATTATTTTTAGTTTCAATTGATGAACACTAAATTAAATTAAATTTTTAAATTATTATTATTAAATTATTTTTTATCGTAAATGACTTCAGAAGTATCGAAAAAGGTTTAATTTACTAAATAGTTGATTGCAGAATATCCAATATACTCAATGTATTCTAGTGTTAACTTTAAATTCAATTATCTTCGTTATTTCAATTGTTACCTATGATTTATTTTCTAATTAACATCCAAATTCTACGACTTGTAGGGAAGGAACGTTTAAAATTTAAGTTACATTGATTCCAATAGGTAATAAAAGAAATGGGCTGTACAATCATTGTATATCATCTTGTAGGTATATGGAATTTATATTTGGACCTGTTTTTTAAATTAAATATTTCTGAGATAACTTTGAATATAAATATGTCGAGATACTAGAGAACAAAATATCGAACTGTTTATCGTTTCACATTGATTGACTTTGTCCATTTTTCATTTTCTTCTTAATATTGTATTCAAATGATCGTGTTTACAGTGCATTACAAAGTTTGCAAGAGTTAATAGTAATAGTAGTTACTTTGACATTTAAATTCTTGTACTTGGTTTCATTGATCCGTTTTTCAATAATATAAATTGTAAAATAACATTTGAGTTTCCTATTCCTCTTATTTTTATCCTATAAAAAGATGTTAGCATGCAGTTTTGGAAGATATTCCTGCCTTTGAACGTTTAAAATTTCAGAAGTGCATAAAAAATTCCAATAAAATTTCGTTGCGTTATAAAACTTAATAAAAATGAATGTTAAAAAGAGAAGAGGCATGTGCGTATCACCCCCTTAAGACGTATTTTTTATTATCTGCTGGGGTAGTTTTTTCCTTTTATCACCCCCCAATCTAGTCTGTGCGGAAACAACAACGAAATATTTCAAGGCAACCGCTATTATCAATTATTTAAACGAGACAGTCTTTCGTAAATATACGACGGGAAAATATGACGAACAATATATCTTTGTTTCCAACGCCCCATTAATTTGGTGGATGGAAATTATTTTTCTAATTATTTACTCTCATCTTGTATTACTACAAATTTTTATCTGTGTACAACACTGCAATAATCATGTTTCTTTTTACTTCCCGCTACCCTTGGTAAAGGAGGTATAGTAATCGTGCTAAAAATCGCATGTTGAAATTTTGGTAAATGACCACGTTTTAAGATCCCTAGAGTCCGATTTTAAAATTTTCACAATGATGTCTCTCTCTCTCTCTCTCTCTCTCTCTCTCTCTGTGTGTGTGTTTGTGTGTGTGTGTGTGTGTGTGTGTGTGTGTGTGTGTGTCTGTGTGTGTGTGTGTATGTGTGTGTGTGGATCTCGTGGACACGATTACTCGAATACTATCAATCAGAAAAATTTGAAATTTTGTATACCCATTCTATACTAATGTGGGAAGAGCTCATTAGTTTTTAGTGTATATCGTATAACCGGAAGTATCATTTATACAAGCTTTTAACAGTTTTTCTTGTCTACATGTGTTGTAGATACTGGCACACCCAGTAATGAATAATATGCCGTGATGATATATTTATAATTATTTATTTATTAATAATGACACCCTGTTAAGCAGAATATAGTAGTAAAATATTTAATTCTAATGAAATGAAGGTTCGTAAAAATAATATATTTTCCATCATATATAAATGGATAATGTACGGCGAAGAATTTACAAAGATTGCGTTTTAGAGCACCTAGAAGTTGATACTGTACTGATGTTTATGAGGTGTGTGTAGCGATTTTTCTAACAGATTTTTGAGGAAAAACAATAAAACATAATCCAAAATTTCGTATTACAGACTTTTCTATTTATTGGACAACAAATTAAATTTTATTTACAAACGATCAACCGTAAGTAATACTTTACTTAAAGCTCACTGCTATTTTAAACATGGAATTGGCGGGAGGTCATATGCTGACCACATCAGTTTTTTTTTATTTTAAATAACCAATTTATTTTATTTCGTCAATACATATTTATATCTTTTTACCTTCCGTCACCCTTAGGTAAGGAAGGTATTGTCTTTGGTCAAAAAATTCGGTGGTGAGTTTTTAATGAATAAGCACGTTTTAAGATCCCTAGAATACGATATTACTAATTTTACATTGATGTCTGTATGTGTGTATGTGTGTCTGTGTGTCTGTGTGTGTGTGTCTGTGTGTGTGTCCGTGTGTGTGTCCGTGTGTCCGTATGTGTGTGTGTGACAAATTTTTCACCGACGATAATTCGCAAACTAAAATTCTAAAAATTATGATTTTTTCGTATTCCTCTTCTTTACAACCATATGAAGAGCTGATTAGATTTTTGTTATAATTGGTCAACCGGAAGTACCCTTATTTGAAATTTTTAACAGTTTTTCTGGGAAAAACGCAGTTAAATATAATTTTTTGACATTTTGTGATCATTAATATGAAAGAAAATCTTATTCTCTATACAATTTGATTATACATTTTCCTTTATATTCAATAGATATAGAGTTATAGAGAGATTAAGAGAGGTTAATTTTCAAAAATCATTTAGCTTTGCTAAAATTATGGAAACAGCACATATATTCAAAAAAATTCTAATTGACAGATGTCAG
The DNA here is from genome assembly GCA_943142095.1 of Ophonus ardosiacus. Taxonomy (NCBI): domain Eukaryota; kingdom Metazoa; phylum Arthropoda; class Insecta; order Coleoptera; family Carabidae; genus Ophonus; species Ophonus ardosiacus. Next base: position 39,404,698 of record OW964830.1, read on the forward strand.
TGTCAAGTGCAAAACAAAAGTGGAAAGTATAGGATCAGAAAGTAACATAAGTGACAGAGTGTCCCTCGCATAAGTGACTTGCAGTTTCAATGCCGGGAGTACGAGGAAGGCCAAAGAGAAGATGGAAGGACTGTGTAGCAGAATATTTGAGAGAAGAAGAACTGTGTGTAGAAGATGCGTTGGATAGGAATGAGGAAGTGTGAAGTGCAATTTACAGAATGTACATTCGTGTTATAATAATATTAGATTTATAGAATCTTCCCAAAGGAACTTGCAATATGGAATTTGTAAAAAATAGTGTGTTTGTGTTACAATTTTACAGGATATATAGAATATTTTCCAAGGAACTTTTGGTATCGGATTTGTACGAAATACATTGAATTGACGGAAGGTTTTGTGCTGGCCATAACAGATTTTTTTAATTATTAAAATTACGGGGTAGAGGGTTTTCGTGTGAAGACGATATTGATATGATTATTTTAAGCTTTTAAATAGTGGAAAGAAAGAATAATGAAGTGTATTATAATTGTTCAAGGAAGAGAACTGCTTTGACCATATTTAAAATAAAATTCTAAAAAATTTGAACTATAAGTCTTCTCAATAATTCTAGCATGATCCTCGTGATACTCAATATATTTAATTGTTCAGCAATTTATGAATTTTACTAATTGCAAATATTTTATTCTCCATAGTAATTAAAACAGTACATGTTTTAATAATGTAGGCTAGTTAAACATTGCATATTATTCAAATATGGCTATGAATATTTAATAATGTTCTATAAATTTTTTAGTAATAGCTTTGTACATATTTGTAATATACCCGGCACTTAAATGATAAATTTTATGGGTATGTAAATATTGAACAAAATTATTTGCTTTCTAAAAATTACTCTGTTCTGTTTATTCATTTGTCTGATGAAAGTTATAAAAAGGTAATCATTTCAATAAAATCACAACACAATTACTAAAAATGTATATGAGAGCAAAGTAAATACATATTTCATCAAGAATTATTAGTTATTAATAGATTTTTGGGCTGTGTCCGATGTCATATTTTGGAATTTAATGTTTAAGATTTAGGTCTTCTTCACATAAATACAAATCCAAATGGCACGCTTCATAATATAAAAGCTTAGAAGTTATTGTCAGGGATGTGCATTTACGCGTAAAAAATATTTTTTACGTTTACGTGTAAAAAATGCGTAAAAAATGTTAAATAAGTAAAAAACGTAGGTAATGTATAATTTTAGTTCTTCATAACGACTAGATGACTTGTTGTTTACAAATGTCACATTATAGTAACTTTCCTTAATCCTATCATAAATATATTCTAAAACTACTGAAACTATGATAACTTTATAAGAAAGACACTGAAATATTAATAAAAAACATTCTGAAACTATAGATAGATTAACATAAAATAGAAAATGAAATTTTAGTTTTGCAATATTTTTTATTCCCCGTCTTCAAATTTTATTTCTTTACAAAACTGCTAAAAATTTGCATTAAACATATAAAACATTTTAAAAATATAATATAATATGCTTCAAATTTACGTATTTAGTATAATTTTGACGTAAAAAAAGTTTGACTTTTGTCTGAATCAAAGAAACAGGTAGATGTCACGTGGACTGCTTGTTCTAGAATATTCATTAGAGTATAAAAGAAAATATCTTTATAAAAAAAATATACCCACGGTAATAATATTTTACATTATCTACGTAAAAATTATCAAATATTGTCAATGTAAAAAATATTATTTTACGCGTAAAAAATATCGTATAATACGTGACGTATTTTACGTGCCCATCCCTGGTTATTTTTGACAGTAAATTTGACTTTTGCACAAATTATAGCAACGAACATGATTTGTTTAATTAGTGCGCGTTAACTTCAAGGCGTAGTGTGCTCCTGCAAAACCCTAAAATCTAATATCTAAAATCCTAAATAATGACGTATTCTGAGGAATAAATTTAGGATTTAGGTATAAGGGTAATATAAATGCAACATCGGATACAGCCTTGGTAACAGACATACATATATTGTACAAGCAACACGAGCTACTTCAAAGAATTTCTAAATTATTGAAAATACAGTAGAATCTTATAGAAAACCAAGGGAGACTTTCGATTAGAAAAGGAAATATTTTAAACCAGAGGGTCTCCAGTTACTTCACAATCTTACATTTTTTTTTTTTTTTTTTAATGGAATAGTATATATTTTTAGGCTCATTCGATAGAATATTTTTTTTTTCTGAATTGGGTGTTTCCCTTGGTCTTCTATAAGATTGCCTTATAGTATTTTATTGAATTTTCGATAATATAGAAATTATTTCAGGTAACTCGTTTTGCTGTTACACCTTGTATTTGTATTGTTTAGGTCGCTCACCATGCGTTACGACACGGGCAATTAATGTTCTCGTGCGGTTACTTTTTATTTTTGTGAAATAAGCTTTGTTCAAGTAAGTATAGAGTTTTTTAATAAATTAAATCAAGTAAACTTGGCGGACTTTGTGCAACATAATTTATAAGTTTGTCGTTGGTCGGATTCAAATCGAAGTATTGATTTTCAATTTTCAGTTCGTAATTTTTTATCTTCTTTTTTAATGCGTGTTTGCTACCATCGTCGATAACATCATTATGGTCTATTAAATTTACTGGAAGGTCCGAGGTTCGAACCCTGCTAAGAAGATTATCCGTTTGGTTGGTCTTGTCCGTTCAGCAACCGCGTTCTAATTAATTTCATACCAATTACATGCGGTTACACACGCCAAATAATTGCTACCAACACTCAAATCCCCAAATAGATTAGCGCGGTTGCGGATTCCTCAACAAACAGGAGCTACATTACACAGGGAAGTTTTTCTTTTCGAGGTTGGTACACACGGAGGGAGTAATTCTAACCTACAGAACACTGCGGTCGGATTTATAAGGAAAATTATGATAACTATTATGATTACTTATTCCACAATTTAATTAATTGTTACGAGGGTTGTACAATATTTATTGTCCCTAATATATAAAATAAATTTATTTTCCAACATAATCACCAGGTACTTGAAGACACTTATTTCACCTATATTCTAATATAGTAACACCTTTTTTAAAAAACTTGGAGTCTTTATCGCAAATGAAGTTCTGAATTGCTGCCATAACATCTTCGTCGGTTTTAACATTTCTTCTTCGTATATTTTCCTTTAGCTTGAGAAATAAATAAAAATCACGAAACGTTAGGTCAGATGAATACGGAGGATATAACATCAGTCTGATACAGACATCGTGAATTGCGTTCATGGAAACAAGACTTTTATGAACTTGAGCGTGGCCCTAATGAGACAGAATTTCCAATCGAAAATTTTCCTTTTTCTCTTTTCTGTAATGCGACAATGTATTTTTCTACAGTCACTATAGAAAGTAGCCATTTGCGCTCTCTTTTGTCAACGCAAAATGTCACTTTGCCGTTCATGCGCGACAAAGTAGAAAAAACGCTCGCTGTCCAAATTTCTAAGTATACAATGTTGAAAAATGTCACTTGTCTACATTCTTAATGAAAATGTTTATTTAGGAACTAATGGCACTGTAATTACACGTTTATCACGTTCACAAGTCAGTTTGACATATGTTCTGTCGGTATTTAACATAATCTAACAAAATGCCACACTGTTGTGAAAATGAAATAGGGCATTCATTTACAAAAACAAAAGTATAAAATGCTTAGATTAGATTGAATAAAAACTCAAGAAGAATGGAAAATAACGATAAAATTAAATTAAATATAAAATAAATTGTGTGAACAGTTATGCTTAGTAATAGGAATGATTATACACAGATGGCGGTAGGATAGTTGCGAGTCGTACAGACATCTGATCTCTAGTTAACTATGTATTTTGATTACAATAAAGTTATTAGTTATTTCGTTACTTAAATAATTGCGAGAAGTCAGTCAATGCACATACATGTCTATATAATCACAAATTCCTTGAAATATTTGTTATTTTTTTCAATGTGACAGGCGTGACAACTAACCACACATTTTGCTACAAAAACTCATCAAATCATCACAAATCCTTGCTTCCACGCTCTAATTTTTTTTTTTTTTTGGAATAGATGGCTAATGTAACGATGTAATCATTTAAAAGCCTTTTTAAGTTTAAACCGTATCTTTTGTATTAGCCAATCGTTATTTATTGAGCAGTACTGTAAGTATAAAGTGTACATTTTATTATTTTTTATGGTGGAGGACCCCATTGTGGCGACTGTAGAAAAAATCTTGTATGTGTTTCGAGCGCAAATGGACATTGTCGATTTCAAGAGAATGCCGCGCTCCTTCGTCGCGTGGCAACAACCTCTCAATCGACAATGTCGCATTTTGCGCTCTTAATACACAAATAGCTATTTAGCGATTGATGTTGTGCAATACTGACCAGTAAATGTGTGGCCACGTTTTAGATAATCAATCATTAAAATGCCTTCAGCATCCCAAAATGCTGTAGCCATAATCTAACTGGACCCTAAATTTACGAGGTGAAGAAGATCCTCGATGTCGCCATTCCATACTTTAATATTTCGACTCGTGATCGAAGTGGTAAATCCACGTTTCATCAACTGTAACAAAGCAAACCAAGAAGCTATTTGGATTTTAGTTAAACTACGCCAAATTGGCTTCTGCGGAGGTGACTATCTCTCGCTTATGTTTCGAACGTCTATATTCGGGATACCCATCTTGCTGATATCTTATGAAGCCTTGTAAATTATTAATACTATAATAGCAGTTTCTAGTCATTACCATCTGTAGCATAACAGCCCATGTAAGGCCAAGGCCTCAAGTACCGTTGGTACTCGTTTCGTGACCGATTAGTACTAGAACAGTTTGTGTACTTAATCCGTGCGACAACCACTGATTGCTATGCAACCAATTGCAGCAGTTGTAGGTGAAGAGTGGAAGTCTATTGTGTCTTTTGTTTAAATTCCATCCCTTATTCCCTCTACATACCAATATGCACCACAACGCACAATCATGGATAAATAACTGCGCGTAAAAATATGCGTAATTTCTCAATGTTTTAGTAAATTCTCGATAATTTCTCGGTAATATTTCTGATATTTTATGGTAAACATAATTTGGTAATTTACGGTAAATTCCGATAATTTATGCAGTAATTTACCGGGGAATTTACGCTTTTACATCCCTGGTTAAGGAGGATGAGATTTGTAACCCGAACCCCTGGGAAGTGTTACAATAAGGTATTTTACATAAATTAAATTTTACAATAGGCCCATAAACCATAACAAAATATAATAAAATGTACACTTTATCCTTAAAGGAATACTACTCAATAAATAACGATTAAGATTAACATTTTTTTAATAATTACTTTGCGAGATATTTAAATTTATTTCCAGGCCACAGGTGACGTCACACTATTTGTATCGTTCTCGCGCAGCCTACTACAGAAACTGATGTGAGAAAGATAGCTGTAGGTTTCTTTAAAAATAAATGCAGTTAGCAAAAAACAATTATGACTTTTTGATACTAGGAATTGCTTCAAAATTAAACGAACTTTCATTTAAAAATATTTAAAAAAATTAGTTTATGGGCCCATTTTGATTATACGAGTATTAATTATTGAAATATAACAGGTGCATTAGAAATAAAAAAAATATACATATAATGAAACTTATATAATTATAAATTAAAGTTTGCATCGTAATAAAACGGTTGGTATAATAGCGCCCTAGAATGACGTACACATTTGGCATTACTAAGATGAAACGACGCTAGATGGCGCAGCAGAAATTTGTATGACAAGCGTAAGTGTACCTTCGTTTACTACTCTGGTGATGCTATCAATACTATTGCATTTGTGTACGTCATAAGACACTAGTTGGGCATTATTTAAAAAAAAAAAACTAATTTCTAGGTAAATGGGTCTTTATAAATTAAAAAAAAATATTTTTATCATATTTTCAGTAATATAAAATATGTTTATTATATTTTCATAAAAAATAACTTATGTACCTACCTATATATATAAAAGTAAAAATCTGTTGTGGCCAGCACAAGACCTCTCGCTATTTCCATATTAGGCTATATAAGTATTGTATTGCACTTCGCTTTCGAACCGTCGTTTTATAACAAAAAATTACAGAACTTTACTCAAATATTTTTTTTTATTGTATTTAACATGTCTTCTGCACACATATAATTCTAATTATATCTATATTTCAATGTATGAGGAAGTTTCTAAATGTCAGAGATTCTTCCAATTCATTAACCAGATTGACGGTATTTCTGATGGATATATAATTTCAAATATTTAATTAATAAAACAATAAGAAAAGTTAAATATACGTCCCAGAAAAAGCTATCAGAATGTCACTAAAACTGTTGATATTTGACAAGATATGTATCATATTATAAACATTGGAATTTGTCAACTGGTTTCCTTAGTGCCTTGGCCTCTGCGATTAGTTTACTTGTTTACTCTAAATTATAGTGTCTTTATCTCTAAATCTATACAAGATATAATAAAATTTTTAAGTGTATTAGATGGATATTTAATAAAAAAAAAAACTCCCAATAAATTATATTTAGAAGAATTTTTTTAAGAAACTACTACTTTCGGTTGTTCAATTGTTACCAAAACCTTTTCAGCTCTTTCCAGGAATGTCAGATTGAAGAAACTGCAGTTAAATATTTTTTAAGTCTTATAGTTTTTGAGGAATCGTCCCTCCAACATCCATACATACATACACACACACACACACACACACACACACACATACACACATCCTCTCTCTCACACACACACACACACACACATACACAGATCCTCACACACACACACACAGACATCATTTTAAAAATGTTATAATCGGATCCTAGGGACCATAAATCGTGCTTATTCAATAAAATCTGGATATGCAAATTTTAGCATGAATCCTATACCTCTCTTAGCGAGAGGTAAAAATTAGTCCAAATATTGATATTTTTGTGTCCATAATTTTTAGAGCGATTTCCAGTTTTCAATTAAGCTTATTGGGCCGAATTCAGCACTATTCTTTAACTAATAAAGCTTGTTTAAAAATATCAAATTAGATTTAAAATAATAAAAAAAAAATGTTTAAGTTCTTGTTTGACCATTTCTAATTTATTTAAGTTTTTCTTGACCAAGAGAAAAGCGAAAAGCGAACACATACATACCTATACGAATATTACCTACATCCATTCATTTATTGTATTTAAAATATAATTATAATTTCCATATTATAATATAGTAGAGTTAAAACATACTATACAAAGACTGAAAGTTTAATTTAAAAATAAACAGTGTAAAATCCTTTGCGGTTTGAATAAAGTTCCCAGAACTTTTTCTAATAACACCAGTGTATAATAATTATTTCAGAGTATTTTAAATAAAACATCAGTAAAAACTAGCGTGGGTAGTATTGTAAATTCAGTTCTTTGCATAGAGAGCGTAATTTTATTCAAACAGCTTTTATATATCTCACTGTTCTCTGCACGTGCCCAGAGAACTTTCTGTTGCATACGACAAGAATTTTCATAGAAATCTGCACTTCTCTACTGACATCCATGATTGCAGAGCAGACGAACCAAGTTGTAAGTTCGAATCGTGACACACAGGATTAAGTATTGCCAATATGGAAAGAAGTTTTAAAGAAGGGACAAGGGAAAATTTCAGAATGGGGCTGTTGCAAGAATATTTATATGACTTCTAAGAACTAAATTTAAAAAAAAGCCTCAAAGCTGAAAATATCACAAAATATCCATAAGATATTTTACAATTAAATATTGAAATTTTGAAAAGTCACGTTATCTGACACAGATTGTGACGTCAGAGTACCATACATGTGGCAAACTATCGCCTACTTTTATTTGTATAAATAATGTAAACTGTTTTCCTATTGGCTTGAATGACGTGCTGAATGTACTCTTTCGTCACAGGAGTGGGGGGACTATTTCGTGTGCCAATCTTTTTATTTAATTATTTACGAAAATAGCAATAAATAATAACTATGATAAATGTTGCAAAAACTTGCATTTAAAATTCTTTAAAAAAAGTGTGAAACAGGTTCATTGGAGGTAATATTTTATTTTCTCAATACATAATGTTAAAATTTTAATTTAAATTTCTAATAATATAATGTTTATGGTTTACAATGCGTAATTTTTTTTGGGAACTACGCTACATAATCAGCATCATCAATAATGTTACAACACTTGCAGGGCCATAGCCCCAAGTATCCTATGGCTTGTGTAGTAAAATTAGAGTCCTTAATCCGTGCGACAACTTACGATTACTTCTATACAGCTAGTACTATTTACATATATATATAAATGTATACTTCTGTGTCAGAACGCAAGAACTATCAAACCAAATTAATAAATTTTGAAAATCAACTGTTACGATTTCTTGAATTTTGGTAACTTAGGGCTGGATGAATTTAATTTATGAATTTACAATTTATGATTTAGATTTTATAATATAAACATACTTAAAACCTATAAGATGGTTTATGAACGATTTGCAAATATAGAAATTTGTAATTTAAATTTGGAATATAACTATATTTCCTATTTCTGGTCTCCATATTATGCAATTTATATTAACAGAATTGAGCGAATTCAACGGAAATTTATATCATTTATAAATTGGAAATTTCCCAATGCCAACTTACAACTACCTTCGCTCCAAAATAGGAGAATAATTCTAGGTTTGACATTCTTGTATGGAAAGACTGTATCACAGAAGGCTTGAGAAAGAAAGGACTGTGTGAAGAAGATGCGTTGGACAGGAATGAATGGAAGAGAAGAGGAAACAGCGACCCCTAATAAAATAGGAGAAAGCTGAAGAAGAAATGAAGGAAGTGTCAAGTGCATTTTACTTAGTGTGTGTTTATGTTATAATTTTATTGGATTTATAGAACCTTTTCAAATGAACTTTTGGTATGAAATTTGTAAAAAATAGTATGTGTTCGTGTTCGATTTTACATGATATTATATAGAAACTGTTCTATGATCCTTTTGGTGTGGGATTTGTGCAAAATACATCGAATTGACGGAAGGTCTTGTGCTGGCCACAACAGATTTTTTACGTTTGTATTTGTTTCTTTCTTTATTACAGAAATCAGCATTAGTAAAAAAAACATTTCCGATATTACTAAAAAAAGTCATCTTGTTCATTAGCGTTTAACAAATCCATAGCTTATGAAAATAACATCGTAACCTAACATTTACTGGAGAAACGTCAAAATATGACAAGCAATGATAAGTCACATGATAGATACTGATTGGTCAGATCTAAAATTTCAAAATCGAACCAGACAGAAAATTGTAAATTTTAAATAAAATTTTTAATTAAATTAAATTAATCCTAAACCATCTTAAACTAAGAGAATTATAACCTATGTATGCTTTACGATGTTTTTCACTAGAAATGACATCGCCATTTTACTGTTAAAGTTTGTTGTAATCGTTTTATTTCATTATTACAGTATTACGAAAACAAAATACGCATAAAAAGTGATACTAATATGATTACTGTTTCGTTGTTTATTACAAGTAATTTTCTTTTTACTACGTTTGCGAAATATAATAAAGGAAAGAATACAAGCAAATAAATCCTATATTTTCATGCGAATTTGTGTGAAAATGCAATTTCTACTCTTTAAAACCTCCCCCTGTTGGAAAATAGCTTTTCCACGTCAGATAATTACAAAAATGAAGCAAGAAAACTTCAATCCAAACATTATAAACTGTATGCAGGGCGGCGGGAAGGCAATAAATAATACCAGACTTAACCCGATGCAATTTTCAACGAAATCTCCGCATAAAATTACTGCAAAAACTTTCAACGCTTGGCGCGTTATCTCTCCGGACCTCCCGGACTCTAACCGGTGTCGTCCGGAAAGAGAGAAAGAGTGGAATGCCGATTCTTCGATACAGAAAGTTGAATTCGCAGAATGGGTAGTAAATATGGGAATACAGCGAGAAATACTCGTATGATAGAAATGTTACGGTAAATATAAAAAATATGAAAGGCAATTTACTTTATAAGAAAATACTAATTTATAAATAATACAAGTGCCATAAAATTCCTTACATTGTTGAAATAAACTGCCAAAGATTTAACTAGTTTTTAGGCGGATTCGTTATAAGTGAACACCACACATTGTAAATTGAATAAGAAGAAAAAAATTCTGATGTGGCTAACATAAAACCTCCTGCTATTTAATTTTTATTAATTTAAATACATACCTACGTTCGGGTTCGATCCCGACAGACGCCAAATATTTCCAATTTTAAATGGCACGAAAGTGACCCCTGTGGTGCACTCTCCACGCCAGCTATGAGTGCCCGTGAGGTGACGCCTGGTAAGCGCCCACACGGTAAAATATATCGTCATCATTACCGATGTCTACATGTATTGTAGATACTGGCACACCCAGAAATGGGTAATATGCCGTGATGATATATTTTTTTTTTTCTTTTTTTTAACCTACGTTACTAATGCTGCGAACTATTCTATTGCATATAACTATTGCTTTATTTAAGATTTTCTTTATTATTTAATATGTCACTATTATTAATTTCCAGTGATTAGTTTTTTGACAGTGACATTTACTGTCAATTACATTCATTTGAAATATAAACTGTGTAACAAAGGAATTGTGTTTATCTTAGGCTTCGCGACTAATAAAAAAAATATTTTTAAATTTATCTGTAAAATATATAGAAAAAGTATTAATGTATTCCTGTAGAAAATTCAATAATCTTTAATTTTCATGCGAAAAATGGCATTTAATGGTATTTTTTGAAGAAAAACCATTATGAGCTTCAGGTAAAGTGCCGTTTCCGGTTCTCCGATTTACACCAAAATCTAATGGCTTATTTTCATATTAGAATAGGATAGAAATACAAGGTTTCGGAATTTTCTGAATGATATTGAGTTAGAGCGAAGACAAAATCCATACACATACACACACACCCACACATACACACATACACACATACAGACATCATCGTGAAAATGTTAAAATTGGATTCTAGGGTCCTTAAAACGTGGTCATTTACTAAAATCTCGATATGTGATTTTTAGCACGATCCCTATACCTTCCTTACCAAGGGTAGCGGGAGGTAAAAATGCGATCAAACCGTATAGAGAAGACTGTACAACTCATCGGAAAATAGAACAATCAGATAGCTCATATTTCGATCGCGAACAAATGAATCATATGTAATCATAAACATCATAAACAAAATAAACAAGTACCTAATATTGTTAACATTTCTTAAATTTGATGGTTGATTCGCTGTATGGTCTTAACCTATACAACTCTATAGCTTCGAAAATCATCTAAATATACAAGGTGTCCAAAAAGGGTATTTGGTAGTTGAATAAAATAAAAGTATAATCAAAATGGTTGTTATTTTTTTAAATAAATCACTAAATTAGAAAATTATTTAGCAAAGATAATGTCCAGATATTGATTGTTACGCTGCTGGCATTCCTCTAATCTCGAATGAAGATTGGCAATTATGCGTTGGCACAATGACTTCATCTCTAAATGCCTGATGCCTCCATCGGCCACTGGTCACAAGAGAATCCTAAAAGAACCAGTGACCTCTCCATTGTGTAAACGTCACTGTTTGGGCTGCAATTTCCAGTAGAGGTATTCTTGGCCCTTATTTTCATGAAGATAAAGGAGCGCGTCAACACATAATTTTCAATCTTTGTTTGAAATTAGTGGAATTCCATCCACATACATACACACACACATACACATACAGACATCATCGTGAAAATGTTAAAATTGGATTCTAGGATCCTTAAAACGTGGTCATTTACTAAAATCTCGATATGTGATTTTAGCACGATCCCTATACCTCCCTTACCAAGGGTAGCGGGAGGTAAAAATGCGATCAAACCGTGTAGAGAAGACTGTACAACTCATCGGAAAATAGAACAATCAGATAGCTCATATTTCGATCGCGAACAAATGGATCATATGTAATCATAAATATCATAAACAAAATAAACAAGTACCTAATATTATTAACATTTCTTAAATTTGATGGTTGATTCGCCGTATGGTCTTAAATATACAATGTACTGAGGTCATTAAAGGTTTGGGAATGTATATCGATAAAGACTTAAATTTCAGGCATCATTTAAATAAAAAACTCCTTGCAGCAAGATTGAAACTGAAACATTTATATCAGTTTAAAAATACTCTATCTTCTGCTACCAAACTTAAAATCGTTCAATCTCTAATCTATCCTTTGTTTGATTATTGCGGTTGCGTATATGTCCCTAATTTGTTTAAAAGAGACAAACACCGTATTACACTTTTCCAGAACTCCTGTCTCCGATTCATTTTTGGTGTGCGCAAATATGAACATGTGTCTAATTTTCGACACAAAGCTAATATGCCCTACATTGATGATCGAATTAAATATTTATACCTATGCCTAATTCATAAAATTATTGAATGTGATACACCGTGTTACTTGTCTGCTAAGCTAACGGAAAAGCGTTCTTATTATACTTTACGCGGCTCGTCGTTTCTTAATATCCCTTCCTTCAAAAAAAGTAAGTTTAAGGGTTCATTTTCGTATTTAGGGCCTACATTGTACAATAATATTAATATGGATTTGAAAAAGCTTTCTTTACGCGCTTTCAAGATAAAATTAAAAAGTATTTTTCTTGTTTAAACTTAATTTGAATTGAAAACATATTAGTACTAGTACTCTTTGTATTCAATATTCAATGCTTGTGTACTAATGTCTATATTAATTAATTTTCTTTTGTTGTTGTTAAACTGGGTTAGGTGGAAGATCAGCATTGTAGCTGAACTTCGCCCTTAATGGTGTATTTTTTTATTACCATTAATCGAAAATCATCTAAATATACAGTTTGCGGGCTCAAAGTATTACATGAAAACTCATTTCGTCCTCTCAGCTGTATATACGATTATTTTCGACCTCTTGTATAACTATTGAAAATATTTTTTAATATTTATAAAAACGTAAAATGTTGGTATTTTTGGTTAACTATTTATAACCAGAATCTTGCAAGCTCTTTATATGGATGTAAAGCAAAGAATAGGAAAAAAATGTAATTTCTTAAAATGTAGCCTTTGAGTTATCGGAAACGAAAATATTATCCCAAACATACCAGATATCATCATAAAAATAGGAAGATTGTAATTTAGGGATCCTATACCTTTCTTATTCATTAGAAACTCATCATCTAGTTTTTAAACAAAAATAATACTTTCCTTAACTATAGTTCCCGCGTTGACGGATAGCAGAAAAACTGTTATATAGGTGAAAACTACTAGTGTATATCTGGTTTATTTCGCATCACATATTATTCCGTTTTTCATGGCACAACTTTATAATAAAATATTCCTCCTCTAAACAAAGATGAATATATCTAACACGCAATCTATTTCTCATATCGCTATATCTTTGTTTTATCAAGACATAAAACTATTTTATGAGTGGAGCATAAAACACGAAGCTTATAAAAATAAAGCACTCTCATATTTTAATCGAAATTTTGTGTTTGGAGAGAAATATTGCTGATGTCGTACAGAGGGTGCAAGGGAAGAATTATACCCGGGCCTTAACGTAAACATATGAAATTGAGTGGAGGCTTAAAATGCTTACATAGTGGAGCCATCCATATAACGGGGGAGTTGCTAGTTATTTTAGATCTAAATAATATGGTAAAACAGAATATGTAGTACAAAATAAATAAGATAATTTGATAAATCGAATAAAATGCTAAATTAGAGGTAAAGTATTTCTTTACATCTGTTTTGAAAGTAAGCTTTTCAAACTGTCAGTTTAGAACTAAAAATATATCTGAAAGATTTTTTTTCTGATAGATCAAAAATAGTGATTCGGTCGAGACGAGACGAGACGAGAAATTTATTGTCTCGTCTCGTCTAGTTTCAAATTTATAAAATTATGTCTCGTCTCGAAATTTTTCTCGTCTCGTTTAATAGAGACTCGTCTCGGCCGAGATTCTCGCCGAGATTTCTCGACGGAAATTTAATATGTATATTTTAGTCCCATAAACTAATTATTAATTTATACAATTTTGTATTAATAATAATTTGAACAAAAAGATAAATATTTGTCGTTTTATCTGTCAAAATTTGATATAACCTAAAACTTGTGCAAATTTTATTATGTTATAGTTTTATTAATTTAATTTTTATCTAGCATTTTCTAATCTGTTATAAAACATTAAAAAGAAAATAACGCTAAAAATCTTAACTAAAGCCTGGATTACACGATGAAGTTTTTTTTATAAGTGACCTTACAAGTATATTTACACGATCAAGTTTTGCGTGAATTTCCCATTTTGCAATTTTTCAGTTTACTATCAATCGCTTATAACACTACTTGTATACATCAAAAATATAAACACAAATGACATTTGACAGTTACTTGACAATTAAAATTTGTCGGGACTTTTAAGAAAAAGTAGCGCATGTTCCAGTTTTTCTTTAAAAGTTTTACGTTAGAAGCCTATTCATTTGTCTCTCTTGCACTCATGTCATTGTGCGAGAGAAAACTTTTCAAGTTGAAAAGAAACACTTCATCATGTATTGACAGATAAAATGTCAAATACGTTATTATCTTTTTGTTTAAAAATGCCATAGCTAAATAGAGACAGATATCATTAAAAATATTTTAAATTTCACGTTTGCATATATTACTCATGAGAAAAATAATAACCGAGAAATCTCGATACAGTTTTCGAGAATCGAGATCTCGGCAAATATGTCTCGTCTCGTAAAATATTTTTTACATTTCTGTCTCGTACTCGAGATTTCTCGTCTCGATGAGACGGGAATCGAGAAATATCTCGTCTCGACAGAATCACTAATCAAAAATATTCCTTGGAAACGATCGTGCACTGTTGAAAATAAATCAGGGTCCTGGCGTGGAATCCTAAGACTACGCTATGATAGCGTAGCGACAAATAACACTTCGTTTCTCTAACAACAGTGGAAGCCAATTGGACAAGGGAGGTGAAACGTAAGGAGTATTTGCGCTACGCTATCATAGCGTAGTCTTGGGATCCCACTCCTGGTCATTTTTTAACGAAAAGAAGAGTGTCGTGATCCTAAATGGTCTTTATTGATTTTAAAATATTATCGCGATTCTCTATCTTCTGAAAATTAGCTATAAAATATAGAACACGTGTAATAAAAAATATTTTGACGCTAGACAATGGGGTCATACCACATTTTCTGTTTTATTTTTTAAGTCTACCGGTCACAGTACACGTAAATAATATTTTCACGCCATTTGTGTGCATTGTTTTGTAGATGTAATTTTTAAAAATAGGGGTCAATTTCAAATTTCAATGAGGTCACGTGAGCACATACGTCATGTATCTAAACGATTCCAGTTCACCCTGGCGGACAAAATGTAAATTAAGATTGTTTATAAATAGTTTTTTTGGGTTTTTTAATAAATTGTTTCCACAAGTTGGAACTGCACAGTTCTTCTTCACCATGTTTTATCATTATTATTATTATAAATATACAATTACTGCACTTTTATGTATTAAATTATATATCAAGCACACAAACCTGCAATTAAAAACAATATTTCTCTAATGAAATAATTAAATCTTTATGAAACAAAAAAGATTGAATAGAGCGCACTTTTCCTCTGACAGCTTTATAAATATTTGGTTAGTTTAGTCTGATGTTACGTTTAACTTTGCGTTTGAAGTTTGTGACATTGTGACCTTCATGTACGTGTGACTAGTGTCGTTGTGTGAGTAGCCGATACATGACATCACAGAAAATCGTAGCGCGAATATCTTTTAAGTAAATTATGAATGAAAAGTAGTATATTTTGGGATGTTTTATGTTGCAATATGGATAATAAGTGTCATAGATTCTATTTTTATAAAAATATTAGCAACATTTTTTTTTTTTTTTGGCATGACCCCATTACTCTCGCTATTTCTACTTTTATGATAAGTAACATATATGTATAACATTCCTTGCACACAAGAAAAGATTCTATTTTATAAATGTACCAACATTACAGAAAATTATAACTTATTTATTACATATAAAAAAGGTCAAAAAATAAAATAGTAATATGTACAGGATGTAAATCGAAAAGTAAGTCATATGCGTTTAACATGGGAATTTAGTGTTCTTAATGCAAATGTTACGTAATTAATTTATGCAAAAATGCTTCAAGTAAAAGTTATATTTCTGGGTGTGCCAGTATCTACAACACATGTAGACATCGGTAATGATGACGATATATTTTACCGTGTGGGCGCTTACCAGGCGTCACCTCACGGGCACTCATAGCTGGTGTGGAGAATGCACCACAGGGGTCACTTTTGTGCCTTTTAAAATTGAAAATATTTGGCGTCTGTCGGGATCGAACCCGGTTCCCCTAGGTTCGCTACTAGACACTCAGGCACCCGGCCACGGGACCCCATAAATAATGTAAAACAATTATTCTAGCTCGTCAAATAATGTAAAAATTAATTATAAATTTACAAATTTTATGTGCTTTTGGTCTAGACAGCCATGAATTTATGACAAAAAATAAACAAATGCGTTATTTTTAATAGTCATTTAATACAAAACACAAAAAGGTAAATTGTTTTAATTCTAACTGACACTTAAATACTATGCATTTGTTTATTTTTTATCATAAATCCATCACTGCCTAGACTAAAATCTCATAAACTATGACTTTATAATTAATTTTTACGTTTATATGATTTAGATGCGAAATTTAAATATTTCTAACTTTTATTTGAACTATTTTTGCATAAAATAATTAGGTAAGGTTTGCGCAAAGAAAAACTGAATTTTTATGTTAAACGCCAATGTCTCATTTTTCGATTTACAGCCTGTATATTGTACTGTATAAATATATTAGCAAGTCATAGATATTAAAAATTAATGAAAAATATTAAACCATAAATACATGCAAAGAAAAAAATGTAATTTCTTTCCTCATCATCCTCAATATTTATTTATTATATATTATTATATTATTTATTCTGATTCTGTAGTAGAATCATCATCGTCAATATTTATTATAAATGTATCGAGAACTTCCTCGATTTGTCCATATGTTTTCCAGTAATGTTCTTCTATCAGTGTTGTGTGTTTAACATATTTTTTCCAATTCTCTTCCATTTGTCAACACGTTTACTTTACTAACATGTTATAGGTATGTAATATGTGCAATAAATATAAAAAAAATCTGATGTGGCCAGCGCATGACCTCCCGAAAATTCCATGTTTAAAATAGTAATGAGCTTTAAGTAAAGTATCTTTTTCCGTTCTGGTTGATCGTTTATAAACAAAATCTAATTTGTTGTTTTAATAAATAGAAGTCTGTAATACGAAATTAATTTCGTGCCAAAAATAATCGATTATCATGGGCCTCACCATCAACTATAACAGTTCTACCTTCATCATTTTCGAAAAAGTAAGTTCCAATGACGCCACCTGACCATAGTTCGCACCAAACAGTCTCATTTGGACATGTAATGGTACCTCGTAAATCACATGAAGATTTTCGTCTGCCCATATCTGGCAATTGTGCTTATCAACATACCCAGAGAGGAGAAAATGTGCCTCACCAAAGAAAAAGATAATCCACGAAAAATCATCATCAACTTCCAAGTGCTCTAAAAACGCAATCTGTGTAAATTCTTTGCCGTACATGATCCATGTCGTAAATGTGTAGTTGTAAACCAATATTTGACATTTTGAAAACACGTTTACACGGTTTCATTATTATTGTAAATGTGACAGTGACATTTGTTTAAATACGTCAAAATTTTATTAAAGTATTATGTTTTTGTTTGACGCATGGGTCAGATGATGTACAAAAATAAATTATTTTATAAATTTATATTTAAAGTTATTTAAAGTTTTTTAAAGTTATATTATCGTAGAATTGAAGATTGTGCCATTATATTATATTTTTAATAGTAAATTTGCTGAAAAATTATATTCAATGCAATTTTTTCAAGAAAAACTGGTAAAAGCTTGTATAAGTGATATTTCCGGTTATCTGATATACACTAAAAACTAATCAACTCTTCCCACATTAGTATAGAATGGGTATACAAAATTTCAAATTTTCTGATTGATAGTATTTGAGTAATCGTGTCCACAGGATCCACACATTCACACACACATACACACACACATACATACCCACATACATCATTGTAAAAATGTTAAAATCGGATTCTGGGGACATCAAAACGTGCTTATTCACTAAAATCTTTATATGCTATTTTTAGCACGATCCCTTACCTAGGGTAGCGGGAGGTAAAGATTAAACGTTTGTAGTTTTCTTATTGTCAGTAAGGAAATTTATGCACGCCTATGTGCGAACAGAACTGCTTGAATATAAGTCTACTAAAGCAATAAAAGGTGGTTATATCACTATTCTATTTTTAACGCAGTGCGGCATCTAAGAAAAAGAATATATTTATCAAAACGTATCTTAAGAATAGTGAACCGAACTGCATTCTTTCTACTTGCCAAGTAAAGTCGTCTAAATTATAGCATGATTCCCATACTTCTCTTACCTACGGTGCCTAACGATAACGATAGTTTTAAAATCAATATAATACATAAAAGAAATCGGTTGTGGTAATTTTAGTCTGTTGGAAAAAATTGTTGAAAGCCGCGGAGTTAACATAAAAATACAACACATGAATACAGGTGCGCAAATTTTTTCAGCGATTGTTTATGTGTAGCAATGTGACGTTAACATATAACGCTACAAAACTATTTTTCTTTTTATATGGTATAACAATACCGAAACATCAATTTATTTTTCGCACTATCTCTCAATTGAAAAATGCAATTAATTTTATCTTCGGAAACAGTAGCCAGCGATATCTCCAACTAATAGCCATCTATTGTTTGTACAGCACATAAACAATCATTACTGCGCGCATGAATGCGAGTTTATCCCATTAAGTCTGAAAGGTCAAGGATTAGAGGCAGGACGATCCTTCACAATTGTCCCGAGTCCTGAATCCTGAGCTCTGAGTCTGAGTCCTAGTGCATGCAGGACGCTATCTCGCTCCTTGCTGATTCATGGGCGAGATACCAACAGTGACGTACTCCTGGGGAACAGCTAGGGGACAAACTAACCAAGATAGTTGTGTATAGTAGTTTAGATAATTTATATTGGCTTATAGAGGAAAGGATAGTGTTGCAAATAGGATAATTCAAAATCGAAATTGATGTGAATACGTGCAAACTTTAGCTTAACAACGGAATTTAACGTATTCATGTTTCATACTACACTGCGTCTGGTGTCTGGTTTAAGATTGCAGTAAAGGTTCACGCAGCAACATTTTCAGGTTAAATACGAATCTAAGTTTTATTTCGATAAAGTAATAATGTTACAATAATCGAAACATTCAGACAAATCATTTAGAGACAGAACATCTTCAATATCTTCCATTTGAGAACTATTTTGATTACACATGCGAAATTGCAGGAATAAAAATAAAATATAAACGTCCTCCTACATCCACACACACACACACACACACACACACACACACATACACATACACTCAGACACACACACACACACACACACACATACACATACACTCAGACACACATCCACACACACAGACATCATATAACTTATATTAAAATTGGATACTAGTGATCTTAAAACGTGCTTATTCACTAAAATTCGGATATGCAATTTTTAGCAATACCTCTCTTAGCGAGAGGTAAAAGTATGCAAATTACAAAATCCTGTAATGGATAAAAGCCTTCAGAATATATTTATTTATAGTATGAAAGAAATGTTTTGTAAACAAATTTTCCTCCTTCTTGTTTGAATATTGTGAATGCTGTTCTGATTGTGTCTGAAAGCCTGAAAAAGTGCGTTGATTATAAATTTCCAGAGCATACATGAAAGACGTGTTGTAATTTATATTCAGGTCGAGTGATACAGAATTATATTTACATTTGAAAAGGCACTAATGCACACTCCGTAATTACTTGTTATTCATTGGTTTGTATGCTGCAATACACTGGCTATATAATTTAAATAAATCAATATTGTAAATAATATTTAACATTTAAATATGCATATCATGTTTTACTACTAATCAATATTTTTTTATTGGTCTTGCTACAACTTTTTGTAGAATAAATGTGAAATAACAACCCGACAACATTGAAGAAATATAAAAAAAAATTCCCTGTAATTTACTGCACGAAAGATATAAGCGGGGATATAAAGAATTTAATAAATGTATAATAAATGATTGACTATGAGTTAGAAAGAGAAACAAATGATAGCAAACAAGCGGTGACGCATGGTTTATACTTTATGCATTAAAAATCTGCGTTCAACAGTTTAGAATACCACCGAATATAGAATAAAACTTATAGTTGGTTTACATTTTGTTGGTACATCGTTATACAAAGTTACGAGGTACGAGCGCAAATTACTACTTAAATACATTGTAGTAAAGTAGGTATCATATCCATATTTTCAAAATATTGTAATACGGTAGTAACTTTATACTGACAAAAGTAAAAATACATTGTAGCTTTATTTATTTTTTTTTTTCTTTGATATTTCCTAGTTATCTATTTGTGACAACTATAACCAGCAGAGGTTAAGTCAAAATGTAGTAAGTTTATACCAACACTCGCGAGGTTACGACAATTTCTTTTTATGTACCATGTACTGAAAATTATCTAAGAACAAAGTTGCATCTAGGGTCCTTGACTATTTTTTTACGAAACTCGATCTAAACGGAAAGCGGTATTTAGTTTTAGAAAGTATTTATTGTTATTTGTTCAACCGTAATAATAGACCCATAAACCAATTTTTTAAAATAATTTTAAATGAAAGTTCGTTTTATTTTGAAGCAATTCGTATCAAAAAGTTATAGTTGTTTTTTGTATAGCTGCATTTGATTTTTAAAGAAACCTATAGCTATCTTTCTCACACCAGTTTCTGTAGTAGGCTGCGCGAGAAAGATACCAATAGTGTGACGTCATCTGTACCCCTGGAAATAAATTCAAATATTTCGCAAAGTAATTATTAAAAAAATGTTTTTTTTTTATTTTAATCGTTATTTATTGAGTAGTACTTTGCTGATAGAGAGATGAGTTTGTTCCCAAACAGTGGACTTCACTAATAATAGGGCTGTTGCAAAAAAATTATATGACCTAAATACTAAATTTTAAAAAATATTTTTTTTTAGAATTTCAAATTTGAAAATGTCACGAAATATCCATTAGATATTTTACAATTAAATATTGAAATTTGTATTTTAAAAAAGTCACGTGATCTATCGCTTACTTTTATTTGCATAAATAACGTAAACTGTTTTCCTATTGACTATGAATGATGTGACGTATGTACTCCAACGTCGTAGGAGTAGGGGGTTGTTTTTCTTTACTATTTCTGGCTCCAATCTTTTTAATTAATTATTTACGAAAATAGCAATAAATTATTATATTTTTTTACTATGAAAAATATTACATAAACTTTCATTTCAAATTCTTTTTAAAAAATGTGAAACCGGCTCATTGTAGTCACATAAATTGATCTTTTTCGGCACTTACAAAAATATATAAATATGTTAAAATAACTCTTGTGTTCAATAATTTTAAACAAGTGTACCTGAAGAAGTTATTGACAAAAGAGGGCATTTTCTGTTATATAATATATTTTACAATAAAATGTAATTTTGATGGGGCCGAGAATTATTTGGGGAAGAACGAAGAAAAATATTAAAAACGATGACGATTTTATTTTGACAAAACGAAGAATAAAATTGTTAGTGTTTAGGGGAGCAGTAAAATATTAGTTTACGTTTTATTGTTTTCCTTCATATCTAAGTAAATTCCATAAAAATATTTTTAAAACTGAAAAACTGCAATTTACAGAATTGCAAATCATTTAATAGATACATTTATATATCGCCACTCTGTGTCTTATGTTAAATACGCGAAAAGAAAATACCTCCGCTTTCTCCTAATTTATGGTATCTGTGAATTCATTCACGAACTTAACTGAAATCACCGAAATTCAGTGATAAGTCCTGCGCTGTAACAATGATGGATTGCGAAGCGTGTGATTGTAATCGAGGGCCAGATCACGCTATACAGGGCCCTTGTTATCGTCCGGTCTCGCTCATGTCCTGAATCCACGGCTAGGGTAAACATAGAGGAACAACATAGCAAGCCGTGGATAAGCTTGTTCCAAACAGAGAGATAACAGGTGAAAATATATACAACCGAGCAAGAGGTTAAATTAGAACCGAAAATGGGACAATGAGGCATAATCGGAATTCAAACACGGAATAGTTATTTCTGGAAAGAATTTTCTAACTGGAGACTATATTGAAGTTTTCTTGCATTTTAAATTTACAGAGCAATGTTAATAGATTTTCCGGTTTCATTAAACATGGGTGCGATTCAGTGGGTTGTATTAGGCTGTTTTAAGATCTGTATTAAGAGTTGTATTAAAAAACCTGATTCAGTGGCTTGTATTAGACTGTTTTAGAGTATTTATTTTAATACATGTGTATTAGTTGCCTAGGAAATTAAAACACTTCTTAAAATGGGTTATATCTGTTTTAAGTATTGTATTAACCTTAATTCATAATGTCAAATATGAAATATTAAAGTAAAATTATATATTTGACTCTTCATAAAGTATACTAAAGCAAATATTGAACTTAAAATGAAATAATAAAACAGAAAATGAATAATTTAAAAAATTGAGGTTAATATGAATAAATTCAGGCAAGTTACAACAATTATTTATATGTTGTCTATTTTCTAAGTTTGTTTAAGTAAAATAGGTGACACAATACGTGCTATTGAAAGAGTTGAGCATGTTTGGCGTGTTGTTGATTGTAGAAGACGAAAAAGGATATACAGAAGACGAAAAACTATGACAATACTCTTTCCGAAAGTGATACCGATTATCAAAAAATGTATTTCAGAATGTAATAAATTTGATTCGAATTGACATATCTGGGTTTGGCGGTGATGTACCTCCTCCAGTTTTAGTTTTTCTTTTAAATAATGTGCAATTTCACTCTTTGAATTGCATTTCAATCAGTGTCGGATTACCCATTAGGCAACAACAAAGAAATGCTTATTTACAATAATGGAAACTTGATTACAATAATAAAAAATATCAATCAGCACAAACATCACTTTTATTTCTTCGGACATTCCAATTTACCACTTCAAAATGATGCAGCTTTTTTATTTTTCATTATTTTAATGTCATTTCCCTTATTTTCAATAATACCGTTCCGTTTAGTAATTGCGTCTTATTAAAATAATCTTTTCTTCATTAAACCAATCGGTTCTGTAATTCTTTTTCCTGACATTTTAATATGCTACAATTTAAAATATAGGTCATAAAGTAGTGTAATATAACCTAAAACAACACAAATACAAAATATTGACGTTTAAAATGCCGCCAATTTCGCACTTTGACAGTTATTACAGTGTTGCCAAGTGTAATTTTGCGTTTTAACTAAAACAGCTTAATACAGACCACTGAATCACCTTTGTTTTAAAATGTGTTTTAAGCTAATACAGTGTTTTAGTTAATACAAGTGTTAGTACAGACTTTAATATAACCCACTGAATCGCACCCATTATGATTAAATTTTTCTTCCAAACTAAATTTAAAAAAATCTGTTGTGGCCAGCACAAAACCTTCCGTCAATTCGATGTATTTTGTACATATCCTATACCAAAAGTTCCTTGAAAAAGATTCTATATATCCTGTATAATTGTAACAAGAACACACTATTTTTTACATATCCATACTGAAAGTTCCTTTGAAAAGATTCTAAAATCTAATAAAATTTTAATACGAATACGAACGTACATTACCTATGTATTGCACTTAACACTTCCTCCTGCTTCAACTTAGCCCTATTTTATTAGAAGTCGCTGTTTCTTACTCTTCTCTTCTACTCATTCCTGTCCAAAGCACCTTCGTGACACAGTTCTTCCTCTCTCAAATCTTCTACTGTACAGTCCTTCCATCTTCTCTTTTGCCTTTCTCGTACTTCTGGCATTATAAGTTCCTATCTTGAGGCGAGGCCGCAAATGCAAGTCACTGGCGAGGGACACTCTGTCACTTATATCACTTTCAGATCATATACTTTCCACTTTGGTTTTGCACTTGCCACTGACATCTGTCAATTAGATTTTTTTTAAATATATCTGTTGTTTTCATAATTTTAGCAAAGCTAATTTTCGAAAGTTAATCTCTCTTAATCTCTCTATAACTCTATATCTATTGAATATGAGGGAAAATGTGTAATCGAACCGTATAGAGAATAAGATATTCTTTCTATTGATAATCACATAAAATGTCGAAAATGATATTTAACTGCGATTTTTCAAGAAAAACTGTTAAGAACTTCAAATAAGGGTACTTCCGGTTGACCAATTATAACCAAAATCTAATCAGCTCTTCATATGGTTGTAAAGAAGAGGAATATGAAAGAATCATAATTTTTAGAATTGTAGTTTTGGAGTTATCGTCGGAGAAAAATTTGTCACACACACACACGGACACACGGACACACCCACAGACACACACAGACACACACACACAGACACACACACACACAGACACACACACACGGACACACATACACACATACAGACATCATCTAAAAAATAGGACATTCGTATTGTAGGGACCCTAAAACGTGCTTATTCATTGAAAACTCACCACCGAATTTTTTGACCAAAAACAATACCTTCCTTTTGACGGAAGGTAAAAAAGGTAGTATTATTCCAATTATTAATATGAGTTCTGAAAGATATTTTAAAACCACAATAATTTTTCGCAACTACTCTATTACGTATTTCATTCTTTTGTATTTTCTTTTTAAGAGGCAGAAGTATTTAAAATATAATCCCCATTTTGTATTCTTTGTCACACTCGTAACTCTTCTCTTTGGAAACAAAACAAAGTAAAACAAAATAGGAAAATGGGAGTTGTTGAAGTGTGTATGTTAGCGAACAGTCGAGCAGCGAAACAAGTGAACGCTTTCAAGTCAACATGGTTCCATCAGCCCCAGTTGCACTACAATTAGTCCGTCCCTTCAGGACTTAACAACTGGCAGTCTGTATCATCCGCTGCCAATAGCCTGGAAGGCTGGCCCCTGGTCATCGATCAATTACAAACATTTATTAGTGTTCATCCAAAATTGAAGAAATACCTATCGTACGGAGAAACTATTAAATAACGATAGCAATATTATCTATGTATATAAAGAAGTAATTTTTATAAATATTGAAAATTCATTTTGCTCGATTATAAAACGTGCAAAATAAAATGCAATTATTGAATTGGATTCAAAATTTAATTCTCTAAGGACCGGTATTATACAGGTTCAATTACATTTAGTTCCCTAGTAAATTTAATTAAGACAAAAAATGCAACGCGAATTTTTGACAGTAATGATATAATGTCATAAGAACATGTAAATTGATTCGGTTTTGTTCATTTTATTAAATTTACTATGGAACTAAATTTAATTGGACGTTTATAATACCGGACCTAAAACATTTATGTAGCATTATTGTCTAAAATTAATAGGCCATTTTTGCGCAAGAAAAAACTGTTTTCGAATGTTAAACGCTTATGGCCCACTTTTCGTGTTACAATCGGTATAAAATTTTATGCTTTTCTGATAGTTGTTATTGCACAAACTTACAAACAGATACACTATTTTAACGGAAAACGTGTTATACAAATAGTATTCTTTCTTTTAACACGAGGAACAAAAATTAACTTGACGTTTCCAGGAATTCCCCTCATATATTGGGACTCCGATTTTTTAATCATTTTCCATAACTTTAAAGAATGTAAATCTCCTAACACATTTAAAAATAGGTTGAAAGTATTTTTAATAAATAATCCATTTTATACTGTTACTGAATATTTTGAATATAAATAATAATGTATTGCAATATATTTATGAATGTAATTTTTACCTCCCGCTACCCTAGGTAAGGGAGGTATAGGGATCGTGCCAAAAATCGGATATAGAGATTTTAATGAATAAGCACGTTTTGATGTCCCCAGAATCCGATTTTAACATTTTTACAATGATGTCTGTAGGTATGTATGTGTGTGTGTCTGTGTGTGTGTGTGTCTGTGGGTGTGGATCATGTGGACACGATTACTCAAATACTATCAATCAGAAAAATTTGAAATTTTGTATATCCATTCTATGCTAATGTGGGAAGAGCTCATTAGTTTTGAGTGTATATCGGATAACCGGAAGTATCATTTATACAAGCTTTTAACAGTTTTTCTTGTAAAAAATTCATTGAATATAATTTTTTAGCAAGTTTTACCAATACAAATTGAATATAATGGCACAATCTTCAATTCTACGATAATAGCATTTAGAAAATAACTTGAAATAACTTTATATTATATTATAAAATAATTTATTTTTGTACATCACTTTGCCTCTGCGTCAAACAAAAACAATACTTTAATAACAAATTTGACATATTTAAACAAATGTCACTGTCACTGAAGCAGTTTTCATTAAAATTAAAAATGAAACCATATTTAGAAGAATTTAGTAGTTTAATTATGATTCTAATGATATTAAGGTTTGTAAAAATTATATATTTTCCATCATACATAAATATTAGATATACAGGATAATTCGATTTAAGTTTGATGTTTGCAGGATTATATATCAAACAGCTCTCAATAAGAACGTGATTTCAAAGTGTCAAATAATAGTTTGCAACTACACATTTACGAAATGAATAATGTACGGCGAAGAATTTACATATATTGCCTTTTAGAGCATACGGAAGTTGGTGATGATCTTGACAATAATGTGTGTGTGTGACGATTTTTCCCTTAAAATGTATTAATGATCCAAAACTTCGCAAAGTTGGTATTTAATACTCTTATTAATTACAAACATCATATTAGATTTTGACTATGTATGATAAACCGGATGTAGTACTTAATTTGAGGCTCTAACAGATTTTTCAGGAAAAACAAAATATAATTCAAATTTCGTATTACAAACTTTTCTATATATCGGAACAACAAAGTAGATTTTGTTTACAAAAGATCAATCGGAAGTTAAACTTTACTTAAAGCTCATTGCTATTTTAAACATGGAATTGGAGGGAGGTCATGTGTTGGCCACATCAGATTTTTTATCTGATGTAATCGCATTTACCATGTAAATCTTTGATAATAAAGCTACCTATTTTTTAAATTATTATTATTATTATTATTATTATTATTATTATTATTATCATTATTATTATTATTATTATTATTATTATTATCATGAGGTGACGCCTGGTAAGCGCCCGCACGGTACAAATATGTCATCATCATTACCGATATCTGCGATAAAGCAGATTGGCACACCCAGAAATGGGTAATATGCCGTGATGATATATTTATTTATTTTTATTATTCTATACGTAAATTTCAAAACGTGCTTATCTATAATACTCGTAATCTAAAAATGGCAAATTTGTTACCTTATATCCAAAGACGCTTAGTAAAAATGGTAATATACAAGATTAAATATTTTATTTGGTCATTAAAAAGTGCATTAATACGCAAAGCATATCCTAAGTAGTACTTCTTCCTTCTTAATAGAATATAAAATTTATCGCATTAAAAATTTTCTTCTCGTGAAAATGCGAGCGCAAGCTCATCCCCCATCTCTTTAATGCTTATCACAATTCTGAATTACGCTCGAAGTATTTTATTACCTCTGCTGATTAGCATAACGTACCAATATCCGATAT
Organism: Ophonus ardosiacus; assembly: GCA_943142095.1. Classification (NCBI taxonomy): domain Eukaryota; kingdom Metazoa; phylum Arthropoda; class Insecta; order Coleoptera; family Carabidae; genus Ophonus; species Ophonus ardosiacus. The sequence goes on from OW964830.1 coordinate 39,432,602, forward strand.
TTTTTTCCGATACTGAATTGAAAATTTTAGCGAAAGCTTTTTGCAATTAAAATGTTTGCTACTGGCAATAAAATTTTAATTCTTTTATTATAATAACAAACAATTACCAGTTGTTAATTAAAATGAAAACATAAAACGAGGATTTTCACAGTTTTGGCTTTTGGTGTTATTTTATTGGAGATAAAATTTTGTGTTTAGCACAATGAAATAGGAATTTAATAAAGGGAGAGTATAATACATAAAACAATATTAAAAATAAATATATATCCTTTATTCACTTTTTACTCATTAGAGTTGATAGAAATAGATGGATGATATCTTCGAGCATATACTGACTAGAGAAGTAATTCCCTATACCAATGTATAGGATGGAGTGATCGGAAGACATGTGGGCGGGGGGCCGGAAGTCATAGTGAATTGCGGGCAGTGTTTTGTTGTGTTATATGTCACTGCTTGTCATTTTACTACAACCAAACCTTATTTTTTGCGTGTAGTTTGTGAGTATATCTCGGAGTATATCAAATTGTAAAAATACAAAGAAAGTAAGGATATTTCGTTTCATGTGTAAGTAACTGGGATTTTTTTTTACAAATAATATATTAAACAAAGTGTAACTTTTAGGTTTCCTACTAATAATGACGTAAGAGTAACGAGACTGAAATTTATTGGAAATAAAGGTGATTTACATATTTCAAAAGCAGCAATTAGTCATTACTTTGTAAAAAAAGGTAGTAAAATATTAAGATAATACGCAGTCCGCACCACGGCTTCAATATCCAGCTCGCAATACACCATGGCTTCCGTATGTGTTCCGATCAAAACAAGCACCGTAAGGCGGCCTCTAGTCAGTATATGCTCGAAGGATGATATACAGTAAAACTCGGTTAACAAATATCTATATTTTTGTGGAAACCAAAGCAATTATTTTATTTTTGCTAATAAATTAATTTATTTTAAACGGGATTTCCTCTTGTTAGGTCGCGGATAAAATTTTCTTGCTAGATTTGATCTGAAAGTCCTTTTTTTATGAAACTCTAAAACAGGGACTCAAAATATGATGTTGAATGTTTAGTGAATTTCAAATCTTTAAAAATCCGATGACTTTCTTTCACAGCCATCAGTGCACAGTAAATACAGCAAAGGTAGTGTTGACAATGAGTAGCAAAAATAAGAATTTATTAACATTGAGGGAAAAAATAGGTTGTGACCAGCACAATACCTCTCACTATTTCCGTTTTGTTACATAAATATCGAATTTAACATTTCTTGTATACACAAATAATTATAACTATACCTATCTATTCTTTCATTCTATAAGGAATCTTGTCCTACTCTTCTAAAATGTTCAAGATGGTTCCAATTCAGTCCAGTCAGGATTGGCGGTATTTATATAAGGAATCTTGTCCAATAAGAAATATAAAATGTACTTCCCAGAAAAACTTTCAGTAATTTTAGTAAAACTGTTGATTTTTAACACTGACATTTATCTGTCAATTATAATAATTTGAATTTGACAACTGGTTTGCTTAGTGTAGTCTGGACTATGCGATTTATTGCAACAGATTATTCTATGTATTATATTTAGAAATATTTAGATTTTTTTAAGAAATTACTACTTCCGGTTGTCCGAGTTTTATCAAAACCTTTTCAGCCCTTTCCTTAAATCGTGCTTATTCACTGAAATCTGAATATGCTATTTGAAGCATGAATCCAATACCTCTGTTAGCGAAAGGTAAAAATGTATATTATTAACATTCAAGATAAAGAAAAGCTTGTTATTTAAATTCAGTATTTATGTATTCAGATTATATTAAAAATGGACAGGAAAAAAATTTTTTTTATTAAAATATTGTTAGACGGTCAAAATATTGACGACCGTTAGTCACGTAACTAGTATTAAGCTGCAACTTAAAAAAAGATTTTTTGGAAGAGCGGCAAATACAAAGTTTATAATTATAGTTTCTCTTGTGTTTATATTTACATAATATTTTTAATTCAAATGGTAAATACGAGGGCTGTTCGTTAAGTATGACAAAAATAAAAAAAATCATGTTTAAAAAAAACCAGTTTTATTTTTAAACAGTCTCTTTAGCTCGATACATTTTATTCAATGGTTTCAAGTTTTCTTGAACCCGTTTATATTGTTCTGTTTTTCTAAATTTGCAAAATACATAGGCGTTTCTTTTCTATATTAGATCTGTTTCAGTTTCTTTTTTTTGCTTCATGTTGATAGTAATGATTCTAGGTTTCATGAAAAAAATGTTATGACACGATTCAAAAATTCCTGTGGGTGGATTCTATAGAAACAGATCCAAACTGTGCTTAGAAGCCTTCACTTGTTCATTTTTACCTCGCTACCCTAGGTAAGGGAGATATAGGGGTCGTGCTAAAAATCGCATATAGAGATTTTAGTGAAAAAGCACGTTTTGATGTCCCAGAATCCGATTTTAACATTTTTACAATGATGATGTGTGGTTGTGAGTATGAGTGGATCCTGTGGACACGATTACTCAAATAGGTACTGTCAATCAGAAAATTTTAAAATTTTGTATACCCATTCTATTCTAATGTGGGAAGAGCTCATTAGTTTTTAGTGTATATCGGATAATCGGAAGTATCAATTATGCAAGCTTTAATAGTTTCTCTTGAAAAAAATACATTGAATATAATTTTTCAGCAGACTTTTACTAATAGAAATTGAATAGAATGGCACAATCTTCAATTTTAGTATTTAGTAAATAATTTATAAAATAATTTATTTTTATACATCATCTTCCCTATGCGTCAGGCGAAAATAATACTTTAAAGCAATTACATTATGGGTCCATAAACGAATTTTTAAAAATATTTTTAAATGAAAGTTCGTTTAATTTTGAAGCAATTCGTGATATCAAAAAGTCATAATTGTATAGCTGCATTTCATTTTTAAAGAAACCTACAGCTATCTTTCTCATACTAGTTTCTGTAGTAGGCTGCGCGAGAAAGATACCAATAGTGTGACGTCATCTGTGTCCTGGAAATAAATTGAAATATCTCGCAAAGTAATTATTAAAAAAATGTTTTTTTTTATCTTAATCGTTATTTATTGAGTAGTACTTTAAGGATAAAGTGTACATTTTATTATTTTTTGTTATTGTTTATGGGCCTATTAATGAAACCGTGTTAAGGAGAATATAGTAGTAATATATTTGATTCTAAGGAAATTAAGGTTTGTAAAAATAATATATTTTCCATCGTACATAAATATTATATGTACTATTGATTTGCTTCATTGGCTTCCAGGGTACGGCTCTGAAAAGTCTTTGTGTAAAGATACGAGTACTATTTTGAATTTTTGTTAAGTTTTGTCAATATTTGCGCAATTAATTTTGTGTATGAAATATTTGTTAAATGCAAAATAAAGTTTGTTATGAGTGAATTTAAAAATATTTGAACATAATGATTGCGTTATTTATCCTACGTGGTTAAATACTCTATAACATGTGTTATAGAGATCACTGTTAAATACCCTGCGGCAGATTATGGGCTGGTCACATCAGATTTTTTCTTCATAGTTTAATTATAGTATGTTATGCAAAAAACTATCTTCTGTTGGCCTATTTTCTTTCTCTTCGCGTTTAACAAAGACGTCCTTTCCTGTTCTAACAGAATTATTCGGGCTTTGATGTAAAGTTAGGATGGGGGTGAATTCCATGACGTCACAGATGGAGCGGAGTGGTAGACATGCGACCCTGCATAATTGTTCATAATAAGAAGAGATGGCTCGTACTTCGTGCGTAACTCTCAACTCTGATGACATGAATGCTCTCAATGATACTGTGCGGTTTAAACAGCGACGAACATACACATTTCCACAGGGATGAACAAAGTTTTTGACTCGTGTTTCAATAATGACAGACGTGAAACTATATTCACAGATGGAATTTAGTAGATCTTATATTTCATTCTTCACTACCTACTAATTAAAGTTGACAAATTGGGTCGTACCACGATCACGGTTTTAACTAAAACACTGTTTTAAGAAATGTCAAATTTCATTATTTAATGATAATAAATACTATCAAATTTATCAAAATATGATTTTAAAGCAGAACATAGTTTGTATTCAAACAAATATTTATAAATAAATCGATCTTCTAACATAAGGGTGAAATTACATTTTAAAATTTGAATTTGACATTTTGTAATAAATATGTTTGTACTTCGTATTTATTTGTATTATAAACATCATAAATATATATTTTTAAATGAAATTTCTAACCTTAAATTATTTGCCTATTCGGTAGGTACCTAGTTTTTGTAAGTTTCTATTTTAATCATTACAATTGTCATAAAATTGGAACAGTTCATTATTTATTCAATTTCTATAAGTATTTGATTAAAGTTTAATCGCAATTCACTTTAAATTGAATAATTTTACAATTTTTTGGGTCTTTCAAATTTAAATTGAATTAATTTTAATACGTTTCTTACTGAATTAAAGCTTGCTAATTACAAATAGCTTCATTTTCTGTTATATTATTGTATTTTTGTAACAAAACTGAAGAACGTGCACTTAAATACATTGTAATGTAGATCGTCCCAAGATGGCGGCCACGAGATTACCCTTCCGTCTCATGGCGACAAAAACTCAGCCTATATATTATACTTTACGCTCTCTGTAGTCCTATTCTATACTCTAAGCGGGTAACGATACTCCAAGTGAGAGACGTTCTCGTCTACACCGGTGTTTGCGACGTTTGAAAGATTCGGGGATATCATAGCTCAGTTGGTAGAGTGTCCGACTAAATATCGGAAGGCCCTGGGTTCAAATTTAAATAATAATAATAATAATAATAATAATAATTTATTGTATTTTTTAGGTTTTACAAACTTTTTCATTGATAGATGGAAGTGAGTCATTTTTTGCGTCAATTTTGCTAACTTTGTATTTATCTTCATGACCCATGAGTGCTTAAGTTGGACACAGGTGCTCTTTACTCCTATGAGGAAAGTTCAGCTCTACACTTGCACAGTGGCCCAGGGTTTATTGTAAGCTTTTTTCCCCACTACAAACTTTTGCTTTATTTGCCAAACAAATTTTAAATACAAATACATATTTTTTAAATGTGCGCTAAGATGTAACAGTAATGGTTGTTGTACGTCCAGGGAATATCGACGTAGATATCCAAAAATTAATTTATGCACGGACTTATCATAAATTGACAATAATACATGAATTTCTTTGACATAAACGTCATTTTATATCCCGCGGGCCTCATTATAGCCCGCCGGGCTATAATGAAACGTCAAACCAAATTATAACCTACAATATAAACAATTTAAACAGGCAACATGAAAAGTTTTTATTACAAATCGAAAAATTTTATATTCTTTAATGAAAAATGAAAATTAATTTTGTGATATTTATATGGAAAGCACGGAGATACACAAAATAAAACTCAAATGACATAACTAATAAACAAACAATAAACTGTTATTCTCCGCTTTCATAGCAACACTAGATACTGGATGTACGAGGACAAATTCTTTTCAATACAATTTTTCTAACTTCTTTTATGGCCTTTTATCCCGCCATTTACGCCTCAGGCTCAAAATCCCGCCGCAGGCCATAAAAACCTCCTTACGCTCTTAATAGGTACATAAATAACTATCATATGAATTTCATTGTTTCTTAATTACTACCTAAATTTTTTTGGATACTTGATTTTTTTTAAATTATAGTATCTCAACAACCACTGCATAATATTTTATAAGCAAAAATGAAAAAAAAAATAATAGGTAAAAAAATGAAGATAAAAATGTTCAAGACTTCACTATATGAGACGCCCCTGGTTAAGAAAAAGAAAAAAGTATAAATATGCATCTAAATAAGTAGTACCTTCCTACTAAGTTTCAAAATTTTAGTGCAACTAGTACCAGAGTCATTATAAAAATGTGTCTCATGAGGTGCACTTTCAAAGGGTTGAAACAATACCTTTTTATTCTCATTGAATAATCTTGCACAAATTTAAAATGCCCACTCCATTTTTAATTTTCCCATTGCATATTTTGTATCCCGCTGCATGTTAGAATAAACCCAGCATTGACCCAATCTGGATTGGAAACAGTGATAGATCTCCGATGAGATAATAAAGTTCCAAAAAAAAACTAAACATTGATAACATACCGACATTCGTATCTGGGACCTTCGATTTACAAAGTGGCAAAGATATATCGGTCTGTAAGGACTATTATGTGATCTAATTTCAAGAAAAGATTTTTGTTTTATTGTTATGTTAGGTACTGTCAAACATTTCTGCTTCCTTCCACATTAGTTCAAATTAAAAGTTTCTGCTGAGGTTTGAGTGCAACAAAATGAATACGTGAAGCAGCGTTATTCTCGACAATTTATTTGTATCTTTGAGTCCGCTTATCAGACAACACTAAAAGGGCTCGTAAAGTTGCTGTGGAGAGAGAACTACAGAGGTCACTTTTGGGTAATGTGAATATTGAAAATGATCTTCGAGTTGAAAATTATAATCTATCTGTAATTAACATTTCTTTCTTACTTTTCTCTTTTTCGTTAAACATCATCTTCATCCCAATTCCCTTATTAAAAATTCCTCATTCCTCTGGTGACCGTGCCCCCTGGAGATTGAGTCTTTCTCCGCCTATGAGCCGGCGTCCTGTCTCCGTTCTAATTCCAGAAAGTTCCGAACGTCGCGGCGCTGTTCGTTAGTGCTCGGAATTAGTTCTCAAAGCCTTCTTGATTGCACGACACCGAACACACCCTCTGTGGGACAGCGACTAGGGGAAAACTCCACGTGCACGCCTATGGAGGAACATGACGGATGCAAGGATTGGTGCATACAGTAAGGGATAGTTAGTGGTTACACAAAGGTTTTGTTTGTAAACATCAGCTATTTGCAAGGGTTGGAATATCCAACAGAGCGTATTTTACGTTAAACAATGCATTTATTGTACAAGAATAGTTTATTTTCATATAAATAGTACAAAATATATAAGGCACTGGCACTGTACCTAGTCTTGTTTAAAAGTAATTGCCTATTTGCAATTTTGCCTTTTATTTTCTGTGTTCTATTTTCTATCCAACGAAATTCTTGCATAACTTGGCTGAATTATTTTGAAATAGGCGCGCAACGACTAACGACATTTTAAATTGCTATTATATCTGTAATTCATATGTGTGAATTAAAAAAAAATGTATTAATAATTTATAAAAACTAAAACTTAATTTACAATTTATTTATAAGCTTTTCACGGGCCAGTTTCACAATTTTTAAAGTGTAATTTAAATGAAAGTTTATACAATATTTATTGTTATTTTCGAAAATAATTAAATAAAAAGATTGACGCCAGAAATAGCCATGAGAAACAACCCCCCACTTCTGTGACGTCAGAGTACATACAACACGTCAATAGGAAAACAGTTTACAGTAAAATTTTTGAAAGAAGTCCGATCAAGGCCATCTACGAATAGTATCTATGAATTAAGATTTTGTGCTGTCAAATTTAGTAGTGTCTTTTACTTAGTTTTTATGAGGGCACATAATATCTTGTGTACCTCATAAAAACTATGTAAACGACACTACTTGACAGCATAAAATCTTAATTCATAGATGCAATTCGTAGATGGCCTTGATCGGACTTCTTTCAAAAATTTTATTGTATGTTATTTATACCGTTATTAACGTGAAACATTGAGTTTGTCATATCCATGATTACGACATGACATTTAATTGACAGCAATGTATTTGCCTGTCCCAAAATGAAACAGAGAACAAATTTAGCATTTGACAAGACGTCAATAGAGGTTAATTTTGTTTAAATAATTATACTTGCTTTCTAAATTAAATTTAGTTGTAGAAAAAATATTGTGTGCACCTTGTGCCCGAAATATGTTTAGTGCTCTCGAGTGGTTTTCTAACTCGGCTAAATTTCTTGCAATATTTAAATATAATAGTTACTTCTGTCAAATTCGTTCCCTATGTTTCATTTTCAATGGGACAGGCAAATACATTGCTGTCAACCAAATATCGTAACCATGGATATGACAAATCCAATGTTTATTTATTTTGTCGATAAGACCTTATACCCCGTTTTTTAGACTAGTGCGTACGCTTGTGCGTTAAAATTTAGTGCGTGTTCTGGAGGGTTGAATAAAATTTTGTTTCAACTAGGCATTGCCTATCTATATTCAGGAATTACCTATACTTAGCTTTGTATCTGTTTTCCGATGCCTGTCACTAAGCATTTCTTATCATTTGGAAATTTATACATCAAAATAAAGATTGTACTAGTTTTTTTTTTTTATTTTTGGCAGTTATGATTATGATGAAGAAATAGTAAAACGCACAAGTTGAAAAAGAGAGAATATTTTTTTTTTGACAACAGGAATAGTGAATAACGTAAATTATTTGCCATGAAGTTACTAAAGTATAAATAACGAAGATGGATTTGTGAAAAAGTCGTGGATCTCCTTGGGATATGAACCCATAGATTTTGAAAATATTTTCTTTTGATCATCTTAGTAGAGCAGCATTTTTTAAAATATGATATAAAATTTATTATATCGTTCTTATTCATTATTTTAAATATAGGGATGTTAAAATTACATAAAAAATTTACATATATTGAAATTAGTCCGGTTGGAAAGGATAAGCTGTGAAAGCTGTATATAAGCCCTAGGTAGAAATGTAGATTTAATGAAACTCACAATTTTTACACAGTTGACCAAAAATCAATAATGGTAAAATGCGTCTAATTTTAAGATTCTATTTGAAATTAGATGTTTTAGTTTCTGTTTTTGTATTGTTTATTTTATATTTTGCCGCTTAGGTATATCTATACCGGGTGTCTATTTGATATCTGTTTATTTTATATCAATTCCATGACTGTCACTAAACTGCAAATAAGGAGGAATATTTATAAAATTTCAAATTCGATTTAACAGGTTTGTAAACATAGAAAAATAAAATGTGATTAGTGATTCAAGTGAAGAATTTTATTATCTAAAACTTTATTTGAAACATTTTTGTTTAAAATGAATAGGTAACTAACTACAGCAACATAAAAAATTAGCACTGTGTTCTGAAGTAGACTATTTTCTTTTTATTTACTTTCATCTTTATTTAATTTGTATTTTTTACTTCTCGCTAAGAGAGGTATTGGATTCATACTAAAAATCGCATATCCAGATTCTAGTGAATAAGCACGACTAAGATCCCTACAAACCGATTTTAACATTTTTACGATGATATCTCTGTGTGTGGTGATGTGTGTATGTGTGTTGGTGTGTTTGTGTGTGTGTGTATGTGTGGATGTTGGAGGGACGATTCCTCAAAAACTATAAGACTAATGACCAATTTAACTACGTATTTCTTAATCTGACATTAATAGGAAGAGCTGAAAAGGTTTTGGTAACAATTGGACAACCGGAAGTAGTAGTTTCTTTAAAAAAATCTTCTAAATATTATTGTTTGGAAAATTATGTTATTACAATTATTAAAGAATATAAAATTCTCTATCAAATACACTGAATATTTTTATTATATCTTCTATAGATTTAAAGATAGGGAATTATATATAAAATAATTCATTGTATAATGCATCAAATAGCCCATGGAAACCAGTTGAAAAATTAAAATGTTTTGTAATTTGGAATCAGTGTCAAAAATCCAGAGACATTACTGAAGGTATTTTCTGGGAAGTACATTTAATAATATTTCTTATTTTATCATTAATTAAATATTTAGAATTATAGATATATGTCTGTATCTGCTGCACGTTAAATTGTCATTGTCTTTGAATGCGGAAAACCTAAAATTCGAAATGAGATTTATTTATAAGCCAAAAGTACCAGTGTCAACTAAATACGCGCTTGCTATACATATATTTCATCATATACCCTTCAAAAATACCGTCAATCTCGTCAATGAGAAGAAAATCGAACATTTAGAGTAAGAGGAAATTTGTTCATAGAATGAATTGAAACATAAAGAATAGATGTAATTAGATTTTTTGTGTGTACCAGAAATGTTAAATACAATACTTTATAGCCTAATATGAAATTGCCAAGAGGTATTGCGCCAACCACAACAGTTTTTTTTATTATTTCTGTAATACAAATTTTAAAATATTTTTATATTAAAGGATATTTATTTAAAAATTTAATTTCTAGCTATATTTTACTTAAATAAAATCAAGAATGCGTAAGTATCAGTTAGACAATTTTTAAATTTAGGAAATTCCTAGCTTTAATGAAATCAGCCGTAAGTTGAGAGAATGAATGTCTTTCAGATCTGATCGAGTAACAACTTCTATTATATTGCCAGGAACTCTCCCATATTACTTTACATAAATGTGGTGGATAGGTACAATGTCAAACGTAATATAATTCATTAAATTCATCCATAAATTTAAGTGGAAATAGACTAAATGCGTTCAAAAACACAGAACATATTTCATTTTATATCATTACATACATACGAGTATATTGTGCAATTTAGATAGGTACATTTATTGGTATATTTGTTAAATAAATTGCATATTGTGAAATATGTTTTCAAATTTCAGTACACTTGTACATTCGTTACTATTTAAACTTCTTTAGCAATTTAGAGCAATTGATTCAAAAAACTTACATCTCATTGTAAAATTCTTTTATCTGAAAATTCTAGAAAACCGGACGAAGTGACAAAGTTGGGAATCGATAAAGAAGAAATAAAACGATGAATACATTTATAGGAATGTGTTGGCTCGAAACTGTAGGAGTACAACCTCGCCTTTCAGGAAATCAATGACTAACCCGCTGTGAGATTCGAACCCGCGTGGATATTATGGAAAATAAGTTTCCGATTCGGAGCCCGGTCAGCGCAGATATGGTTTATGTCTTCCAAAGGAAAAGGTACAAGAATAGAAGGAATATTATTCTTTTTCCCTGCTTTGCTGCTTTGTATTTTATGGCTTGTTCCTTTTGATCGAAAAGGGATGGTGTAGATGTGAGATTTTCAAGTTAAAACCGCTTTCATTTACGCACAGGTCAGGAGTTCAAAATGAAAGGAAGTTCGTGAAGAAAATGTACAGTACAAAATATGAGATTATTGTAAACAAGCCAAGTATCAGAAAATTGTCACTGTTGATTAAAATTATTTGAAAAACGTAGAAATTCAATAAATATTTGGGATTACATTTGTGCCTTAGGAATTACAAGTATTCAAAGGAATTTCTAATATTCCATAAGAATTAAAACAAGAAAATGAGAAATACTCGTACAACAATTATATCGTAAACTTATAAATTACTGAAATTAATTCATGAAATTTCTTCTATTCTGAAATTAAGATAAGGATGAGAATAACATGGCAAATAAGAAAATTAAAACGGGTATTAAAATTAACAAAAGACAAATTATGCGTACAATTTTAATGATTTAGAAATAAAATTTATTTAAATTACTGTTTATTTCAATTTATATAGATAAGAAATATTTGCCACATAGAAAATTGACTTTGCTGTACATATAAGTTAAAATGTAGAATATTATTAATTTTCTTTGATTGTTTTCGACAGTATGTAGTGTAGTGTAGTTACAAGTTTTCTAAATATAACATAATCCAACGTATAAAATTCAAATCCGCAAAATTCGGGCAGTTATACTCGCTAAGAGAGGTATTGGGTTCATGCAAAAAATCGAATATTCAAATTCGTTATAGAATGTAAGAATAGATATAATTAGAATTATATGTGTGTACAAGAAATGTTAAATCCGATACTAATGTAACAAAATGGAAATGGCGAGAGGTATTGTGCTGGCCGAAACGGATTATTATTATTCTTATTATAATTATTATTATTGTTATTATTATAACTAATAACTAGTTAAAAATAGAAATAATGTACATGGGAAAATCACAAACGACTTTTTTTTATTTTTTGAAATAGTTTATAAGTTTTAACTAAATCTATGCTCATCATTATACAACAATAACAGTTTTTAATTTAATTATAAATTTATTGAAATACATATCTGCTTCTTCCTTCCAGTTGTCTTAGTTTAACTGTGATTGTTTCTTAAGGCCCAGTCTTACAATCTCTGGTTAGAATTTTAACTGCAAGTTAAATAAACATAACCAAACGAAATATACTGTCAAATGACAAATTTATTGTTGATGTCAATAATCCGATTTAATATTATTTATTTAACAGTGAAGAATGAGAAAAAACAATAATTAAATCATTAAACTTATCCGTAATTGTTAGCAACCCTAGCTCTAAACAGGAGTTTGTATTTACATTATTAACTGCCTTCATAAAGGGAACCCTGTCAGTTTTATGAAAATCCACTGGTATCATATCCATGCGTTTTTATCAATTAAGTTCGTTAGTCTGTTTTAATTAAAAATAAATCTGTGTTAGTTTTATACATGGAATGTAGTGGATGCAGTTTGTTTTTAATTAGTTAAATGAAAACAGATAAAACTTTATAATTCCGCATGTGGATATGGGTGGCATTTAAATTTATCACGTCACTTCATGAAAAGTTCACACGAATACAAACATTTTTTAATAAGTTGCAGGCTTTTGATTTACAGACGCGAAAATGAGCTTTAAAAATTCTCTCCAAAACAGCAAAAGCACTTTATGAACTGCGTGATGAACACGAACGTTCATTCAGTTTCAAATATTTCAGTTAATTTTGTACTCAGTGTATAAGTTTGATTAAAGAAGTACAGTACTCGTTTCAGTAAGGGTTATTCAATTTTTACTCATTAAATCTTGTTTAATTATCATTTTATTGTTAATATTTTAAGAGAAATTCTTACAGTACCATACTGTTTTGAAACTTAGCAGAGTAAATTCATGTTAGTAAAAGAACCTAACATGTAAATTATTTAATGAAGTTATAACAAAGAAATTTTATGTGTGTTTGGGTGCAAAAGAGCCTGAGCGCACGTTAATTAGAATTTGAATAGTACTAATGTATATAACATAACACTTAATATTTAAAACATACTTGCAGTGTAGTGTAGTGTACCATGTAATGGGCCAGTGCGGATCTGTATCTATTATCTAATATTTAGTGTGCGTGCCACAGGCGGCGTAAGTGAACAGAGGAGAACGCAGAAAAGGCAGGATTCACAGTACTAGAGGTTAAGGTGACAAAAAGATGGTTGCAAATCGCGGAGAAGAAAAGTGGAGAAAGAATAAAGAATATTTGCAGTTAGCAGTATCTAAGAAGCCGAAGAGTAGGCGAAGAAAAGGAGAAAGCCGTGGAAGTCTGGGAGAAGAAAGAAGGAGACTCAATACGCAACCAAACACCCTTATTTATTAAGATAAGTTATAGAATAGTATTTTATAATGTAAGTTTTTGTATGTATATGTTCAGTTGATTTTTTATAATAATAAGAGTGTGATCCAACTATCCCGTTTGCTGAACAAAATACCTGTTACTCGAACCTTATACCCTAAAATAAAAAAATACATTGCAACTATAACAACTAAAGTTTAGGTGTGAAGGAACCTATAAATAAAGCAACAGTTATATGGAATGGAACATAATATAGTTTGCAGCATTAGTAAAAACGTAGGTATGTATTTAAATTAATAAAAATTAAATAGCGGGAGGTTTTGTGTTGGCCACATCAGATTTTTTTACAAATTCTATCCTTATTAAAATAATTTTCTTTGATTCTCTTGCCACTTTCTGTGATATTTCGTAAGCAAAAAACACGACCTTTTTATGTTCATTCTTGAGTTTTTTCATATCAACTGTATTGCGTTAAAACTAGCTTTTCGCTCGTATGAAAGAGCCTCCTTTCTGTAATTGGTTCCTAGTTTATCGATTCATTTCAGCGAACGGATGTCGTTTGACAATTTCATATTTCATGTTGGTAGACAGCAATTTCATTGAAACACTACTCGTTTAATTAAGGTTAGCGGGGTATTACTGGCATTGCGAACGGGTACTTCATAGTGTTATTCGCATTAGATAAAGCCGTTTCGTCGTACGAGACGGCTATACGTTCCCACAGCTGCAACTGCACTTGATCTTTTCATTTCCGTTGCGTTCAGAACTTGAGGTCCAATCAAATAAACTTTTTAGAAGAAAAACGACTTTGTGGAGAAGTATTTTAAATGGCTATTTCAAAGAACGTTGCTAAGAAGTATTACTTTGTGTTGGGGTACAAACATATTTTTTTTCCTTTTTCTTCTAAAAGAATATTCTTTGTGGTCGAACAAAGTGAAGCAAAAAGTTAGGGAATCAATTAAATTACTCTTTACTTTGAAGATATTTGTAAAATTACAATAGTTCAATTATAACTATATTCTAAATTAAAAAAGAAAAAACAGTAAAATATCTATATCCATTCTTGAGATACTTAGATTTGAAATTTGACCTAAATAAACAATATATCAAGATTTAATATATTTAGCAGTATATTTCTGTGTACTGACATCAGTGAAAGAAAGTCATCGCATTTTTAGAGATGGGGATTTATCGTACATTAGATTTCACATTTAAAAGTACTTTCAGAATGAAACTGGCAAGAAATTATGTCTGCGACTGTTCATGAAAAAAGTCCGTTTAATTTTTAGCAAAAGTATATAAATTGCCTTAGTTTTCACAAACATATCCGTCGAAGAAGAGATATATCTGCTTACAGATTTAAATGTCACTTTAATGCTCTTACCGAAATATGCTTACTATTAAAAATTTGTGTTGATGTTTATTTGTATATTTTAGATATTTGAGGGTTGCACTATTTTTTGTTGATCTTGGAAATATCATAAACTACACCTACTTAGTTTATGTAGTCGCGTGGCTAAGTGAGTTAATGATATATTGCCGTTACCGAATTTTACGAATAAAAAAAAGATTAGTACATCCAGCAATGCGTGTTTCACATTTTCGAAACACCTCTTCCCCCCACTTCTGTGACTTCAAATTACATATTATAGCACATTATTCATTGCTATTACACAAATTTCAATAATTAATAATTGTAAAATATCTAATGAGTTTTTCGTGATATTTTCAAATTTAAAGTTACATAAAAATAATATTAAAAAAAAAATACTTAACAGGCATATAAAAATTCTTGCAACGCCCTACTACAGGAAAAGTAATAAAAACAACTTATAAATTCAAATTTAATATATGTATTAATGTATTTCGCAAAATGGAATATTTTTATAAACATTTAACCGAGAAAAAATACTTGTAAATTTATATTAACTTTCAGAAAACCTCTTTGTATGTCTTCTTGATAACAAATTGACTCGAGGCATTCTTTGTATTGGCTTTTGTACAACGAAACGATTTTCAAATGTTTTGTAAATCCACCCACAGCTGATTAGCAATGGTTGACCTGGTTTTGATCACTTGTCTCTACATTTCATCTCACGAAATTTGATAAGGCTCAAAGGAAGCAAAGGTAAACAGTAGCAAAAATAAGATAGAAGTTGTTTTTTGGCGACACAATGGTTTGAGATTATTCCGTAGTGTTTCAAACCATTATGGTTTAGTGACGCAGCGGTGATGTCAGAGACGAAATTGGTTGAAACAGTTTTCGTATATTTTCAAACCGATTCGCTGGGCTGGTTTGAAACAATTCGTAGTAGATGGGTTTTTAAATCATTACATATTAATTCAAAAATTATTAATTCTGGGTGCTCCATTATTATTTGAGAAAATAAAACGTTTGTACGTAAAAAAATATTGAAATATAAAATATAGATTTTACTTATTACAAAATAATAATTGAGTGCAGCCAAGGAACCACTTTATTTTAATCACAGTGTATTGAACAGTTTTTATGTAGACCACAAATTCAAACTTACTCAAACGTCCAATTTGCATTTGAGTTTGAAATTTATACGTCATTAGTTCAAAATACAGAATTTAGCGACACCCACATTTATGACCTCATATACGAAATAGTTTTGAAAACGTAACGAAACTGATTCAACGCCAAGAAACTTCTAAAATATTCAGTTTTATTACGTTTTGTTACTTTCATTTAAAAAAATATGAGTGAATCAATTTGCAAACTTTAAATTTTAAAATCAGCAGATGTACCCATATTTGTAGATAGTACTTTATATCAAAATGTCTTGAACATTGTAATACGTGTTCTACATATTAAATTCCTATACACCCTAATAATATAATATCAGCAATTTATCTGGATAAGGTTGATGTAATGATTAAAATTTAATATTTTTCTGTATAAATTCATATTTTTCCGTTTCACGCTCAATAAACCACTAAAAAATTCAACCCTGGCAATTTACCACTTAATTTTCAACAAAAGCCAAAAAATCGCCTTTCATCTCTTTCCTTCCTTCTTGTTTAGTATAATTGCGTCTTTGTCTAACTCCCGCTGTTTGTGATTAATTTGACGCGCACCCAGCACGTCCGCGGGCGCTAACGAGAAAATCTCGGTTATTGTGTTAACTTTCAGGAGGCAGTTTTCCCAATTTCCAACGTTCCTGCACGGGATAGCAGGCCCCTTTGGCCGCCCCCGTGCGCCACTGGAGGCACACGTGCGCCCTGATTTAATTATGGAGGACGCACGCCTCGTAAGGGGTTGGCGCAGTCGGAAGGATCGGAAAACCGAAGGATGTTTTCTAGATGTTTGATCTTAAATATATACAAATATAGCACCACAAAATTCAAAACAAACTTCGATGATATAACGTTCATGCACTTATCGGCATTTCAATAGTTATTTCTATAGTGACTGTATACACATAGTGTGGCCAACCGCCGCCATATTTAGGCAAAATGCGCGGGAAATTTGAATTCATATGATGTGATAACTAAACAAAATTCGATAAACAATGAATGAAAGAGCACATTAAATGGAAACAAAATATTTATTTTCATTTTAAATCCTTTCAAAAAACTGTTTGCACAACCAACCGCCACGCAACCAGGCATCTAAAATATATACTTTAATATTAGACATTTTTAGTAATTTTGACAGTTAACCTAAAAATACTGATGTGGCCAACACAAAACCTCCCGCTATTTAATTTTTATTAATTTAAATACATACCTACCTACGTATTTACTAACGCTGTAAACTGTTCCATTGCAGAAAACTATTGCTTTATTTACTATTTTCGTTTTAAAATGTCACTATTATTAATTTGAAGTGATAAGTTTTCTGACAGTGACATTTACTGTCAGTTACATTCATTTGAAAAATGAACTGTGTAACAACGGAATAGTTTTTATCTTAGGCTTCGCGACTAATAAAAAAAATCTGATGTGGTCAACACAAAACCTCCCGCTATTTAATTTTTACAAACATACATAAAATCAGGCGTTTCCCACTTAGTGGGTTAGCAAAAACCCGGAAACAATAGTAACAATAAGAAAAGGGATAAGAGTAAGAGCTCAGCTAACTCACTTCACTCTTTAACAACATTTTTCTTTCGCCTTGTCCACAATCATCATAGCATTCATACATAAGAACATATTAAAGTGACTGATTTTCGGTAGCGAATAACCGCATCTGGACCACAATAATAGTTACGCAACAATCATTCTTCCACACACATCCCTATCCATTTTTATTAATTTAAATACATACTTACGTATTTACTAACGCTGCAAACTGTTCCACTGCATAAAACTATTGATTTATTTACTATTTTCTTTTTAAAATGTCACTATTATTAATTTGAAGTGATTAGTTTTTTGGCAGTGACATTTACTGTCAGTTACATTCATTTGAAATATGAACTGTGTAACAAAAGAATTATTGTGTTTATCTTAGGCTTCGTGACTAATAAAAAAAAATATTTTTAAATTTATCTGTAAAATATATAGATAAAGTATTAATGTATTCGTGTAGAAAATTCAATAATCTTTAATTTTCATAAGACATAAAATTCGAAAAAATGGCAATTAATGGTAATTTTTGAAGAAAAACCATTATGAGCTTCAGGTAAAGTGCCATTTCCGGTTATCCGATTTACACCAAAATCTAATGGCTTCTTTTCATAGTAGAATAGGATAGAAATACAAGGTTTCAGAATTTTCTGAATGATAGTATTTGAGTTAGAGCGAAGACAAAATCCCTACACATACACACACACACATACATACATACACACACACATACATACATACACACACACATACACACATACAGACACAGTGAAAATGTTAAAAATGGATTCTAGGGACCTTAAAACGTGGTCATTTACTAAAATCTCGATATGAGATTTTTAGCACGATCCCTATACCTCCCTTACCAAGGGTAGCGGGAGGTAAAAATTATTTTTAAATTTATCTGTAAAATATATAGAAAAAATATTAATGTATTCCTGTAGTAAATTCAATAATCTTTAATTTTCATAAGACATAAAATTCGAAAAAATGGCATTTAATGGTATTTTTTGAAGAAAAACCATTATGAGCTTCAAGTAAAGTACCATTTCCGTATATCCGATTTACACCCAAATCTAATGGCTTCTATTCCTATTAGAATAGGTTAAAAATACAAGGTTTCAGAATTTTCTGAATGATAGTATTTGAGTTAGAGTGCAAACAAAATTCGTACACATACACACATACACACATACACACATACACACATACACACATACACACATACACACATACACACACACACACACACATACACACATACACACATACACACATACAGACATCATCGTGAAAATGTTAAAAATTGATTCTAGGGACCTTAAAACGTGGTCATTTACTAAAATCTCGATATGAGATTTTTAGCACGATCCCTATACCTCCCTTACCAAGGGTAGCGGGAGGTAAAAAGATGTGATGTTAAAAAATATGTATATATTACTTTGAGTTATAAATATACAAATACACGTGTACTTTAATTATTTGCACTATCTAAAATATAAATATGATACAATTACCTTCAATTCAAGTATAATTCACGTAACAAATCTGAAAATTTTTAGTAATTTTGACAGTTAACCTAAAAAAGATGTGATGTTAAAAAATATGTATATATTACTTTGAGTTATAAATATACAAATACACGTGTACTTTAATTATTTGCACTATCTAAAATACAAATATGATATAATTACCTTCAATTCACGTAACAAATCTGAAAATGTCACTTTGTCGGCATAATATCCGCCATATTTAGGCAAATTCGCGCCGACCAATCAAAATATATCCCCCTATTGGCCATACTATGTATATACAGTCACTATAGTTATTTCTATTTGTGTTATTAATCTATACTTCGTTTAACGAGAAAGCGTACCTGTTTTACAAGGGCATCTATAAATTTTGGGCGAGGAAAGACAAACCAGAGTTCTATTATTATTGCTAGATTTATATAATTAAAGTACTGTAAATAAAATTGAAATAAAGAATATAATAATTATTAGTAAGAATGAAATAATAATACAAATTTGGTTCGAGATCGGGTACGTTCTCTCGCTAAACGAGGTATAGAAACTAAACTTGTGCGAGTATAAATATTTTTTATTCACAATCGTGCAGTAATATGCCGAATTCTGACTTTTAAAAAGTAGGGAAGTAATTGTTAACCTCATTTTTCAAAAGGGTGGAAAGTATTGTGTAAGGATAGCTGAGGTTTGAAAGTTGACACTTTCCAGCCTCTGCTTTACTCACGCTTAACTTTCCAGGGCGGGAAGATGCCACATATCAGGGCTATTTCCCGTTTTCACCCTGAGAAATCAGTGATAGTTATTTACATGTAAATCAAGCTTGTTTACTTTTTATAAAGGAGATGAAAATATAAATATTATAAATAAGTGTAGATAAATGTGAAATCAAAATATAGGGTTAGAAATCAAATTGACAGTTCATGTGACAAATGAACAAGCCCAGACCATTCGTTTATTTATGTTAGGTTATTATTATTAGTATTTAAATATCATGTACTAATTACTAATTTCCAATAAGGCTGTTGCAAGAATTTTTGTATGACTTTTAAGCACTAAATTTTAAAAGATATTATTAAAGAGCCTCAAATTTGAAAATATCGCGAAATATCCATTAGATAATTTACAATTAAATATTAAAATTTGAGTAATATTTTGAAAAAAGTCAAACAGAATGTGACGTCAGAGTACATACAGTGATAAATTATCGCTTAATTTTATTTATATAAATAACGTAAACTATTTTCCTATTGTCTACGAATGACGTATTGTAAGTACTCTGACGTTACAGGAGTGAGGGGTTGTTTCTCATGACTGTTTCTGATGTTGGTGCCAATAAATATTTATTATTTTTCTTATTACTGAGATAAATATGGCATTCAATTTAAATACTATTTAGAAAATGTGAAACAGGCTCTTAAAATAAAATAGTGAAAAGTTTCATTATGTCTCGGGCTAATGAACCATACTTTCCACCTAGGCTTTAAATTCGGGTACTCGCAATGCTGTTTCCGGACGAGAAACAAGTTTTTTTTTTGTTGGTTTATCCACAAATTTATTAAATAAATCTGTAGCTAGTGTATTAAGTGATTGGTTGTGATTAGGACGGTCTAGGTTCGATTCCAAGTTCAAAATGAAACATAAAACTTGAAAACGATTTCTAATTTTCAAATATCACAAAAATGACTCCTGTAATACCCTTTCCTCCATAGCTTTAAGAGTTCGCGAGGAGACACCCTCTGCTATACGGATATATCGGTATAGTAGCAGACTGGCACAAACAGAAATGAGTAATAAGTTTTGAGTTTTGATGCTATATATATTTAAATGTAGGCATTTATTCTTATTTGGAAAGCAAGAATCAGGCTTTTATTTTATTTTTCTTTCTTTTATTTGAAAGTATTAGAAGGGTACATAATTTTTCTCACTGGTAGAAGGATTATGATAATGTTAATTTTTTGCAGGCTTACTATCAAATATTTATTCTGTGCTTCTTGCATTTAAATTTCGTAGAATCCATTATAAAAATAAACCAGCTTCTTAAAAAAAACACTGTAAATCCGTAAAGTGCTGTTAATCTTGTGTCTCACAAATGATCTCCGTTATCACGAGGTGGCGGTGGCGCACACAAACAGATGAACATCAACCAACAGACCATAAAGCACGCCTTAATCTCGCACTCACTCAAAACAAAACACCGTCGACACGGTGAGAGCGCCAACAAAGAGCATAAAAAATGCGTGCGAAGCTAATCCTCGCTATGCTTTTTTGTTTGTTGGTGTGAACAAACGAGCATCGCGGCGACACATACGCTCTTATGAGTCGGATATAAAAACGTCGCTTTATGGGTCACATTTCCCTACCCTGCCACCGACTCAAATACTACAGATTTAGGAGGGTGTTGTATACCTACGTACAATGCAGGGAACAATCTTTTTATAAATATGAATACCAGTGTCGTAACTAGGAAAATCCAGAGGCGGGTTTTTTCTCAGGAAAAAGGCGCCATGATAAATTCGTAACTTATTTAAAGTAAAATATAAAAAAATCAACAACAGTTACACCTTCGTATTAAAAATAAAATTGTTTTTACAAAAAATGTAAAAAATAATTGGTATAATATAATTAAAAGTTTAACCTACGAGTTTGAGTTTCTTAAATTCATCCAAAACCAGGGTTACTCGTTACTCTTTTTACAAACTTCCGAATTGTCTGAATTATTACTGGTAAAAAAAATATATACCTATTTTAAGAACACCATTTGTACTCTCTTTTAATGCATTTGCTTTTTTTCTCTGCCATCCGGACATCTTTTTCTCAGTTGAACTCATTATTAAAATGATATTTTGAATTTAATAAAACAGCACAGAAGATAGTACACAGTTAGGATTGCCAACTTTACAAAATTACAGAAAAGGAAATTTTTCGGTCATCTTTTTCTGAATTGTGTAGGATTAAAAAATTACGAGAAAAAATGCGCCGCAGGCGATTTTATGAAAATTTTCAAGGTCAAACGTGTTTTAATGCAAGATAATATAGAGTTTCTTTACAATAAAGCAAATTTAACAAATTAAAAAAAAAATTAAAATCAATAGTTTATGAAGTAAATAAGTAAAACACAATAAGATATCTAACCTTAAAATGTTAACTGCCAATATCTAAATTTACTTTTAATTTTTTAAACTGACGAAGCAGTTATTTAGGGCTAGTAAATTATAATAAAATATTAACGAGAATGAGAGCATGAGCATGAGAGTAACAATTAACAAATTTGACAAGTCAACACTAGTTAATGCTACACATCAATAATTCAAAAATTCTATCGTTATTTCAGTACATTATATAAAATGTGAAATAATTATTTCATTTTCATATTTATAATAAGAAAAATATTAATAACAAAATTTACTATAAAAGGACAAATCGCGTCCTTTCCTGGTTTAAAAAAGGAGAAGGACAAAATATGCTCAAAAAAGGACTGTCCTTTCCAAAAAAGTCAGTTGGCAACCTTATACACAGTAGACAGTAGCATAGAAAACACTCCAGACAGTCCAGACGCCTGCATTTACAACTTGTGTCTTGTCAATGTGGCGATGTGAAAAAGAAAATAGTATTCAACAAATAAAACTAATTAAACTTACTATTTAATATATTTATGATAAAATTAATAGGTATATTAAAATATTAAAAATATTAGGATCAAAAGGATTGCAGATTGTATTAATATTTTTTTGTTTATAAGATCAAATTAAAAAAAAAAAAACATAATGATTTTAATTAAATTATTGAAAAAGGCGCCTATGTCTTGAAAATTTTCACAGGGGGGTGAGCGCACCCACCTAACCCCCCCTTAGTTACGTTACTGATGAATACACATTTTTCAAGAGTACCTACTCGTATACGAATACATTTTTCCAATTTGTTTCACTAGATTTCAGTAATGATGATGTATATTGTATGCAATGGAATCATTTTTTTTTTTTATGAAAGTTCGACTTAATAAGTATTGTTTAAAAAATATTCTTATGTTTGAATAAATTTCTGATAACTTTGTCGCCTTCTCCAGTTTTAGGATAGAATTTGTTGAAATGTTGATTACATGACTGAAAATTCATGCTTTCTTTCTTATGATTAATTATTTTCATTCTATTTTTTTATAACTTCGTAGGCGTTGGCGCAGTCGAAAGGATTAGATCATTTGATCGTAAATATATACAAATATAATATAAACATACTCAAAAAATACTACTTTCTTTTCTCTATGTTTATACATTCAGGGTGATGAATTTAGTATTACGTGCAGATCGAATTCACCTGTAATTCATTACTGTTAGTCATAAAATTTAACTTCTGATTACACTGGGAAAAGTCCATTAAGTTTTGGTACCAATCAGCAAATTGGAAGTGCTATTTTCTTCAAGCTCTAAAGAGTTCTTTTTTTGGAAAACTACTACTTTATTACATTGGTTTTTTACCTCCCGCTACCCTTGGTAAGGGAGGTATAGGGATCGTGCTAAAAATCACATATTGCGATTTTAGTAAATGACCACGTTTTAAGGACTCCTATACCCCAATTTTACCATTTTCACGATGATGTCTGTATGTGTGTATGTGTGTGTGTGTGTGTATGTGTGTGTGTGTATGTGTATGGATTTTGTCTTCGCTCTAACTCAAATACTATCATTCGGAAAATCCTGAAACCTTGTATTTCTATCCTATTCTAATATGAAAAGAGGCCATTAGATTTCGGTGTAAATCGGATAACCGGAAATGGCACTAATATGAAAAGAAGCCATTAGATTTCGGTGTAAATCGGATAACCGGAAATGGCACTTTACCTGAAGCTCATAATGGTTTTTCTTCAAACAATACCATTAAAAAACTAATCACTTCAATTTAATAATAGTGACATTTTAAAAAGAAAATAGTAAATAAAGCAATAGCTTTCTGCAATGGAACAGTTTGCAGCGTCAGTAAATACGTAGGTATGTATTTAAATTAATAAAAATTAAATAGAGGGAGGTTTTGTGTTGGCCACATCAGATTTTTTTTTTCGTAAACGATTCAAATATTTCTTAGTCTCGAATTCTTTTAGGTAATATATAATACATTTTAAAATAATGAAACAAATTTTATACGTATTTACTATTTATTTATGGCCGTGTGCCTTAGTGTCTCGTCGCGAATTTGGGTACCTGGGTTCGATTCTGACAGACGCCATAATATATTTCGAATTTTAATTGACACAAAAGTGACCCCTGTGGTACACTCTCCTCGCCAGCAACGAATGCTCATGAGGTGATACCAGGTAAATTCTACACCGATATCTTCGTACAAAACACATTGACACACGCAGCAATTGGTAATATGCTGTGATGAATAATTTTTATTTTTTAAGGAGTAAATAAATATATAATCACGGCATGCCATATTACCCATTTTTGGATGTGCCATTCTGTTTTGTGCACAGATATCGGTAATGATGATAACCTAATATATTCGTATCGTGTGGGCGTTTACCAGGCGTCATTCATTGCTAACATAAACCACAATGGTCACTTTTTTGCCATTTAAATTTCGAAATAATTTTGGCGTCGTTCTGGACCGAATACGGGTCCAAATATTTGCAACCAGATTATAGATATAATTTTGCTATTGTCCCTTGACTATTGTCCTCATTATAATAACGTGCAAAAGGAGAAGTTAAACATTGAACATTTCTTTTTCTTTCGATTTCTTCTCATCTTTTTGTAAATGTCTTGTGTGATATTTATTAATAAAGGCAATGGGTTTCTATAGCTGAAAATGATGATTGAGTGAGAAATAGAGGAAAATCTTTATAGCATTAAGGCAGGGAGATGCGCGCAGAACATGTCTGAATGTCGGGATATTTATGACTGGATCGTGCTTATTCTTCCAACTCCTGCGTCTAGATGAACTGCAGAACCACGTGACAGAATCTCTAACTATGAACCAGCAGGAAATGTTGCTCCTAACCCATTTCCTATCTACAAGACCTTTATTAAAGATCCATCCTACCTATTTTCCCGAACTTTAATACTTATTTGTATCACTGTTCCAGAAACTGCAGTTTTGCAGTTTGCGAATACGAATATATTTAAATACGAGCACTTGAAAAACAGTTTCTGAACGTGTAATACACAAGATTTTTGTGCCAATTTTTACCATAAATTTATTAAATTAATTAATTTCTCTGCACTTTATTTCATGTTAAACAACCTAAAAAATGAACATATCTTTTTATACCCAAATGATTCAAGCAGCCAATGCACGTCATTAATAAAAATTGAATAAAAGTAACTAGATGTGTGACGTCATGTACTGGTACGTTTGCAGAGGTTTTAGAATCTTTATGAAAGGAGTTATACAGATTGCAATCTGTCACATCTACAAAATAAATACTATATTTTAGTCACTGTCCATTTCTATTTAAATTATTTTATAATACTAACCTTATTTATACTTATGTATGCCATATAAAAACAATAAATAAAAATGAGCCGAATTTCAAAAAAATATGCCGAATTCTTCTGATTGATTAGAAGTGCTACCTTTGGCAGATTCATAGAATTTGTGTTTGCGTTGACGGTAACGTTGCGTTGTTGCGTTGCGTTTAACATTACTTAATTGTAAATAGGCCTTTACAACGCACAAAAATGTTTCAAACACGATACAAATATTTTTCAAATTGCCAAATAATAACTTTGACAGTATAAACATACAAATTATCAATGTTGCCAACTATAGAACAAATTAAACGAATAATATAACGTTAATATACATTATTTATATATTATTCATGTCATATACGATAAGTAATGAACTCTACTATTCATCTTAATAATAATTATATAAGGCCATACACTTTTTGACGGTTAAAAATGATTGAAATTTTATTTGATTTGATTTTTATGCATTAAAGTTTTTACACTAAGTGATGACGTGTATTGGCTGCTTGAATGTTTTGGGTATAACGATTTTGCATTGCTTAAAATGTGTAAAACTTTTATATTTATCGAAAATATATCATACAAAAACGTTAGTTATACAGGGTTTGGTAGAAAGAACGGACACTTTTTAAAACGTTACAAAATTGATACTTTTTGTTTAGAAAAAATTTATTGACAAATTTGAGTTCATAATGATAGCATTTTACAAAATCAAGTGTGGAAAACAACATATTGCATATGGTGTCCGTTATCATTAATGCATTTCTAGAGGGACTGCTGTTCCCGTGCTATATCGATATGATAGACAACTTATTTGTACCTGAATTACGAAGAAACCGTGTTCCTATTCCACGTGTGTGATTTCAGCAAATGTGAAACCGGCTCATTGCCGTGAGCCGTGGCCGTGAGGTACATTTAAAGGAGCCTTGCTGTCTGACATTATGTTGATTGTTGCTCTTTTGAGACCTTTATTTAAATTTATTTAAGAACGGATTTATTGAATAGACTTCTGCTTGAAATGATTGGAACTGGTTACTCTGGTTTCCTTTATTTGGTAACCTGGATCAAAAACATCCACTCCAGGTTCTTTTTTACCTCTCGCTAAGAGAGGTATTGGATTTATGACAAAAATCGCACATTCAGGTTTTAGTGAATAAGCATTTTTAAGGTCACTGGAATCCGATTTTAACATTTTTACAGTGATGTCTGTATGTGTGTGTGGATGTGTGTGTGTGTATGTATGTGTGTGTGTGTGTGTACGTGTGTATGTGTGGATGTTGTAGATACGGTTACTCAAATTCTATAAGACTAAAAATGAATTTAACTATGTATTCCTTAATCTGACATTAATGGGAAGAGCTGATAAGGTTTAGGTAACAATTGGACAACCGGGGGTAGTTTCTTAAATAATATTTTAAATATCATTTTTTTGGAAATTTATGATATTACAAATATTAAAGAATATAAAATTCTCTAACTAAAACAATGAACATTTTTATTATATCTGTAGATTTAGAGATAGACTGAATTATAAATATATAAAATAATCTATAGTATAATGAATCAATCAGCCTATGAAAACCACTTGAAAAATTAAAATGTTGTAATTGACATAAATGTCAATGTCAAAAATCCAGACATTACTGAAGACTTTTTCTGGGAAGTACATTTAATATTTCTTACTTTATCATTAAATAAATATTTAAAATTATAGATAGATATACGAGTAGAATTCGTACATGGACAAGTCGAAATGTAATAGTAATATAATATGCTGTTGTTATAACGAGGAAAAGATTCCGTCAACATCTAAAATTGGTATAAAAAGGAAGGGGATTCATTTATAATATATATACAGGGTGTTTCATTTAAGGTACAAATGCATTGGTATCTCGAGAACCGAAAGAGCTACGAGGTTGGTTAAATTAGACAAAAGTTGCCCCATTAGGAAGCTATTTTAATGGAGTTTTGTTATTTGCGAAAAAATGCATAGGTCACTAGATACAGGTGAAAATATAAATTTCGCGATTTTCTTTTTTTGCTTATAACTTTGTTATATGAAATAATACGAGATTCTGGTTTGCACTTTCTTAAGGCACTTTTGTATGGTGAATTTGCACAAGTACTCAAATTTTTTTTATATGTAACCATTTACGAGTTACTGATAGCAACTTTTATTTTTCATATGGAGGTCATATTAAGCTATGGCACTTTTAAATAGAGATTTTTTTAGCTTTACAATGATATAAAACAATAATAATTTATTTTAATAATTAACAGAAAAATTAATAAAAATTGTTATTTATACTAAAATTAAATTGAAAAAAGTAAATCGAAGGCTGCTATGGAAAAAACAAATAACAAAAAAGTGCAACAATTGAATTTCTGAATTTTACTTGACAATAGTAGATTATTACGAGTAATACACGAATTTTGACAACGAATGTAACAACTCAACATATCATATTTTTCCCAACGAGAAAAATTCATTTTTATTACTCGTAATAATCTACTATTGTCAAGTAAAATTCAGAAATTCAATTGTTGCACTTTTTTGTTGTTTGTTGTTTCCATAGCACCCTTCGATTTACTTTTTTCAATTTAATTTTAGTATAAATAACAATTTTTATTAATTTTTCTGTTAATTATTAAAATAAATTATTATTGTTTTATATCATTGTAAAGCTAAAAAAAATCTCTATTTAAAAATGACATAGCTTAATATGACCTCCATATGAAAAATAAAAATTGCTATCAGTAACTCGTAAATGGTTAGATATAAAAAAAATTTGAGTACTTCTGCAAATTCACCATACAAAAGTGCCTTAAGAAAGTGCAAACCAGAATCTCGTATTATTTCATATAACAAAGTTATAAACAAAAAAAGAAAATCGCGAAATTTACATTTTCACCTGTATCTAGTGACCTATGCATTTTTTTGCAAATAACAAAACACCATTAAAATAGCCTCCTAATGGGGCAACTTTTGTCTAATTTAACCAACCTCGTAGCTCTTACGGTTCTCGAGATACCAATGCATTCGTACCTTAAATGGGACACCCTGTATATACATAATTCATAATATAACCTTCAGAAATACCGCCGATCTCATCAATGAATTGGAAGAATCTCGAATATTTAGAAAAATAGAAGGAAACTTGTTCATAGAATGAAATGAAAAATAAAAGAATAGATGTAATTAAAATTTTTTGTGTGTACCAGAAATGTTAAATACAACAAATTTTATTAATCCGCAAAGAAGTACAGAGAATCTTTTTGGAAGAGCGATCCTCCCGGCTTTGTACTAACTAGTGATGGATTGTAATTTTGGTGCCCCTACAATGCCTGAGCGTAAACGACGGGCCTGACAATCAGTCTTTTCAACAAGTGAAGCATTTTTATATTATCGCAGTAATAAAACAATTCTTCTATAAAAGTTTTCTTAATCAAACTCCCCCTAAATCTCTCTGTTCTTTCACACCCCTTGTAGGACAAGGAAATTACCTTTGCTGCAAATGCATATTACACATGCAACGGCGGCGGTTAGGGGTTGTCTACAGGGGATTTACCCCAGGTCACGTGATCGCTGCGGTTGCGTGGGAGTACCGTGGCAACCGATGTAAATGTTTCATGATCAACAGAGTTGAGATATGGAATTCTGTTTTTTCTTTGTCTAGATCGGGGTTTATTTATTTATTTATTTAGGGGAAGAAGTAATTTAAGAATTTGGGGGAGGAAATTTATGGCTGTTGATAGATATTTTTAGTGGTGTAAGACATGGAGCACGAACAAGAAAAATCACTATTCTATTAAAGAAGGACGAATGCTACAAAAATATTATATTACTTGCCACTCTCATTTTTAGTGGTACGTAACCATGAAATTGACACAAAATTAATGAATAATAATAAAATAAATGCATGTTTGAACTGTCAGAATTATGCCATTGAATGAGCCTGTTTCACATTTTTCAAAAACTATTTTAAATGAACGTTTATGGAATGATTTTCTTAGTAATAATTTTTATTTTAATAATTTGTTGTTATTTGTGGAAACAATTAAATAAAAAGATTGGCGTCCTGAAAAACTAACCCCCCACTCCTGTGACGTAGAAGCACATACATTACATCATTAATAGCCAATAGGAAAATAGTTTTTCCATCACCTACGTTTATTCATATTATTTATATAAATAAACGTAGGCTAAAATTTGTCACATGTTAATAACAAAATCTTTTAATTTGACATTTGACGCTGACATTGCTCAATGTAAATGAATAATAAAGTAATAATGGCTAATTCAAATTATACTCAAGCTAAATCGGACAATTAACCGAAGGTCGATAGCTGGATGATGACTGAATTTATATCAGAATGATTGTTTTACTGCTACCGAAATAAGGGGTGTTAAAGAGTTGAGGTAAAATAAAATATAAAAACTGAATTTATTATATAAATTGATAATATATTTTACTTTAAAATTCTGGTCGTTATTCTTATTTGACACTTGTTTGATAACTTTGACAATACACTTGACACCTTAGAACCGCTGAAGATGTATGTACTCTGACGTCACATTCTGTTTCAGATCACGTGACTTATTCAAAATTTTATCCAAATTTCAAAAATTAATTGTAAAATATCTAAAGGATATTTCGTGATATTTTCAAATTTGAGGCTCTTTAAAGAACAATATCTTTTAAAATTTAATACTTAGAAGTCATATAAAAATTCTTGCAACAGCCCTATTATTGGCAGCTTTTATTCTTGATAAAAACGTTCTATTTATCAATCAAAACTCAATAAATAGTAATATAATAATTACGAAATCTCTTTTATTGATATTAATTATTTGTGATCGTACCTGAAGTTTATAAACATAGAAATGGCCTTAACGATCAAGGAGAATTTCTTTCTTCATATATTTAAAATTCTTTTTCCTTGATCGTTAAGGCCATTTCTATGTATATAGAAATCTCTTTTAATTAAAATAAATTAATATCTATCAAAATAAATGATTTTTTCTGACAGTTCAAACATTATTCATTTATTTGTAATTTTGTTTCATTTTTATGGCTGTCGCTACAAATGAGCAATATTTATAAAATTTCAAATTTGGTTTTACAGGTTAAAAAATATGCAAAATAAAATCTGACTAATGATTTAGGTGTAGAATTTAATTATCTACAACTAGGATTTAAAACATTTTTGTCGAAAATTTAATATATAACTACAGCAAAATAATAATAAAAAAATACCAACACATTTCAAGTAGAAACCCGGCATGATAATATTGACGCTTAAACCCATTTTAAATTAGATATACAACGTACTTACGAAGAGCACAAGATATGAGGATATTTTATTTTGTTTCAAATTGACAAAACAATGAATGTTATTGTCATATTTCTTTCTATGGATACTTCAAGGGCATTTCAAATATCTTCAGTTTCTTCATTGGATAATTGAAAAAAGGTTAGTATTATTATGATATCATTAATAATATTTAATGGTCCAATTCAAATAGGTTTCGGTGAATACCATATCTATTTCCATTTAAAAATAACTAATATAGCCCTATGTGAAGCCTGTTATTTCCATGTTTTTTTTTTTCGTGTTCGCAATTATTATTGGTTATTTGCTAAAAAAAAAAATAACAACTTTCTTACAAAACAAGGCTGGTAATAGTATTAAATTTCCAAGTACTTTATAAATCATAACAATTTCTACTGAATTCCACCATGTACAAAAATGAATTCTATTTCCTGGAAATTATTTTCAGCGTTGAAAACACTATTAGAAGAATTTTGTGCGTCATATACCTACGAAGTACATTCTTGTAAAAAATACCCATATTACAATTGAAAACCTTTGCAGTATTTATAAAATGTTATATGAAAGATATAAAAAATAAAATGTCCAAGAATAAAAAAGAAATTGCACACAAAATGAATGAAGTTTGGAATACTTTTACAAAGAAGTGAAGGGTTCAAATAAATACGAATCAACAATATAGTACAATTTTGTGGATTAAAACAATAACAACCAATGGCAATATATCTTAATTGTAGAAATAAATGTTGTAAACTCAACAAGATATTTACCTTTCTGGTGAAACTTGACATTCTACATTATTAATGTGGCTTATTACTCGTAATAGCAGTAATTACGAGATTTGAACTATCTATATCGCAAATAAAGTTCTTCATAATTTACTGACAATTTTCATTGGCTATTATTTTAATAATATTTTTGTTTCGTGACATGAAATTGGTTTAATGGAAACAGATTTTTATACAGTTTGACTTTGGTTGTTATTGTATATAAAATTATAGCGTTTTAGCTGAGAACAGAATTTTATTAAAGCCAAAAATTGGCAATAGTTGCAATTATATTAATCCAAAGAAATTTTTGTCGTGTAGAACCGATTCACTACCTAAATAATAAAGTAATTTTGTAAAATTTTGCAAATAGCACCTAAAGAAAAAAGAATGTGACAAAAATTGTATAGCGTTATAAATCATAACATAATAATATAATGTATTTCATAAAAATCTTACACTATTTATATTAATTATTGTAGTAGTATTATATACAGACGCGGCTGAAGTTTGTAAACCTGTCTGTTATTTGCATATCGGCTGTTTGTTTTTACGAAAAAGAAATTTTATTCATTATTTTAAACTATGATGAGTGAGCGCTATCGTATTCCTAATAAAAC
This sequence comes from Ophonus ardosiacus, assembly GCA_943142095.1. Classification (NCBI taxonomy): domain Eukaryota; kingdom Metazoa; phylum Arthropoda; class Insecta; order Coleoptera; family Carabidae; genus Ophonus; species Ophonus ardosiacus. The sequence continues at coordinate 39,464,723 of OW964830.1, forward strand.
AAGTTAAAAATCGCACGGTAGTTTAGTTTGTTGTGATATTTAGCATTGGCTTGACGTATATTTCTGTGTATTAAATGATAATATAGAAACTAATCCTTAAAGTGAAATATAAAAATGTGTATAAATGTGTTTTCCATTACCAGGTAAGTACAGTTACCATAATTTCATCTATGAAATGAATTCTATAAATGAGATATTTATTTAAAATACATACGTATACGAGTACATATCTTGAAACATTATTATATAGTTACAATACATACATACATTAGTTGATGTTATGTTACTAAATATGTGTATTTAATATTGAACCAATTTATCTTGTGATTTTAACCAAAAATGTCCGTGATTACATTTAAAAAACTTATTGTGGACCTACATAAACCAATTTCATTGTTTATTTTTCACAGAATTTCTTAGAGTGCACTTTGTAAACAAATGATACTATACTTTTGATCTAAAGTAACTAATAAAATCAATTTATATTTGCAAAAAATTGTCATATGCACTTGCAAAATTATTTTAAGATCGTAATATTTATATAACATTAAATATGAAAACTAGGTATACGATACTAACTTTACCGACAATGGATGCGAATTACATGTAAATTTTATGTAAAATACTGTCTGCTATATAGAATGTACTGCAGCAAATTAAAATCCTTTATAAAACTGCGCAAAGAAATGTCATTCTCTTTGAAGTCTGACTTGGCAATGTTTTTTTCTCATTGTGATGTCTTTATTGTCATGACACTTTGTTCGTGCTACAACTATAATAATTTCTATGAAAGAATTCAAGTTGTAGGAAAGTTTAACAGCTGGTTAATGTCAGGCATTCATGTAAAAGGTACAGCCGTTATTTCTGTAATTATTTCCTTTTAAAGTTTCCTAGAAAGAAAAAGAAATGTAAAATTGTATGCATTCCCACCGCAGAATGGAACTTTAACGAATTCCGGGCGTTAGGGAAGAACTTCAAAACACACCATTATCGTCCCTATAAAATTTAATTCCGAACAACCCCTGTGAGACACGGAGCTTTGCAATATTAATCTCTACAGGAGGGTAAAGACCCTTTAAACCACCCCACATTCTACATCCCTGGATTTATCAAATAAGATGATTTTTTCAAGAGCACCTGACCCCGGAATTTAATGGGATATTTTAATATCGCATAAAATTATTCAGAGAATCTTTCCCATTTTTTAAAGTCCCCAAATTTAATATTTAAGACCATTAATAATAGTACTCCCCATAGCATTTTCAAATATAGGTGTGTTAAAAGTGTCGCCCATCCTTTTAGGATTTGATTCAAGGGCGCCAATTAAGAGTGGAAAATTTTCTGATTGTCCTTGATAGCAAGTTAATGAAAAAAAATAAAATGTATGAACATTTAATAGTTATAGGATTCTTATGAGTATAATAAACTGCCGCGGGGTTTAAAGACATCTACGGCTTGTTATAATTCATAAAATCCGAGGTTTATTCAATACTTTATCGGTTTCATACAATGAATACATTACTAATAAATATATTTTTTCGCGATCGACCAGAAAATGTTTCTGATGTCTTTTGAGACCGAAAATTTCTTCCTTACTTAGCTAGCTCGGATAATTGTTTATAAGGGATCAGAAAGTAACTTTACCGATCCCGTGATCAGTAAAGCTAAATGTTTCCATGGTGATCAGTTGTTTATTTATTTATTTCTTATTTCCTCGCAATAAAAAATAAAATAATACATAACCTATATATTTTTATTTATTCTTTTTTCAGGACTGCGAAAAGATATTATACCCAACATGACCTGAAAGTGTCTTTACTGGGCTTACAAGCTTCCGAAGCTCGCCTACGACTCTCTAGACTATGCTTGCTCACCCAGTAAAGTATCTCTTTCAGGTCTTGGTACATAAATTACTATTTTATATTAAAATTACTTTATTGCTCATGTTTATTATTTTAGAATAAAGTGAACCGTGTTAAGAACGAGGTACTAACGTTATCTGCATGTATTAATGAAGAGCGTTATACGTGCTTTCATTTAATTTTATTTTATAGACTGTTGTTGATATGCCAGTATGGTAATAATATTATCATACGTAATATAACAAGTGATATGATTATCATCGATGATATTTTCGGTTTCACGAGCAATATCTTCGATTATTAATCATATCACGAGCTTATATTTAATGAGAGAATATAATGAATTTTTGTTCAAATTAACTGCCAATGTTGTAAAAATCCCTTTATTAGTAACGAATGTAAATAAGGTGATAATTTCTTTGTTTTTATCATCGCTGTGATAGACATGTAACTAGGGAAATTCTGAATGTTGATTGGCGGAAAACATGTCACGTGACTAATGAATTGTATTCTCGTACATATACAGTTATCTTAGTTACCAGCCTAAGCTTAGTTTTGTATATGCAAACAAAGGCTTAATATCCTGAAACCGGTAAACTTATTTAAAAACAAATAATATTAGAAAACATGATATTTTCCACATCATTTGTCAGAAAATGTGGTCCTACTCAAAGGAAAAATTTAATAAATTATTAGGAAACTCACCATGTTTCACAAGATGCTGGCTTAGACCAGTTAGAGTCCGTGCGTTTAGAGAAAAAACATATCAGAGCAGTACAAGTTGTACACTATACAACCTACAAATGTTGTCTATAAAATATCACTCGCTATAATAAACAACAAAAATCGAAATCAAAAAAACTAAAAGCATTTTGATATTACACAAAACAAAATTACAACAATTACAATAATTACATTTCTAAAAATACCTGAACACTATACAGCTTCTATCTGTTAAGTTAAAACATCATAATATCCCTACTTTCACAAGTTGGACTCGCCCGGACGAATTTTGCTCGCGTTTCACTCTTATTCGAGCTCATCAGTGTGGTGTAAATGACGGCTCTTTGCAGAGACAATAACTAACTGAGCACGGCATAAGATATACGTACTATCAGATACTGAAATCTAATGTTTACTCCTTCGAATATTTCGAGAATATGAAAATATTTAATTAAAAATGTACACTCGGAAATATTTTCATGAATATTAGGTTTTTTGGTTCGAGAATTTCATCGGTGAAATCGTTCAACCCGTGTCTCATATCAATTTTTGGGTATGAGAGATGGTCGGATTTAGAGGACTTACAAATAAAAGGCGATTTTTTTACAATAATTTATGGAAATTTTCAAACCACTGGTCGATATCTCGTTTCATTTTCTAGATATTTGCATTCAGAGTTACGAATTTGAACCTCCTAAATTAAGCTGAATTTGAGATGTAGCTATGCTTCACCTTTTTAGTGGGTCATTAATAATTTATAAAAACTTTTTTAACTGTTTCACAGAACATAAAGGTCTAAAAATGGCCGGTTGCACCAACGTAACTTCAAAATTAAACTTGGCATAAATTGACAATAAATGAAATGCCAAATGAATTATAATGTGTATAGTATTAATAAAAAAAAGTAAATGCTTATACTGACAGTTTTATAATTAATTACTTATATCCCTATTAATAAAGTTACAGTAAAAGTTGATGCTATAAGAAAATACTTATTTGTCAAAAGTTTGTACTTATAATAAAAATAAGTAGGCAATCACGTAAAACTGTATTAAGAAAATGGAGTTGATTATTATAGTATTAAGTATTTATATTTATACTTATAAATTTAGTAAGATATTTGTCATGCTTATGGGGAGGGTAAGAACTAAAATTTCAATGAATATTTTAATTTAAAAAAATGTTCTACGCTGTACGAGGCCGTAAAGATTATTATTATTAAATTCGTAGAGAAAATCTCAGTAAACGAGATTTTGTGAAATTGTATCGCTTACTCCCGAAAGTGTGGAATGGCTATCAGAACACTTTCTTTTTATTATTAATTAAATATTTATAATTATAGATACATACCAGGTGTCTACTTGAAATCCGTAATATAGGGAATATAATGTTATTTTTTTCATTTTGTTATAGTTACTGACCTATTAAATTTAGAGAAAAGTTGTAATTAAAAAAGTTGTCCAGAATTACAAACTACAAACTAAAATTAATCACAATTTCATTTTATTTTACGAAAAAAAAAAAGAAACGCAAATTAAAATTCGCAATTTACAGCATATTTCAGAGTGCCATGCAATTACAGATGTTTTATTTGTTTTAATTTGACATTTCACTTTTGACATATTATTATTATTATTATTATTAGTTAATTTTGTATGTTTATAATAATATACCATTCATGAATTATTTTGTACTTTCTTTTGCGTTTAATTATACTTTTAATAATTATGTAAAATTATTTATTGACAAGAGTAGAATTATGAGATCTGCCAAATAAAAAAATTAAACATCAGTATTTCAATGGCACACTGAAATTTGCTGTAAATTGTAAATTTTAATTTCCGTTTTTTTTTTTTGTAAAATAAAATGAAATTGTGATTAAATTTAGTCTCATATTGCGTAGATTTTAATTCTGAAGAATTTTTTTATTTACAACTTTTCTTTAAATTGAATAGGTCAGTTACTATAGTAAAATTTAAAAAATAGTATTGTATTCCCCATATTACGGATTAGAGTAGACACCCGGTATATTACATATACCCATCAGAATTACTACCAATCTCAATCAATGAATTTGAAGAATCTCGAACATTGAGAATAGTAGGAGGAAACTTATTTATAGAATGAATTAAAATATATATTTATAAATAAAATAATTATATCATCATATACCCATTTCTGAGTATGCCACAATCTGCTTTATCGCAGACATCGATAATAATGATGACATATTTGTACTGTGCGGGCGTTTACCAGGAGTCACCTCACGGGCACTCATTGCTGGCGTAGAGAGTGCACCACAGGGGTCACTTTTGTGCCATTTAAAATTCGAAATATTTGGTGCCGGTCGGGATCGAACCCGGTTCCCCAGGTTCGCGACCTGACACTCTGGCACGCGGCCACGGGACCCCATAATAGATTAAATTTGAATTTTTATGTGTAACAGAAATGTTAAATACAATATGTACTTATATAGCCTTATGGAAATAGCGAAAGGTTTTGTGCTGGCCACAATATATTTTTTCATTAATATTTTCGACCTTGCGCTACTTTCAAAACTAAACATTTTTAAAATTTCAGAAACCTATATAGAACTGAATTTCAGATTAGTTTATTAACTTTCAATAAATAAATATTAAAATGGAACTGTTAACAAATGTCAAAATGTACATTTTTTACAAACACACTGCTTACTATTGTATTTCATACGAAGGTAGATATTATAAGTATTAGCATCTGGTCATTAATATGAAAATAAGTATTGTAATTCTTGCTGATCCTGATAAGCAAATGCTACTACTATTTATTTATTTATTTATTCAACAATCTATCCTACAGAACTATAAAGTTCCAATAAATACTTATAAGTATTATAAGTATTTATTTATTGTTATTAATACCACCCAATATATTGTCAAAATTTCGATTAACATATTTTTGTTTAAGCCTAGCTTAAAATTTAAGCCTTGTGGGTGCAACTGGGCATTAGTAACCTATAAAAAATAATTACATTTTGCATATCTGTCTGCATTTGCAGTATGACTTTGGCAAACACCTATAATATCACCACTCTCCCAGATAACCACTTCCCTTTATCTTATTCGATCACATGCTCCACACATCTCGTTCTTGGTTTGAAACTCGTTTCCATTCTCATAACCATTTAACACATCTCGAAGCTCCATGCAGGATCCTGGAGCCGTAGCTCGGTAATGCACTGGAACCTGGTGATGTCCCAGAGAAACTCTCTTGTCTCGTAGTCATGGAGATGCGAGTCACATCCTATCAGACACTTTCTACCGAATTTCCTCTCGCAGATAGATAAAGATTATGCTAAAGAGAAGATGAGATGAGGGGAAATAGACTATTAGGAGATGTTATAATGCAGAGAACGGCATTTTTGGAGATTAATAATGTAAATCGTAATGTTTTCGAAAGAAGTATACACTTTTTTAATTTCTGAAAGTAGTAACATATGTAACAAAAGTTTTGAAAAAAAATCACGCTCCAAATTTCATTACTAAAGAAGGTCTAATCTAGATACAGTGGATACATAACAATTTTAAATCTAAATTTCAAATTTAAACCATATATTGCTACCTACGGAGTTCCTCAAGGTTCTAACCTTAGTCTACTATTATTTATTCTCTTCATTAAGTAAATCGAAGATACATTATTATTACAGAAAGATATCGATAATATCCATGCTTGGTCTTTATCCTTGGTTGTAAGAGTAAAAGTAAATTAATGAGTTATTTTGTTAGAAATTTTTTTTACACTACTCAGTATAAAAATGGATATTGTGTTATTGAAAGAGTTGACCGCAGTTTACATACTTAAGCGTTTTATTTGATACAAAACTGAAGTTCAATGAACACGTATGTACTGTAGTAAGATCTGCATATAAAAACTTGGAATTCGTAATGCGTTGTTCACAGACTTTTACTAAAATACGTACAGGATGAAACAAATTCGAGGTCCGTATATGAAAAACTTTCTTATTATACACCCTACAGAAAATTGATGTAGGGCTTTAGGGGCCAACTTTTTGAGACAACTTTAATAGGCACCACAGGAATTTTTGATCGTCTTTTGTTTTTAAGCTACAGGCTAAATCTTGTTTTTCGCTTATTTTGAAAATACCTCATATCTCGCTTATTATGAGAGATACAGAAAAAAATGTTTAGATAATTTTTATACAGTTTTTTACGTAGAATAAAGTGGTGTAATTAGATTTTTTCAAAACTTAATAATTCTCGAGATATAACACAAACATAATATTTTTTAAATATTTGTTGAATAGAACAGTTTTGGACCTCTGGTATGATTGACATACGGAGTAATCTAAATCTGCTCTGTTTTTCATATTTGTTTTTGGACCTCTGGCAAGGTTGACATGTTGAGTAATCCAAAACTGATCTATTCTTAGACGTAAGTTTACTGATGATGGTAACTTAGTGGCAAAATACGTATCTAGTTTTAGCATCTTTAGTTTAGGTTTAGGGATTTTTTTTAACTATTATCTATTTAACCTGAGACTCCAATAAAGTTTTATTAAGTAGATGTAACATCGTTCAGAGACTAAAAACAACCTGCTTCGCATTGAAGATAATTGTCCCGTATCAGTATTCTTATCTTCTTAGGTTATAGGAACAAATCCTTATGTCAACATTTCAATAAAAAAATTATTTTTATTTAATGAGAAAGCCTAACTTTTTTCTCAAAACTTTTGTTACATACTTTAGGTATATTTTAAAATTAAGATGTGTAATACCATTCAAAAATATGGGTACATCTGTACTACGGTTATTTTAACAGTAAAAATTATATGAACGTGATGATCCACTAGTTAGGTCTACATTTTTTGTTTATAGCAAACTATCCTTTGACCCTTTGTGAAATACATCATCTACATCTACTAGATATTTCCCTTTGTCTATGATGTAAACTGTCACGGAGAATACGGATAAAAGTCTTGCTGACATATCTTCTTTGAATACAAGAATCCATTCTATCCGCGTCAATCAGAGATTTCAAACAGAGAGTCTCTAACTCATGTGTCAGTTTGGGTGAGTTGGAGTGACTGAGTGTCCGTGTTCATTACTCTGAGAAGATCAGGGGCTGGCAGGGAGTCACTGCAGGACAAGTCATGCGGAAAAGGTTCTGTCGCACTTGCTCCAGTATTATTCAGACACTGTGACCGACAAGCAGCGAATATCAAACTTTCACAAGGAAAACGATAATAAAAAGGTTGTGCCTTTCACAGAAATTACTCAAAATGTTCAAAATCGCCCTGCAAAAAGTTACAATGTAGGAACTTTTTATCACATACGATACCGATGTTTTAACATTCTATTGGTGACGTGGTGCCACCAACTGGTTTTAAATTTAACACCAATTTTATAATAAAGCTATCATCCTTAATTCATAAATAAATAAAATAAATATATCATCACGGCCTATTACCCATTTCTGGGTTTGCCAGTATCTACAACACATGTAGACTTCGGTAATGACGACGATATATTTTACCCTGTGAGCGCTTACCAGGCGTCACCTCACGGGCACTCATAGCTGGTGTGGAGAGTGCACTACAGGGGTCACTTTTGTGCCATTTAAAATTGGAAAAAATATTTGGCGTCTGTCGGGATCGAACCCGGTTCCCTCGAGTTCGCGACCAGACACTCAGGCACGCGGCCACGGGAGCCCCTTAATTCATCGGTCATAATATTTTGAACCGTTAATAAGAGATACCCACAGTCTCTGCCATTTCTCAAACCTTGATCAAATTTGTTTTTTTTTTTTTTTCAATGGTAATAGCAGTGGCGTATTAAGGTATTTTGGGGCCAGAAGCCCGCTTTATAAGTAAAATTCAGCAATCATTGAAACTAAACTTTTATTTTTAATTAAAATAGTGTAATGACAAAAATATAATTAAAATGACATCTTTCTTGTTTTGGTACTGGCAAAAATATTAAGTGTCGTCAAAATTAATTTGATTTAAAGAGTTTTTTCGTTGCATATAATCAAAGCGTTTAATTTTGCGTGGGATACTGTAAACCTGCAGTAATCCTTCACTCTCTTCAGTGCTGAAAAGGATCTCTAGCCAGTATAGTTAGTCAAGCAAACCCCCGTAATAAAATTACAATGTTAGGAAAAATATTCTCAATGTTCTTATCTTTTAACAGTTTCAGAAATTTCAGCAATCCGTTTGCTAATTTATATTTTATAAAAAAATTGTTTTTTTTTTCAATCCCTGACATAATTTTGCGCCAGAAGCCCGGGCTTCTCAGGCTTCTGCGATAATACGCCACTAGGTAACAGTTTGTTGCAGGCCTAACACTGCGAAGATCATTTTCATTGATTTCCCTTTCACGTTTAAAATGCAGTTGCCTACATGCCCACTTTCTTACCATTGCGAATGAAGAACATGTTCTTGCCAAATTATTTGCCATGTTTTCATGAATTTGTTATGTCTTTATCTCTAAATCTATACAAGATATAGTATTTTTTTAAGTGTATTAGATAAATAAATAAATATGTCATCACGGCATATTACCCATTATAGGGTGTGCCATTATCTACAACACATGTAGACTTCGGTATTAATGATATATTTTACCGTTTGGGCGCTTACCAGGCGTCACCTCACGGGCACTCGTTGCTGGTGTGGAGAGTGCAACACAGGAGTCACTTCTGTGCCATTCCAAATTGGAAATATTTGGCGCCGGTCGGGATCGAACCTGGTTCCCCGAGATTCGCGACCAGCCGCTCAGGCACGCGGCCACGGGACCTCATGTGTGTATTAGATGGAGAAATTTTTTCTGCAATATTTGTAGTAACAAAAATTTCCAAAAAAAAATATTTAGAAGAATTTTTCTAAGAAACTACTATTTCCGGTTGTCCAGTTGTTACCAAAACCTTTTCAGCTCTTCCCAGGAAGGCCAGATTGCGGAATTCATAGTTAAACAGGTCTTAAGTATAATAGTTTTTGAGGAATTGTCCCTCCAACATCCAGACATACACACACTCATACACACATCCACACACACACACACACACACACACACAATTTTAAAATTCTAGGGACCTTAAATCGTGCTTATTCACTGAAATCTGGATATGTGAATTTTAGCATGAAACCAATACTTCTCTTAGCGAGAGGTAGAAAAACAATGGACATTTGCAATTATTAATGACAAATGACAATAATGGAATTATTGCAATTTGAAAATAAACTTTTGAATTATTAACTATGTTTACCTTATGTTGATTCCTTTATAATATTACAATAATAATTTCTTACTAAATAGGATAAACCCATTACATTTACTATGTACATAAGATTAGCCATTTTGGTATTACAGTTTGCAGTACATAACTTGATTACAATTTATGTATGCAATTACTATACAAGCTGCAATGTGCAAATAGTACAAACGGATGATTTGCCTAATGTATTTGATGTATGTTGAGGTCTGTAAAATGTATAATGGAAACTGTTCTTGGTATATGCAAAGGAAGCTTATTCTCACAGATTATTTATTTATTATGCATGATATTAGATATCATAATGTGTGGGTCTATTTTCACCTTCTAGTAAAATAAGAAAAAATATTAAACAATACTTTTTATTTAAAGCCGTGTGCTTGAGTATCTAGTCGCGAATCTGAGGACCCGGGTTCGATCACAAACTAGATCAAATATTTCGAATTTTAATGACACAAAAGTGATGCGCTATCCACGCCAGCAATAAGTGCCCGTGTAGTGACTCATGGTAAACGCCCGCACGGTCATATGTCATCATCAGTACCGATATCTGCATGTAAAGCAGATTGACATACACAGCAATGGATAATATGCCATGATGATATATTTAATTTATTTATTTAAATTTATTCATTTATTTATTTATTATTTATTTATACTTAAGAATAACAGTAAAAGCGGGAACTATTAATACAGGATTTCCGAAAGGGGAATAAGGAATATATTTCATTTAAGCCATTGTTGGCTTAGTTTTTTTAAGCAGAAAGCTTTGATCTCTTTTGTATGACAATTGATTTTAAGAGCCAAAATTGCAGGCTAATTAATTTCTTTAATGTATTTTCATTATTTCTGTTTACGATTTTATGCATGAAGTATTGTTTTAAAAGTTTAAATAACCAATCATCTGGTTCGGAAACGGATTAATTCATTTTAAATTAATTCTTACGGGAAAATGAATTCAGTTTTCAAACAAATCGGTTTCCGAACAGCTTTTAGAAACGAATTATGTTCGACAACCAAGATTCCATTGTACTACTCTAATTTCATCTCATAAAAAATAATTGCCGTACGTATATTGATAGATTATAAGATGAATATCAAGTGGACGGCTGTCGTGTTAATAATAATTAATTTGCTCTTCTTTTGGATGTAAAGAAAGGGAATACGAAAGAATTATAATTTTTAGAATTGTAGTCCTGGACTTATTGGAGGAAAAAATCGTATTCTAGGAACCCCAAAACGTGCTTATTCATTAAAAACTCACCACTGATTTTTTTTTACCAGTCAGTACCTTCCTTACTTAGGGTGACGGAAGATAAAAAGTATTGTTTCTCAAGCATTATTTGGCTCAATAATAATAAGAAAAAATCTGTTGTGGCCAGCACAAGACCTTCCGTCAATTCGATGTATTTTGTACAAATCCCATACCAAAAGGTCCTTGGAACAGATTCTATATAATATCATGTAAAATCGAACACGAACACATATTATTTTTTTACAAATCCCATACCAAATGTTCATTTGAAAAGGTTCTATAAATCCAATAAAATTATAACATAAACTACACTAAGTAATGTCCTTCCATCTTCTCTTTGGCCTTTCTCTGTATGTCACTTGCGAGCAACACTATGACATATCAATTTTAGATCCTACACTTTTTTCCATATTTGGTTTTGCACTTGCAACTGACATCTGTCAATTAAATTTTTTTGAATAATTATGTCAGCTGTTTCCATGATAAATAACAAAGCTGACTAATTTTTGAAAATTAATTTCTTTATAATGCTTTAAATTTACATCTATTGAATATGAAGGAAAATGTATAATCAAACTGTATAGAGAAGAGTATTTTCTTTAATATATATAATAATAAAATGTCAAAAAATAATATTTAACTGCGTTTTTTTATAAAACACTGTTAAAAACTTCAAATAAGGGTACTTCCGGTGGATCAATTATAACCAAAATCTAATCAACTCTTCATATGGATGTATAGAAGAGGAATACGAAAGAATTATAATTTTTAGAATTTTAGTATTGGAGTTATCGTTGGAGAAAAATTTGTCACACACGGACACACATACACACACACGCACACACGGACACACACACACACACACACACACACACATACATACATACATACATACATACATACAGACATCATCTTAAAAATAGTAAATTCGTATTGTGGGGACCCTAAAACGTGCTCATTCATTAAAAACTCACCACCGAATTTTTTGACCAAAGACAATACCTTCCTTACCTAAAGGTGACGGAAGGTAAAAATGGTGGAATATTGAATGAAATGAATGAATATCTTAACATTTTGGGAGTCGGCAATATCAATTCTAATACTCATAGAGCATTGATTAGCTCCATTTGCACAAATAGAAAAATCAATTCAGTTTGAAGTAGACAAAACTCAATTACAGCAGAACTTAAAACGCAGCAGAAATTAAATATACAAAAACTTTAATGATGCCGATAAAGTTTGAATGAAGTATACCACTATCCAAGATCCAGACACAATGGAAAACATACAAATTTCTGCAAACAAATTCATGGAACTCTCCCCGAAAGTTAAAGGTTTATTTTTCTTTTCTTTAATCAAATTACAAGCCACAACTACCTATTCTGTGAAAAGAGATCACCATATCTCGTTCCATTCCATCTGAGAGAGATCCTTGGATCCCGGGCAGTGATGTCTAGAATAAGAACAACAAGCCTTTCAATACCGAAGCCACGGAAACACACAAGAGATTGAAATACGTCCGTACGGCATTATGCAGCAGTGTCGGATGTTAGATGCAGTTTAATTAAGGATCTCAGTAGTTTTTACAACAGTACAAAAGGATTGTTACTTCAACCTGCAAGAGAAGGATAGTTTTGTTGTGGATTTAATTAATTCTGAGGATTAATCCTGAATGCATTCTCTTGCTTTTGACAGTAAGATAGAATAGAACTCGTATTTTTGAACGTACACTCTAAGATATTTTAGGGCCAATCTTACCATCTCTGGTTAAAATTTTAACTTATTAAATAAACACTATTAAAACGGAATATTGACAGCAATTATTAATTTGTCATTTGACAGTTCATTTTGTTTATTTAACTGATAGTTAAAATTTTAACTAAAGATGATAAGATTGGCCCTTAACCGTGCAAAAAACCGATTTGGTAAGTAGTGAAATGTGTGAAAATCAACACTAAATTTTGTAAAATTTGCTAATTGTAATTAATAAAATGTAGTAAAATTTGTAGTGTTAAATAATTTATAAAAAAAAATACAGTATTTATAGTAATTACTTATTCTACACTGATCAATACTGTCGTCTTCCTAATGAAACAAGTTAAAAATCGCACGGTAGTTACTTTGTTGTGATATTTGGAAGTATTTACCTTAGAGTATAAAATAGGACTAGAGAGAGCGTAAAGTATAGATGTGGACAGAGTTTTTGTCGCCATGAGACGGAAGGGGAATCTCGTGGCCGCCATCTTGGGACGATCTACAATATAATGTATTCAAGTGCACGTTCTTCAGTTTTGTTACAAAAATACAATAATGTAACAGAAAATGAAGCTATTTGTAATCAGCAAGCATTAATTCAGTCAGAAATGTATTAAAATTAATTCAATTTAAATTTGAAAGACCCAAAAAATTTAAAATTCTTCAATTTAAAGTGAATTGCGATTAAATTTTAATAAAATATTTATAGAAATTAAATAAATAATGCATAGAACTGTTCCAATTTTATGACAATTGTAATGATTAAAATAGAAACGTACAAAAACTGGGTACCGAATAGGCAAATAATTTAAGGCTAGAAATTTCATATAAAAATATAATAATACAATACAAATAAATACGTAGCGAAGTACAAACATATTTATTACAAAAATAAGTTAATATTTTTATATGAAATATGTAAAGAATATAATAAAATATGTTAACTAAACATTAATAATATGTAGAAGTAAAATAATACTTACTTGTGAATTGTGATCACTTTTTGCTTTTCTTTTTCTTGTTGTTTTAAAGTTTTTATGGGCGTTCGGTTCTTACAACCGAAGGCACAACAGGTTGGCATATTATTACAAACGTTTTACACCCAAATAACACAAAATACAGTCGATTATTAACGTAAAATAATCAAATAACCATAGAACGCTTGTATATACTGATCTTCCCAAGATGGCCGCCGTACAAACACAAGCTTACCCCGCATGACATCACCTTTGAGTGTTTAGACTCCCTCTATATGTATATATATTTTATAACTCTATGGTATTTACAGGTATATTTTGATGTATCGTGTATTAAATGATAATGTACAAACTAACATTTAAAGTGAAATACAAAAATTTGTGTAAATGTGTTTTCTTACGAAGGAATCAGGTATGAAGATTTCCCATTACCTGGTAAGTACCATATCATCATTTAATTTATGTAAAATGCATTCTATAAATGAGATCTTTGAACATAATGGCCCGAATTCAGTAATCTTCACTAGTGTAGTGAACGCCTTCAGTAACTATGGAAACAGCTTGCATCTTTCTTGTATTAATGTATCAATGCATAATATGTCTCTCTTTATTTTGTTATTTTTAGAGAAGCTTCTTTATTTAAATAAGAATGCAGAGTTCGATCCAATGTTTTTATTTATTTATAATACATACATTCATACATACATATACTCGTATGTATGTATTTTGTAACATCATTGCATAGTTAAAATACATTAGTTGGAGCTATGTTAATATTCGTATTCAATTTTGAACCAGTTGAACGTAGACTTTTGTATCAAATTTGTAAGTGTTTAAATTTACACAACTTAGTATGGACCTATACAAATCAATTTTAGTGTTTATTTTAATAAAACTATGACAAGTTTTACTAGCATTGTAATGGCACACGATTAATATAAGTAGTATTTCATAATTTTATGAACTTACTCCAATTTTTAATAAATTATTTGTATATTCCGATATTTTTCCTATAAACATCAAATATATTTAATAAAAAGTTTAGTAATTTTGATTCGGACATTCATTAAGGCCAAATTTGCGTATTGAAAATGTGGGAAAATTTCTCGACTGTGATGTAGTGGAAAGAATAAGGCTGTTGCAAGAATTTTTATACGCCTTCTAAGCACTAATTTTTTAAAAATATTGTTCTTTAAATAGCCACAAATTTGAAAATATTACGATATATCGGTAGATATTTTGCAATTAATTATTGAAATTTGCGTAATATTTTGAAAAGTTACTTGATCTGAATAACGTGACATCAAAGTTCATACAGCTTAACATGTGGCACACTATCGCCTACTTTTATTTAGATAAATACCGCAGGTGATGATGGACAAACTGTTTTCCTGTTAGCTAAGAATGACGTTTTGTATGTACTTTGTTATCACAGGTGTGGGGGTTGTTTTTCATTACTATTTCTGGTGTCAATCTTTTTATTTAATTATTTACGAAAATAATAACAATTTGATATTATTTTTGTTATTACCATGGAAAATATTGTATAAACTTTCATTTAAATATTCATAAACCTTCATAAATTTTTAAACGGTTCGTTATAATTTTTATCCAGTAAAAACAATTGACACTAAAAGAAAAATCGAAATATAATTTTCTATTTGTCAAAAATTGTAACAAGCCGTTATGTTTTTTTTTTCAAACATGTAGTAATCATAAAAACAGAGGCCCCTATTACGAGCGCACTTTTATAAAGTACATTCCTCATGAGAATATAAAGTAAAATCGCGCTCAATAAAAGCGCATTTATTATAAAAGTGCGCTCGTAATACGGGCCATAGTCTTTAGTTTAAAAATTTTATTGTATGTAATACAAAAATAAAAAATACTTCTGAATTATTTTGATATTTGTTGGAATTTTGCATTTATCCGTTCAAAATTAATAAAATGTAGATGTAAATGATGTTTTAAAAATAAGTTAGGCATATATTTCAACATTTTATCTCTTTGTAAGCCAATGCTATATTTTCTTCTATTGATTTAAGTAGATATTATCTATTTCCTTACTCTCAGAATCTCTTTCCAACTAAAAAGTAAAAAACTTAAAAGTTTCAAGATTGTGTTTGTTACAATTGAACCACAGAACTTATGTAATATTTTCGAAGAATCTTATGATAAAGTGCAGGACTAACGCTTTTAAATTTAGCATAATAGAACAAACTCGTATGTAGATTGAAAATCTGGCCAAAACAGATTTATGTAGGAGATAATATAATAATCTATTAGGATCCAAGACCGAAAATGTTGTTCTCAAAAATCACGGCCACAATGACATGTCTGAAATCATATATTTGTTCGTTAGTTTAGGTTATGTTATGTATGTTTAGAAAACTAACAAATACATACTGAACACGGCGAGAATTTTATGCTTTAGGTTAAGTAACAAATAAATTTCTGTGTCAGTTTAGATTATCCATTAATCCATTATCTATTTTTCTTTTCGTTTTCCGTCTTTTAGTCTAATATATAAAATACTGTTTAAAATATAATTTAAATTTCCTAGTTTCAATTTTATTTTTGTTTTGACCTTTTGGTCATAGTTCAGATGTAATAAAGATGTCTCTCTCTTATCTGTGCGAATTCTAGTTGGTTAGTTGGTCTGGAAAGAATGAGATACCTATCTAAATAGACTCCTTGACATCAGAGTAGGCTTTCTCACACTTTCAAATGTTTCCAGTCTGGCCTCTGGCCCAAACTTTCCAGCAAGGGATTTCGCTTGTTTTCCAAGAACTTTTGAACTATTCGCGAACTTCTAAATATGACCAAAATGTGCCATTGATTCACATGTTTTAAATTCAGGATATACTCTTATGTAAGAGACAGGATTAAACGAATATGTAAAACAGAAGAGTTTATTCCAAAACTTATTCGCAACATTGAAGGAATTTTATTATATCATAATAAAATTTTACAGTTTGTCTACTAAAATTTTCCCTGACTCATCATTTCCAGTCAATTAATTTTTATCCCAGTAAAAAACAAAACGATGTCAGTACGTATTAAACAAATGACTAACTGCGTCGATAAAACTTCACCCGAGTTGTAATGTGTTTCGGCTGGAATTAAAACAAAAAGAGGACTCTTATTCGAACGAGACAAGTGACTATCGATTCTGGTTTCCATGTTAACAAAAGAACCGAAGTACAGACAAGTGAGAACCGAGGTACATTTGCGAAAATCTAATGAAATTTTCTCTTTTTAGATGAATTCAGTGAAGTCTAATTTGGGATTTGAAAATGTAGACAGAAACCAGACAAAGGTTTTGATTGTCTGTGGTACAAATGTTAATTTTTTCTCAAAGGTCATTCTTTGCTTTCCAATATATTTTCTAACTGGATCGGTCTATAATTAGAACTTATATTTTCTTTAAATCAGAGGTGTCCAACCTTTTTAAAGAATCGATTCCATATAAGAAAATAATTTCTATCGACCGTCTTTCATACTTAATTATTACTGTAATTTTGAAAACGATATATGTACTATAAACAATATTGACCCCCGTGGTGCATTTTCCACACCAACAATAAGTGTCCGTGTGGTGACTTCTGGTAAACGCCCGTACGCACACCGTACGAATATATCATCATGATGCATAAAAAGCAGATTTGACGCACCCAGCTATGGGTAATATGGCGTCATGATATATTTACCTTATTTATTTATCTGATAACGAATTTATAATTTTTACCTTCCGGCACTTTTAGGTAAGGTAAGTTTTCTTTTTGGTCAAAAAAATCGGTGGTGAATTTTTAATGAATAAGCACGTTTCGGGGTCCTAGCATACAATTTTACTAGTTTTACGATTATGTCTGATGTGTCTCTGTGTGACAAATTTTTCTCCAGCGATAACTCCAATACTACAATTCAAAAAAATCTGATGTGGCCAGCCCATAACCTCCCGCTGGGTATTTAACAATGCAGTATAAATAAAGCAATCATTATATTCAAATATTTTTACATTCACTCATAACAATTTTTATTTTACATGTAACAAATATATCATACACAGAATAAATTTTACAAATATTGACAAAACTAATAGAAACACTCAACAAAAATCAAAATAGTACTCACATCTTGACATCTTTTCAAATTCGTATTCTAGAAGACAATAAAGCAAATCAATAGTACTTCTAATATTTATGTATGATTGAAAATATATTATTTTTACAAACCTTAATTTTATTAGATTCAAATACATATATTATTACTACATGCTCCTTAACACAGTTTCATTATTAATTTTAATGTTATTACTTCCTGAAAGTGACATTTGTTTAAATATGTCAAAATTGTTATTGAAACATTGTTTTTGTTTGAGGCATAGGCAAAATGATATATGAAAATAAATTATATTATAAATTTATATTTAAAGCTATTATCGTAGAATTGAAGATTGTACCATTATATTTCATTATTATTAGTAAAAGTTGCTGAGAAATTACATTCAATGTATTTTTTTCAAGAAAAACTGTTAAAAACTTGTATAAGTGATACTTCCGGTTATCTGACATACACTGAAAACTAATGAGCTCTTCTCACATTAGTGTAGAATAGATATACAAAATTTCAAAATTTTCTGATTAATAGTATTTGAGTAATCGTGTCCACCAGATCCACGCATACACACACACACACACACACACACACACACACACACACACACACACACACACACACACACACACACACACACACACACACACACACACACACACACACACACACACACACACACACACACACACACACACACACACACACACACACACACACACACACACACACACACACACACACACACACACACACACACACACACACACACACACACACACACACACACACACACACACACACACACACACACACACACACACACACACACACACACACACACACACACACACACACACACACACACACACACACACACACACACACACACACACACACACACACACACACACACACACACACACACACACACACACACACACACACACACACACACACACACACACACACACACACACACACACACACACACACACACACACACACACACACACACACACACACACACACACACACACACACACACACACACACACACACACACACACACACACACACACACACACACACACACACACACACACACACACACACACACACACACACACACACACACACACACACACACACACACACACACACACACACATACATACATACATACATACATACCCACAGACAGCATTGTAAAAATGTTAAAATCGGGTTCTTGGGACATCGAAACGTTAAGTATAATCTCTATAATCTCTATATGTGATTTTTAGCACGATCCCTATACCTCCCTTACCTAGGGTAGCGGGAGGTAAAATTTAATTCATATATTCCTTTTCTATACATCCATATGAAGAGCTGATTAGATTTTGGTTATAATTGGTCAACCGGAACTTCCCTTATTTGAAGCACTTAACAGTTTTTTTTGAAAAACGAAGATTTTGACATTTTATGTTATTATCAATATGAAAGAATATCTCATTGTCTCTAAGATTTGATTATACATTTTCCTTCATATTCAAACAATAGATGTAGAGTTAAAGAATTATAAAGAGTTTAACTTTCATAAATCAGCCAGCTTTGCTTTAATAATGGAAATAGCTGATATATTCGAATAATTGTAATTGACAGGTGCCAGTGTCATTGTCAAGTGTAATTTACCTAGTGTATGTTCCTGTTATAATTTTATTGGATTTATAAAATCTTTTCCAAGGAACTTTTGGTATGGAATTTGTGGAAAATAGTATTCGTTCGTATTACAGTTCCACTGGGTATATAGAATCTTTTCTAAGGAACTTTTGTACAAAATACATATAATTGACGGAAGGTTATGTGCTGGCCACATCAGATTTGATTTGATTTTTCTGTAATTAATTACCTAGCTTACCCATACTTTTAATTGGTACTGTATGTCATCAAACTACCCAAGGAACACAGAGTTTTTATTAAGACATTATAACTAATAATGTTGTTACTGCAACTTACATTTAACGGAATTATAACACTTTTAAGTTATTTTGCCTTGTACAACTTTTTTCTAGTCTGCTAAACTACAATACAAAGTTATGATGTGTGGTACTTATTATTTGGTCACATAATAGTAATTAAAACGTTTTATATTTAAGTTTCATTGGCGTCGATTGTTTTAGTTTTATTAACATCTTTCGCACTAAATTAAAGGAAGTGTTAGAAACGTAATTGACAGTTATTTATAAACAGATTTTTAAAAGTTTTATAATACAGTTTAAAAATAATTGTTTATTATAGATGCATTAAAGTTTACATATATTACATATATTAGTTAGTTTACCGTTTTATAAAAGTTTTATAAATTTATTTAAAACTTTTAAATAACTGCAAACATAACAGTTTTATTTTAAACATAAGAAAGTGGGAGTGTGGTTTCTAAGTAACTTAATGCATTAACAAAAAAACTGATGTAAAGTAGTTCTTAGGAAGTTATTAAAACTGAAATATCGAATTATAATATGTACGGCCATATTTATGTATTTAAACAGACACTGGTTTAGAAGCCATTTTCTAAAATTTAGTATAAATTAATTTTATTGTGTTTTTATTTTAATATTCTGCAAGTAATTATTCTCCTATATGGTTTATTATAATATATTTTATTCATTATAATATCGAATGATTTAAAAAATATACAAAAATCAATTTTTCATAAAAATTTTAAAAATTTCCTCTTATTTATTTTAGGATATTATAATGTCCCTTGATTTTTTTCCAAGTATAATATAATATTTCACAGTAAAAATAAATTTGTTTATAAAATGAGTTCAACAGATATGTAAAAAATATGGTCTTTATAAAGATGATCTTAGATTTAAATAGTAGCAGAAGACATTACAAGTCTTGGTACATATAATTACACAACATAGTCATGCTTAGACTACTTATACGACTCGTGATATGATAAAATATGAATTTACGGTAGAAAATAGTTTGCTGAGAAATCTGTATTGTAGTTTGAATAGTAACCCATATTATAGTTTTATTAGTGAATATATCTCTTATGAATTAGCTTTAATGAAACCAACATATTATAGTCCATGTAAAATACATATACAACTATTACATGTAAGTGTTACTTAAGTGATAATAGAAAGTTATAAAGTAGTTAAAAAAACGTTGTAAAGTAGTTGAATAGATTCCCCACCCGCCTGACATTAACGTCGTATAAACGTTAGAATCAGTAAATTATCGTTGCATAAAAGGTATAATACAAGTTAAAAAGTTTTAAGAAAAGTTTTTTTAAAGTTAATAGAACTAATAACAAACTAATTTGTGCTCCTTGGGTAGCCTGAAATCAGAATATTCCTGTAATATTTTATAGTGACAATTTATTATCTCCTCTTTAATTTCCATATATTTCCCCCGTTTTCCCATCATTTTGTCCTCCCCCATTAACCTTGAACGACCCTTTGTCAAAGCTTGGAATTGAATTCGATTTGCATGGGGACGTGTCCGAAGCGACGGCGCGCGACGCCTCATGTGAAATGGGTTCCGGTACGTAGCATCGTCGTCGCGATGTCACTTCAACCTGACGCCCTAGGACGGTCCTAGTAGGACCTACACTTCATTACAAGAAGCCGTTAGTGACTTGGGACTTAACAAGATGATTGCTATTCAAAATAGAGAACAGATACATTCTATAATGGGACACTTAGGAATTCAGAAATTTGCTTAGATATTAAAATACGTATTAGTCTCATTGGTTTTTATTAGCAATGAAAATAGTTTCCCAAAGTAAATTATAGCTAATGTGTATTTGAATACCTCTTGACTTTGTAGCTTTTGAAATGCAATTAATATTTTCTGAAACAAAATTATTATTAGTTATGGCTGGTGTATGATGGATTTAATTTATAAATTTAGATTTACAATTTATGATTTATCTTGTTTGTTTATAGTGAATTTAAAGATATGAAATGCGTCCAATCAACTTCTTATATTGGGTCACGTGGTTTGACATAAATGAGATGACAGTTATATAACCTCTTAAAAATTAAAACTCAAAGAATACAATATACAAATAAAATTGATGATGATGATATAATTGTCATGGGATTATTTACTTCATAACAACAATTTTATCTTTATGATGTTTATCACTTTTTCATATATTAATCTGTATTGTTCTACAGATGTTTTAATAATATACATATATCCATATTTTGGGAATCCGTTTCGACAAATATCTCAAATCAAAATCAAAATGTAAGGTTACGAGCAGTTTAACTGTCACTTGAAAATCTCACTCTCCCCGCCAATCATATTGTTTAAAATATTGTGAAATTATACGCTTTCCAATAAGATAATAAAAAATATATGGTTCCATTTAAAATATATATATTTTGTCCCAAATTTTGAGAACCGCTGACACAATTTTCATTTTGTCTGCATGACCAATTTTCTAATATAAAATGGCACAATTTTGCTCATTTAACTAACCTCGTATCTCTTCAAATAAAAAAGTTACTAATAGTGAGCAAGCTTATTGAGACACCAGTATATTAACGATCTTTGAAATAAAATTGACTGGTCTGAATTACAAATATCAATTTTTGAACTGAAATAGACTTTTTTGAATTACAAGTGACGCTTTCTGAAGAAGTGAAGAATGCTGCCATTAAAAACCTTACAAAGTTCTTAGAGCAAACGCGAAATGATTTATTAATTTAAGCCCAGTTGATTTCTGAAATAAAAGTTTTAATTTGATTTAAATATTCATTTAAGCCAAAAGAATGACATAATAACTATAAATGTACATAAAGAAACGTCACATGAACATTCCTTACAGTTTTTATCAAATACAAGTAATATGTTGTGTAAAGCAGAATATCACATCCCGCAATAGAGTCCATCTATCTTCATCGTCCTTATTTCATTTTTAATTTCTCGCTTCGGTTGATTCCAGTAATCCTTGACCGACAATTACGAATATCGACTTCTGTAGGGCAAACACTCTAAAAGGAAGAAATCTTACATCTCCGAACTTTAATTGTAATTCAAAGAGTTTTTCAATTTTTTCCGAGTGAAACACTGTAGATAAATTAGCGGTGCTGCCACCACAGCTGCGTGCTTGGTAAACCTGAAAAAACTACGCCTAATTTCAGACACGTCCACATTTCCAACTCCGGGGCGGTTCGTTTGTTTTCGATCGCTTTATGTTTTTCTCCACTGGAAGACTGGAACTTTGTGGGATTGAATCGGAACGAAATCGAATTGGGGAGTTTTATTTTGTATTGGAAATTGATATGTCTTTAATCATACAGACTCTCTGGATACACTGGAAACTTTCCAAATATGATAATAAAGGACTTTTGAACATCCTCAGGATTTCGTTTCGGATGTTTCAGAGTTACTTTTCTCTTTTCTTTACTTCGATCGTAAATTATGTTATTGAATAAAAAGGAATATTAACCAACATTCCGAAACAAGAAACTTACTTTATGAATTTATTGCCAATTCTGATTTCCTTCAATATTCATAAAAACAGAATGTGGATAATATATTTCAGGATCGCTTGGCTGTATGATTTGGCCAACCCAGTTTCGATTACTATTGCTGAAAATTAAAAATTGTCCTTTGATCTATGAATAACTATTATAAAATATTTATAATCAAAATTAAATATTAAAATAGGGAAAAAATATGTTTCAGATTTAACCGAGTTTTAGGATAGCACCACTATGAAAAATCTGTTGTGGTTCAAACGAGACCTCTCGCCATTTCCTTATTAGGTTATATAAGTACATATTGTAGTTAACATTTCTGGTACACACACACACACACACACACACAAAAAAAAATCTAATTACATCTATTATTAATATATTTTTTAATTCATTCTACTCTTCTAAATGTTCGAGATTTTTCAAATGCATTGACGAGATTGGCGGTATTTCTGATGCATACATATATATATATATATATATATATATATATATATATATATATATATATATATAATTTTAAATATTTAATTATTAATAAACTAAGAAATATTAAATGTACGTCCCAGAAAAAGCCTTCAGTAATGTCTCTGCATTGATTTTTGACACTGATATTTTTCTATCAATTACATTTAAATCTTTCAATTGGTTTCCATAGAAATATTTGGGCTGTGAGATTCATTACAACGGATTATTTTATAAATTTATATATCTCTATCTCTAAATCTATATAACAGAAGATATAATAAAAATGTTCAATGTATCGGATAGAGAATTTTATATTCTTTAATAATTGTAATAACAATAATTTCCAAAAAATAATATTTAGAAGATTTTTTTAAGAAACTACTACTTCCGGTAGTCCATTTGCCATCATATCCTTTTCAGCTCGTCCCATATTAAGGAATACGTAGTTAACACACATACACACAAACAAACATCATTGTAAAAATGTTTAAATCAGATTCTGATGACCTTAAAACGTGCTTAATCACTAAAATCTGGTTATGCGATCTTTAGAGGTAAAAAGTGCTATAAAATTTGAATCAGATTGAAACATTTTTGTCTAAAATTAATTGGGGACTTTTTCGCAAAGAAAAATTGTTAAACGCCTATGGCCAGATTTTTAATTAACACCATATATACGAGTATGTAAAACTTGTTTATTATTTATCACATAAAAAAATAGTTTTTATAAAATTATTGCATGTCTTCAAATTGTACAAACATAATCGCCAACAGAATAAATCGGAAAGCAGTCAGAATTATTATGTGGTCCAGATAGTGAAGTATTATTTCAGAATTTAAATAAAATATGTATAAAGAAATATAATGGATTTGATTAGATTTAAACAAATAATGAGAGCAAACAAATGCTTTTTCCTACAACCGTGCGTAAAGTACATACTTTACTCACTCATTACAATGTGTCAAGTGTCACTTTTCAAGCACTAGTGCGTGAAAACTAAATACGTTGCTAGGCAAAATGCACATTCGGTTAATTTACTTTTAAATATCACTATACCCAAATCATTCAAGCAGCCAATGCACGTCATCATTTAGTGTAAAAACCTTAATACATTAAAATCACGAGTAGTGAAAAATGAAATAAAATTTCAATAATTTTAACCGTCAAAAAATGTATGGCCTTATATAATTATTATTAAGATGAATAGTAGAGATCATTATTTATCGTATATGACATGAATAACATATAAATAATGTACATCTACTTCATATTATTCGTTTATTTGTTACTATAGTTGGCAACATTGATAATTTGTATGTTCATACTGTCAAAGTTATTATTTGAAAAATATTTGTATCGTGTTTGAAACATTTATGTACGTTGTAAAGGCCTATTTATAATAAAGTACCGTTAAACGCAACGTGACCGATAACGCAAACACAAAATCTGTGATTTATATAATAAACGCCAAAGACAGCCCTTCTAATTAATCAGAAGAATTGGGTATATTTCTTTGAAATTCGGCTCACTTTCATTTATTGCCTTTATATGGCATACATAAGTATAAATAAGGTTAGTATTATAAAATAATTTAAATAGTAATGGACAGTGCCGAAAATATAGTATTTATTTTGTAGATGTGACAGTTCATGAACATGTCGATAATACAGATTGCAATCTGTATAACTCTTTTCATAAAGATTCTAAAACCTCTGTGAACGTACCAGTATATGACGTCACACATCTAGTTACTTTTATTCAATTTTTATTAATGACGTGCATTGGCTGCTTGAATGATTTCGGTATATTATATATAAAGATACCTGTATGCTCACACTCAGTATTATTAGCACTAACATTTGGGTTGCAGGGAAAATAATGTATGCAACTCGTGTGTAAATAGTAATTTTTATCTCGTGCTAATTTCCGCATTCGGCACACTTGTTACATAAATAACTATTAATGAATTATTGTACGAACTTTTGTAAATAGAATATACAAACGAATATACTGTGTACACATGCATTTATGATTATGAAACTGAAAGAACTTACTTGTAAGTGTGATAATGATAATGTAAAAGTAATTATTGTAAGAATAAATACGTTGTAATAACTAAGATTTCAACTAGGTAATTGTTATCAACTAATTTGACACTTACATTTAAGTCTTGTACTTTATTGTAGTATCAAAACGTTATCTATGCAATATTTCTTAGTTGCTATGAACATGTACCCATTTACTTTATGTGACATGTAAATATCCATAAAGTGTTACTTTAGCAAAAAGATGTCAGTAGATAAAGTGCCACGTTATAAGTAGATGTTTGAAAAATAAATGTAAGTAAAAAAATATATAAATTAATATGGATAAAAATCTTTCATGTTACAGTTTACTTATTATGATAGATTTGAAAAATGTGTACATAGTTATTTATTCTTAAGTGATATTTCATTTTATTAACCTTTAACTACTCGCGCCCATTTTTGTAACACAAGTACTCGCATGGTGTATTTTATACACCAGTAACAAAGTGTGGTTATAGAGCAATGAAATAAAACAAGATTTTGTTTAATATATTTTGTAATTATTTAAGTACAAAATATGATAAAAAAATATTCAGACTACCTTATGTTAAAATAATAAACAAAATGAAAGCAAGCGTAAAGATAAAATAATAAAATTGCTTACATAAACTAATAATAAATATTTTTGCAGACTTTTCCGGATATAACTATTCGCTGTTACTTAATTATTATCGTTATTATTTTAAATTTATTTAGAAAACAATGAATGCCCTTAGGCAAGTTTTTTACTTTAGCTCGTTCTGAAATGTGTGGTATCGTCAGAGAGTTCGTTAGTTGCTTTAGAAAAAGTGTCCTGTATTTTTGAGGTTGCTCAATGTGTTAAGCGTTATACAGAATTTGGCTGTTTATAAATAATAAACAAAAAAAGAAGATATTTAATGCAACGTAATCAAGTTAGAAGTTTCAAAATATACTCACGTAACTACCCGCGTGGTGTATTCTTTACACCACAAGGAACACCTACTAATTTAAAATCAAATAACTATGTTTTCTGTACAACTGTCAGAACGGTAATGAAAAGGCTTATAAAAGAGAATTCAGTAATAGGTTAGGTAGCTCTGCAGTAGCGCGAGACTATTTAAATCAAAATTACAACTATTTTAGTCCGAGTGGTGTACAAAATAAACCCGCGCGAGTAGTTAAAGGTTAAAAAACTTCGTTTAACTAATTCAATTTGGTTGCCCTTTGAACTTAATTTTAATTTCAGAAGACTGAAGTGTTATAATCGTTTCCATTCGTTTTCTCGCACTATCTTTCTCTTCTTAATAAGCAAGTTTTCTATCTTTTCTTCTCTTCATAAAGAAAACTTTATAAAACGTTCACTATCTATATTTACTCAAGTTTTCCGCAGAAGAATATGAAACTAAAAAATCTGCTATTATGTTTTTAAACCTTACTGGGTTATAACTCTTGATAATGAAGCCTTCTAGGCTTCTAGTCTGTAATCTGGGTCTTGTGAATTGTGGGCGAAACGGTTTAGAGTAGGAGCAGTGACCTTCTGACCGTAACCAGACACGAAAGCTATTAATAATTGGAAATTGATTCCTTCGTGAAAGGAGAAAACGCTTTCTTACCTTATTGATTTCTATTCATTACTCGACGACTGCACAACGCATCGGCTTCACCACCTACACAACAAATTTTCATTAGAAACAGAAAATTAATGATAAATAAAGCAATGGAGTCCTCCACCATATTGTAACACAAAAAATTGGCCATTTAATTAAAAATAGACCTAAAAACTTTTCCATACGAATTGAGGATTCCATATATAGTCATACAAAAAAGTCTCCGTACGACAGTAGTTTTAATGTATTTTAGGAAAAATAGCAGTCTAAAACCCTATATTTTTAATTTCTTTTTAATCCAAAATAAAACGCAGTATATTACGTTATTATTAATATAAAATAAACAAATAATTTAATTTATTTATTTATATTATGGGGTAAACATTGAAAGTATTCATAATTTCATGACAAAAAAGTCTCCGTACGATAACCAAAATATTTAAATAATAAACCATTTATTTATGTTTCATAAAGAAATATAATATTTCGAGGGTTTTCCTTTGGTTTTTCCACCAGTAACTAAGCGATGAGTCATTGAATCCACCAAATTTTTGGTCACCAATGACATTATATTCTGCCATTTTACTTGTAATTAATTTTAAATTCTTTTTTGCTTTACATTCTTATTTATTTTAAGAATTTTCCGCACTTTCTCAATCTGATTAAAGTGCGGAGACTGTGAGGGATGATTAAGCATATTTTTAATATTATACAGTACGCATTCTCTTATAGAGCGAATTATTTGTCGAATTTTTCTGATGCATGAAATTAAAATTGTCTGTTAAGGCCCTACTTTTCGGCACATTAAAATTTGCTTTTAAAATGTCGAGGGAACCTTTGCCATTGTTGGAATAATTACTAATTTTCGTACTCCCGCTGAGGAGCTATAGCCTCTAGACATAATGCTATCACCGGCGTATTTAACTGTTACTATTAAATGCCTTAAATTTTAGGTTTTCTCCATTTTTTTTTTTGCCTTCTATCTAATCTGTATGTATTATACTTACTTACTTGCGTTACCAGTAAACCTAATAAAGAATTAAAACTTTTAATTTAAAAGTAGAAAATCTAAAACGTTTTATTTTGGATTAAAAGGAAATTAAATATATCGGGTTTTAAACTGCTATTTTCCTAAAATACATTAAAACTACTGCCGTACGAAGACTTTTTTGTATGACTGTATATCGAATTTTTATATAAATTATATGTATAATTATTTCTTCCCACATAACTGTGTTATTGACGCAAATTTCTTTTTTATATGTTTTATCACTTTTTTATAAATGCTAAAATATATTACACACTTTCAAAACGCGCGGAATTTCTCCGGGCTTAATGACGCTGTCCAATCCGGCTCTCTTTTATTGGCTGACACTGTAAGTGTTCCGTCAATAAACAAGTGACTGCCAGACTATTCCACTAAAGTTTGTTTATGATGGTTATATGCACTACAGGGCTAAACGTCATTTTCCAGTTTTGTATTATTATTAGATTAAGATAGAAGGTAGCAGAGTTATTCATTATGTAAATTTAATTTAATAATAAAGCAGACAGATATAATATATCTTCTATCTATATCTTAGCTGCGTAACATTGACAAATGGTTTAAGACCTTTGGTAACAGCAACCAAGACAGCAGCTGTTGAAAAAGAAAGCACGATATAATGCCATTGCTCTCCACCAATGGGTTCGTTTACATTGTAAGGCGGGAAAAGCTGGATACCAAATATTTGTCATTATTTTTTTCTTCTATAAGACGCCGAATTTTAAAAAAAAGGAAAATTAGGGAATATCTGAATTTAAAAATACTATAACATGTAAAAAAGTCAAAAAAAAAATCGTGGAATCCCCCATTATTAAAGTTCAAAAATATTTATTATTTAGTTTTTAAAATATTTGAGTTTTTATAATGTCCGTAACCTCGCTTTAACATCTACCTACTCCATTACAACTGTTTACTACATTTCAAGCCTTCTCCCATCGCCTTTTGAAATTTCGGAATCCATTTTCAAGTACTCGTAAATAAATGCAGAAACTATCGAAACAACGAATGTGTACCAAAGTTTTTGGTAAAATGAGATTTTTGTGTGGCTAAGCCATAGTCTATCTCTTTCTGATATTAGTTTTTAGACATTGTAGTCCATTTTTGAGATAATACAAAAACAAAGTACTATCTGTCAAAAATTGAATCAAACGTCTAGGAACAAAGTTCTATCTGCAACATGGTATTTTAAAACAAGTATTTTCTGAACCAAAAAAGCTAAAAAGAGTTTCAGAAATTAGCGGCGAGAAGCGGAATGCTTTGAAAAAAATGGTAGTTGTAATGACTGAGCAGTAGCATATCTATGAAGCAATCCGAAAATAAAAATAAAATTATACATAAAAATGAAAATAACGATATAAACAATATATTCTTATGAAAGTGTTCACAGCTCTGAAAAATCAAATTAAACATAAGACATAAACACAAGGATTTGCAAATGTAAAATATTTTACACAAAAATAAGCATACACACAACAACTGTCATTTGAGCTGTCAATTTACCTTCTGGCAAAAGGATTTCAATTTAAATATAATTTTAAAAAACTGTCTGAAGACAAAGGTTCTCATATATGATCGCGTACAGTGCTTTAAAAGGTATGAAATTGTTATTATTGCTTGTTAATTATGAATATATATTAAATGGCAGTTGATGTTAATTTACATTTTATTTTCGAAGCTGTGAACACCAACGATAAAGTCTTATTTATAATTTTATTTATATTTCTTATTTTCGTAGCTGTGAATGAGCCTTAATATACTTATAATTATTGCTATTGTTCTGTAACTATTTATTTATGTTATTTATTTTGTTTTTTTGAGAAAGTCAGCAACGTTGGTTTAAATTAAAATATATGTATACAGAACACAATGATAATATTCCGAACTGAAAATTAAAAAATATCTTTATTCTTCCTCACCCAGCCTACAGCTCTGATTTTTCTTTGTTCCCCAAAAATAACAATCTCCTGAAAAGACACCATTTTGTCTTTTACATAAAGACTTCCAGTTTTTAGTACTGCTACCAAGAATAACAGCGACAATGAATTCGTTTTCAGTCCCAGAGGACTTATTTTGAAGATGACTTTTCGAATAAAAGTTATTTTTGCTGATTGACATTAGAAGAGCCATTTTTGACAGCTAACAGTCCGTAAATATCACTTTTACTGCCTATTGTTGCTATTTACATAGAAACCGTTCAACAAACACATAGCAACATATTCGATGGTGATTGCTGTAAATCTGGTATTTTACTGCCTAATTATACAAATAACTATTTAAATCATTCTCATTACTTTTGAGACGCTGTAACTACGAAACAAATAAAATTTCAAATTTCATAACTTATTTCTTACTGCTGGCATTTCACAGTAGACTTTATTGCAGTAGCATTAAAGCTGCGGGATTTGCAGTAAAAACTAAAGTAGTGAACCATCAAACTTCGTATATTTGTAACATATATTTTTTAAGAGGATGAGAGAATTTTGTTTGATCGTTGTACCTACTGAAACTCATCGTCCTTGAATATGTTAATCCTAAACGAATTCCATGAGGAAATACGATAAAATTCAGTGCAGTTATGCAGGAAATTACTACGGATTTGTAAATATATACACAGAATTTCAATATCTCGTTTAGTTTGTACATCATAGCAGATTACAGCAGACAAGTATTGATTCAACTATCTACATATACATTGTATAATACGTTTCTATTTCGTCGTTTTCCAGTTGTCATCGCCTGGCAAAACTACCATCAACTAGAATTAGCAATATGATTAACTAATGTTTAATCACAATTGCAATTCCTGCTGGGCTACATTCAATTGTTCAACTAATCTTATTTAAACAATGGTATGAATGTTGCTCTCGAACAAAAGCTCGAAAAATAAAACAAACGAGTAAAGTTTCCCTTATCATTCCACGCAAGAACAGTTGAATGCTGAGTATGTGACGTCACAGTTTCCCCAGAGAGGGCGTGGGTAGTAATGAGTGATTCTGTGTTAGGGATATTTAGGCCAGTGTTTATATGCAAAAGTTGGCTCCACTGGGAAAGTAAATTTACACTTTGCTCATTTTGGTGCTCCAGTTGTTGCCTTGAATTTTTCCTGCTAAAACTTAATTGGAGGGAGAATAACTTAGCGGCTTTTAACCTAATAACTTCATCGCATAAATTACGGAAAAACACGATTCAATACAAGGATACAAGTTGTTTTTCATTTTTAATTACTGGCGTATTTTTGAATTATATGAAAATTAATAGGAGTCTTGTGACTCCCAAGGAGCACAAATCAATTTGTTATTAGTTCTATTAACTTAAAAAAAAACTTTTCTTAAAACTTTTTATCTTGCATTATACCTGTTATGTAACGATAATTTATTGATTCTGACGTTTATGCGACGTTTACTTCAGGCGGGTGGGGCATCTATTTAACTAATTTACATGAAACTGAATTATAAAACGTTTTAATAACTATTATGTAACCAAATAATAAGTACCACACATTATAACTTCGAATTGTAGTTTAAAAGACTAGAATAAAGTTGTACAAGGCAAAATAACTTAAAAGTATTATTATTCTGCTAATTGTAAGTTACAGTAACTACATTATTAATTATAATAGGCGAGTTTCTTTATTCACCGATGAGTAGTGCGCATTAATGCGCATGAATCGTAAATTCATCACATTGTTTCTTTATTCACTGCTGAATTGCAGATGAAATTCATCATTCCGTTTCTAATTACCGCGCACTATCCATCGTAAATTCATCGCATGCATCGACTTGACTTACCGATAGATTTTATGATTTCCGATGGATCGTAGTGGGGGGGTCTAACGTAAATTTTTAGGTTATGTTTTTGACATTTGCGTTTGTTTCATACTTGCGGGTGTAAGATTATGCAAAGAAAACCAAATGCATGATTCAAATAAGAAAACATTATATCTCGTTCGCAACGGAAAAGAGATGGTTATAGATGTAGATGATTTTTTTTATCACTATGATTCTGCATTGTTTGATGAAGAATCTGATGATTGCAACAGAGCTATTTTTTTTTTTTTATTTTTATTTTTGTTATTTGGGAAACCAACAGATAAATCCATTTACTATGGTTCTTTTAACTATAAAACTTTCCATATCTGTTAACTGGTGGTTATCTGTCAGTTGATATTTAAGGTTAGGAGATTCATCACACTTTTCAGCAACCCGTTTCTTTATTCGGTCGCAGCGGCTATCCATCGGATCCATTAGCTATTTATCGTGACGTCATTTTCAATTTCTGATGGAATTCAGCGCATGAATAGTTGTTGAATAAAGAAACTCGCCCAATGTCTTAATAAAAATTCTGTGTTCTTTGGGCTAGGTATCTGAGTATCTAGGCGCGAATATGAGGACCCGGTTCGATCCAAAATTATTTCTAATTTTAAAATTTAAATGGCTCAAAAATGACTCCTACTTTGCAATTTCCACCCCAGCAGTGAATGCCCATGAGGTGACTAAATTTATATAATTCTAATCTCAACCGATTTAAATATGGTGACGTAGAAATGCAAAAATGAGAGGAATGACCAATAAACATTTTAAAGCAGTCACAGTAATACAGAGTGGCAGAGAAAATATTTGAAGTTAGCAATTGCAACAACACATAATTTAGTAAAAAAAAGTCCCATCCCAATAGTTAGAAATTTGTTACATTTATGCCCAGTTTTATAAAAAGCAAAGTAAAATGTATTCTCGAAGTAAAATAGTTTATTCCAGACATTTTCGTTTTCTAAAGCAAGAATAAAAATATTAGATAAGTAAATCTATTGAATAAATTACTCCACTGATTTTCGAGGAAGTAAATTTTATTCTGTAGAATAAATTTGACACATGTCAAAATTAATTATTTTATAGACAACGCAGAAATTAATAGAAACCGTAAAAGATGGTTTTCTGTGAATTGCCAAATGGTGCGTTCAGCAAATCTAAAAATAACGGATGTTGTTGCTAGATGGCCTGGTTCCGCACACGACAGCAACATATTTAACAATTCATTAATAAGAGCTAGGCTTGAAAACAGAGAAGTTGGTAATTGCTACTTGTTAGGGGATAGTGGATACCCTTGTAAAAATTACTTATTAACACCAGTACAAAACCCAACTACCCCAAGCCAACATAAATACAATGTGTCATATAACAGTTTCATTTGAACACTATTCCGGGGACCTATGTGTGAAACTGCATTAAATTATTTACAAATCTCATCCCATGTACTATTTTTGCTTTTGACGCTTGCTATGTCTGTCTGCTTGTTTTCAATAATACTAATATATTTTTTGTTATCTCTAACATGTTCGCTTTATCTATTTCAGTATAATTCTTTCTCCATTCTATCTTTTTTCCATTTTTAATGAGAATTGACACTTTATTTTGACGTTTGAATAATAATAAACGATGTCTCTGTCGGTAAATCACTAGAATAAAATATTTACTCTGCAAGTACTTATTTACTCTCCAACTTATTTTATAAAACATACATTTTTATTTACTCATCGATTAAATTTACTTTCAAAGTAGTAACTCAGCAAGTTATTCGATGTTTATAAAACTGGGCATAAGAGTTACTATTATTAATTTGAGCTAGTCAACATATTTTCTTTTGTGTGTGTAAAGTATTAATTATTATATTTATTAATATATACCAAAGAAATTATTTATTTGATAAGTGTTGTAAAAAGAAAATTAACAAGAAGTAATGAACATAATAGTTTTGGCAAGAATTATATTTTTACCTCTCGTTAAGAGAGGTATTGGATTCATGTTAAAAATCGCATATCTAGATTTTAGTTTGATGTTCGTATATTAGATATACGTATCGAAGGCAGACTGTAGGAAACCATAAGGAAGACAGAGATAAACATACGATACGTATATTTAAGACGATTGTCGGTGCTACGCTAAACAGCACTTTAGTAGAAATCAAACTCAAACTACACTAAAATATTAAGATATAACTTCAAACTTGATACCATTGTATAGTAGATAGATCAATGCATGGGGCTGACCAATTATTTTGCATAATTATTAATTTCTATTGCATTTAAATTTAGTTCAAGAAACATCATAAAAATGGCTATTTTAAAATTTATTTTTAATACGATAACTGTACTTTTTACAAAAAATGTTTGGGTCACCCCCATAGCGCCCACTTTTAGTAGTAAGTCTGTGAAGAAAAATCTAAATTATCTTTTTTAGTTTAGCTGTGATTTGATTTCTACTAAACCCCTTTTTGCCGCTTATTTCAGAAATTGGAACGATAGACTATGGAGGAGAAAGTGTTAGGAGAATATGTTCCCCCTCTACTACACACATTTCTCTCACTCCAACAATTTGCTTCACAACACGGGCTGAGTTTTCCCCTTATACTTTATACAAGTACAAACATATATAAAAGCAGACAGAGAGAAATAAACTTAGCAATCTTAAAAGTAGTGGGGGAACGTAAGAAGTTTGTCTGCACTAGTGTCATACTAGCAACAAAACTGATTTCGCTGAGCGACCGACAATACTCTTAATATACGAACATCAAACTATGACGTAAGGGTCAGGTGTGAAAAATCGGTGTGTATGACTCCATTGTAGTTAACTTCGACTTTAACTTCATAGGTATCTTTCTTAAATTTTCCAAAATTCCAATATATGCGTTATCCGAGACATTCTGAATTCCGTACTATCCTATCCGAAATACTTCTTTACAATTTGTTTCCCGTGTCTATCAATTACCCCTTAATCTAGATCACCTTCATCCCCAATGAAGTGAGGTGGTGGTGTGTGATGTGGGAGGCTAAACGCGGGTTCTCCCTCGGGGATTCCCCGCCGGTCCGGGCAGCACGCTTCGCGACTCCGGTACTCCGGGGACGTGTATTGTACACGCAGGTAGTTTATCTCCGCTGCACCCGGACTACAAATGTCTAATAACCCCGGCCTGACAAAGCGGTTTGGGAAATAAAAGAATTGCCAATGAGGGACAACTTTACTAAGATGGGGGTAATATTATTCTAGAAGTGGTAGGACTGTGAAGGAGATAACCGTGGTTACAGTCAATAATTTAGAAAAAAAAAAGCAGGAAACTGGAAACTAGGTTAATATTATTCTAGAAAATATAATTTAATAAACAGATCTACGTAGATAATATTTTTATTGAAGTATATTTTAGAGCAGATAAGATATAAAAAATCTGATGTGGCCAGCCTATAACCTCCCGCTGGGTATTTAACCACACAGTATAAATAAAGCAATCATTTTGTACAAATATTTTTACATTCACTCATAATCCTTATTTTACATTTCACAAATATATCAAACACAAATTAAATTTCACAAATATTGGCAAAACTAATAGAACTTAACAAAAATCAAAATAGTACTTGCATCTTCACACAAAGTCTTTTCAGAGCCTCTCCCTGGAAGCCAATGAAGCCAACCAATAGTACTTCTAATATTTATGTAATTCCATAAGAATCAAAATTATTTCTACTATATTCTCCGTAACACGGTTTCATTATTAATTTTAATGTAATTGCTTCCTGACACTGACACTGTTTCTCCGTAATTCAGGCAAAAAGAAGCTGTGTATCACCTCGATATAGCGCTCCGAGTTCACGGTAACAGCAGTCCCATCATTATTAATAATAACGGACACCACATGCAAAATGTTGTTTTCCACACTTGATTTTGTCAAATTATATGTCATTACGAACTTAAATCTGTCAATATTTTTTTTCTTTAGCAAAAATTATCAATTTTGTAACGATTTAAAAAACGTCCGTCCGTTCTGCCAAACCCGTATTTTAATTATGGAAAATACATAGCTTATACCATCTGAAATGCTTCATTTGAGGACCCATGTTGATCTAGCATTAATTTTTATCATACGAGTGTGTAATAAAAATTTAGTAATGAATAAGAACTGTGATAACACTGTCTATATCATTCATTACGTTATAATCCAATAAGAATGCGTGATTTTCCTTAGTTACGACGTATTTCAGCGGTTATTATTAAGTAACCATGGTGCGTTTGGTTATTTTGTTTTATGTACTTAGTACCGTCAGTGTCATTTTGAAATCTATTTATGGAGCGTATAGAGTACGATCATTTTCCTTTGAATACAGCATCGAGCACATAAATATATCTGTAATTTGAGTTTGAAGAGAAAAATCATGCCGATTTTATGAAAACGAATAATTGAACGCAGCTATTATTTGACAGCTAGGCATTATTAAAATAATAATTTGACAAGTAGACAAATAATTATTTAATTATTACTTCAGACGCTACAGTGTTGCTAGCGCCAGTTTATTTTGAAATACAAGCATTTCAACAGTCTACGGGCCAGAGATATATTTACTGTTTACTTTTTAATTTCTTTCTTATTTATGATATAGATAGTCTACTTGAATACAACTCGACAATTGAAAATTCTCGATATACTCGACGTGTTGCCTAAAGGAAATATCTCTCGGCCTTCGGTCTCGTGGTGTTTCCAGGCAACACGTTTCGTATAATCGAGAATTTTCAATCGTCTTGTTGTATAATATACAGGATGTCTCTTAAATAGGGGGACATGGCTTAACACACAGATTCCTAAGGCTAAAATAAGACGATTTAACCAAACTTGCTTCTACCGGAAGGTGTACCATTTAGCCAAAAATCTGCTTCAAAGTTCTTCGAAAAAAAATTAATTTTGCTTATAATAATCGGACGCTTTATTCGATTTGGATGAAATTTGGTATGACAGTTCATATGGTTATGTCATCTTTTAAGGTGATACTTGTTATTATTAGTGAACCACTAGTGTATGAAACTTAGGTCTCCCAACATTAATTAGACCGTAACTATTTAATGGCAATGCCGAAAACGTGAAATTATTTTTGTTCAGAAAGATACATGCAGTAGTAAACTTTTCTCTCTCTGTGTAATTTGTGATATCTGTTACGGTTTTAATTATTAAATGTTTGACATTTGGATAGACTGCTAGATTAAATTTCTTTTAAAAATTTAGCAGTGCAGACACTCAGATTTTATTTTTTTCTGGGTGAACCGTAACAGATATCACAAATTTCACGGAGAGAGAAAAGTTTACTATTGAATGTATCTTTCTGAAGAAAAATAATTTCATGTTTTCGGCATTGCCATTAAAAAGTTACGGTCTAATTAATGTTGGGAGACCTAAGTTTCATACACTAGTGGTTCACTAATAATAACAAGTATCACCTTAGAAGATGACTTATAACCATATAAACTGTCATACCAAATTTCATCTAAATCGAATAAAGCGTCCGATTATTATAAGCAAAATTAATTTTTTTTTCGAAGAACTTTGAAGCAGATTTCTGGCTAAATGGTACACTTTCCGGTAGAAGCAAGTTTGGTTAAATCGTCTTATTTTAGCCTCAGGAATCTGTGGTTAAGCCATGTCCCCCTATTTAAGAGACACCCTGTATAATAATGCATTTATTCATTTATTGATTTGTATTAAATATTTTTATCTTTTACAGATTTTGGGGGCACGCCCATCGCATTTTTCGGTAAGTGAATTTTATTAACATTTGTTTCATATTTTTTAAATTTATATTTATTAAAATAATATGTGACGTCAGTTGATCAACCATAAACGAAGACGGCTTATTGCTAAAAGAAAAGACAAAATATAAAAAAGAAAAATTTTAGTATTCGTGCCCAACGTTTCATCACGCGTTATCATTTTCTTAATAAACTTTATGCATATGAAGTCACGTATTTATATTCTGAACTAGCTGCCATCCACTCTTTCTTTTTGTATTTTCTTAACAGTTTCGTCCTGTCTATTTCCTATTTATCCTTGAACAAAATAAACGAAGTATAAAATCTCCTCAGACAAATTTCCTCCGTGGTGGATCTGTACGAAGTGCAGAGTTGTGTGATTGGCGTCGATTTTTGGTTGAGGTATTACGGTCACGCGCTGACCGGAAAACCTCCGGGACACATCCGGAACTGGATCCGGGGAAGGGGGTGTCAGGCACTCTCGCTCACACTCGCACTGAGCTGTGAACGACTCCCAAGGAAACAGATATGACAGAATAAACCAACCCATAAAGGAAGATTCAAATCGTTTTATGGACTATGAAATTGGGAGGATGGTTGATTGTGTTAACGATTCGTAAATGGGAGCGAAAATAATGTGGTACTCGTTTGGAAGAATAGGTGCTATCCAACGCTAATAATGAAATCCTTCACCATAGTAATAAACTAGAATATTGATATTTTATTATTAACAAATTTTTCAGTAGGAATAATACACCCTTTTTCGCATTTGACTGTTGTTCGCCATTTTACATGGTTTTATAAAATTTTGTGTGCTTTTGTCATATGATTTGGCTGACGTGCTACATTTTTATTTGACGATATCTTCTAGATATATTTATGACATTCTTGTACTGAAAAAAATTTTAAACTTGTTCTTTGCCCTGATGAAGCTCCAAATGGGGGCAAAACGTTGGCTTTAGAATAAAATTATTATCACTGACTGAAATCCTGAGTACATCTTTACTTTCACACTTTTTAGTGTTCGTTCTGTAAAATTTATTATTTCCAACGTAACTGGAGCCTTCTTCAAGGAAAATGACAAATATGCTACAAAGAGACTTGTTTTCGCTTTTGCCTATTTGTAACATATTTGTCATTTTTCCTGAAGAAGGCACCTGTTAATTTTGCCAAAACGTTGGAAATAATCAATTTACAGAACGAAAATTAAGGTTGTATTATTTCTAGAGATGCATTCGGGCCGGGCCGGACCGGGCTTTGAGGTTTGGATCAACTTGGCCCGAAAATAAAAATTGTCGGCCCGATTCGAAGATCGACTCGACAAAAAATTAGCTGGCCCGGCTCGAAAATTGACTCGAAATCGGGCCGGGCTTCGGGCCGGGTCGGGCCAAAGCTCGAAATTGGGTGCATCCGACATTCCTAATTTTGATTTTTATGTGAGACGAAATGTTTAACTTTTCTCGTGCCAAATTTATAAAAAACCGCTACATCCTTATAAATTTCAACATTAGTTAACATAAGTTGTTAAAAAAAGAGACACTTCTATTGTAAGTTTGTTATAAAAGTTACAGACTTACGTGTATTCAACACTTTGTTTCTCAAAGGCGCTCGAAAATTTAAACTGTTTCACAAATATTGTACAAAAAGATATTATTTACATAAGGATTTTTTTTATCTAACTTTATTTCTACTCAAAAATAAGACAAGAAATCATTATAGTAGAAAATAGAAATAAAAATCACTTTTATTTAAGTATACGAATAGTAACAATAGTAATAATAACATGACAATAGCATCATTATGCTTTAATGAATAACCTTGAATTTTTGAAGTAAAATAACATTTTTTATTATTAAGATCAACTTCATCCATTTTCATTAAAATATTAAGGAAACCGTGCATTTGATTGAACTATAAGATTTTTCGGGCCGGCCCGAAAAGCTCGAATTTTCGGGTCGGGCCAAAATAAAAAGTCCGACTCGCCTCAACTTTTGCAAATGATTAGCCCGATTCGGCCCGATGAAAAATATCTTCGGCCGGGCAGGGCCGAAGCTCGAGATCGAGTGCATCTCTAATTATTTCTTGATAACTATTAAAACTTGGCCTTAAAACTGTATGAGAGAGACTATAAAAGTTGTAAAAAAGTTATTAGTTCTTATAATGTTCAAGTTCTAATGTTCTTATTTAACATCTGCTTTACACACCAACTCTATTTCAAATTCTTACTACTTTCAAGGCTTCTGCAATCGCTTTTTACCTCTCGCTAAGAGAGATATTGGATTCATGCTAAAAATCACAAATCCAGATTTTAGAGAATAAGCACGTTTTAAGGTCCCTACAATCCGATTATAACATTTTCAGTGTGTGTGTGTGAGAGAGAGAGAGAGAAAGAGAGAGACCGCGTGTGTGTTTTGAAAGGACGATTCCTCAAAAAATATAATATTTAAGACCTTATAATACTTAAGAGCTAAAAAAAATCTGATGTGGCCAACACAAAACCTCCCGCTATTTAATTTTTACATACATACATAAAATCACGCGTTTTCCACTTAGTGGGTTAGCAAAAACCCGGAAACAATAGTAACAATAAGAAAAGGGATAAGAGTAAGAGCTCAGCTGACTCACTTCACTCTTTAACAACATTCTTCTTTCGCCTTATCCACAATCATTATAGCATTCATACATAAGAACATATTAAGGTGACCGATTTTCGGTAGCGAATAACCGCATCCGGACCACAATAATAGTTACGAAACAATCATCCTTCGCCACACATTCCTATCCTATTTTTATTAATTTAAATACATACGTATTTATTAACGCTGCAAACTGTTCCATTGCATAAAACTATTGCTTTATTTACTATTTTCTTTCAAAATGTCACTATTAATAATTTGGAGTGATTAGTTTTTTGACAGTGACATTTACTGTCAGTTACATTCATTTGAAATATGAACTGTGTAACAAAGGAATTGTGTTTTTCTTAGACTTCGGGACTAATAAAAAAATTATTTTTAAATTTATCTGTAAAATATATAGAAAAAGTATTAATGTATTCCTGTAGAAAATTCAAAAATCTTTAATTTTCATAAGACATAAAATGCGAAAAAATGGCATTTAATGATATTTTTTGAAGAAAAGCCATTATGAGCTTCAGGTAAAGTGCCATTTCCGGTTATCCGATTTACACCAAAATCTAATGGCTTCTTTTCATATTAGAATAGGATAGAAATACATAGTTTCAGAATTTTCTGAATGATAGTATTTGAATTAGAGCGAAGACAAAATCCCTACACATACACACATACATACATACATACACACACACATACACACATACAGACATCATCGTGAAAATGTTAAAATTGGATTCTAGGGACCCTAAAACGTGGTCATTTACTAAAATCTCGATATATGATTTTTAGCACGATCCCTATACCTCCCTTACCAAGGGTAGCGGGAGGTAAAAATGATAACAATTGGACAATTGGAAGTAGTAGTTTCTTAAAAAAAATTCTTCTAAATATAATTTTTTAGATACTTTTGTATTTCTGTTATTGTTATTACAAATATTAAAGGACATAAAATTCTCCATCTAATACACTTAAATTTTTTATTATGTCTTATATAGATTTAGAGATAAAGAAAATATAATATATATAGTATGATCTATTGCAATAAATCGCACATTCAAGTCAACACCAAGGAATCCAGTTGTCATATTCAAATGTTTGTAATCGATATAATATAAATGTCAGTATCAAAGATCAACAGTTTTACTGACATTACTGAAAGCTTTTTCTGAGAAGTACATTTAATATTTCTTATTGAATTATCAATTAATTTTTTTAAATTGTATGTAGGAATAGTAATAGTACATAATCATATCCTTAAGAAATACCGCCAATCCCGTCAATGTATTGGAAACATCTTGTACACTTTAGAAAAGTAGTACAAGATTCCTTATAGAATCAAAGAATAGATATAATTAGAATTATCTGTGTGTACAAGAAATGTTAAATTAGATACTTATGTAACAGAGCGGAAATGGGGAGAGGTATTGTGCTGGCCACAACAGATATTTATTTTAATGTAAGATTATTCCACTCGTATTCATATTGTTTTTTGATGGAGTATTTTTTAGATTTGTAACTATTTTTTATTATATAGGGTCTCTTAAATAGGGGGACAAGGCTTAACCACAGATTCCTGAGGCTAAAATAAGACGATTTAACCAAACTTGCTTCTACCGGAAAGTAGTATTTAGCCAGAATTCTGCTTCAAAGTTCTTTGAAAAAATATTAATTTTGCTTATAATAATCGGACGCTTTATTCGATTTGGATGAAATTTGGTACGACAGTTTATATAGTTATAAGTCATCTTTTAAGGTAATACTTGTTATTATTAGTGATCCACTAGTGTATGAAACTTAGGTCT
The DNA here is from genome assembly GCA_943142095.1 of Ophonus ardosiacus. Classification (NCBI taxonomy): domain Eukaryota; kingdom Metazoa; phylum Arthropoda; class Insecta; order Coleoptera; family Carabidae; genus Ophonus; species Ophonus ardosiacus. Next base: position 39,507,339 of record OW964830.1, read on the forward strand.
CCCAACATTAATTGGACCGTAACTTTTTAATGGCAATGCCGAAAACGTGAAATTAATTTCCTTCAGAAAGATACATTCAATATTAAACTTTTCTCTCTCTCTGTGTAATTTGTGATATCTGTTACGGTTCACACAGAAAAAAATAAAATCTGAGTGTCTGCATTGCTAAATTTTTAAAATAAATTTAATCTAGCAGTCTATCCAAATGTCAAACAATTAAATTTTAATGACAGTAACGAGTTGTCAATCTTCACAACTTGTTTAGGATATGTAATCGTCTTATTTATAATAATGGTAGTAAAATATTATTAGGCCGAACAAACGGATGTTACTAATTTTAGAATATTGTGAAGAAAATTTTTGACAACCCGTAAAACAATTGTTACTGTCTTTAAAAATTACTTGTTTGACATTTGGATAGACTGCTAGATTAAATTTATTTTAAAAATTTTGCAATGCAGACACTCAGATTTTATTTTTTTCTGTGTGAACCGTAACAGATATTACAAATTACACAGAGAGACAAAAGTTTACTATTGAATGTATTTTTCTGAAGAAAAATAATTTCACGTTTTCGGCATTGCCATTAAAAAGTTAGGGTCTAATTAATGTTGGGAGACCTAAGTTTCATGCAATAGTGGTTCACTAATAATAACAAGTATCACCTTAAAAGATGACTTATAACCATATAAACTGTCATTTAACCTCAATCTTTGCTTATTCCGGTATTACGCGCCATTTCCTAATAAAACACCGTCAATTATTCATACGGATCAAAATTCACTAATCCCTATTCGTTATTAGCGGAAAGTTGGGCGATTATTAAAAATTCATCCATCGGTTGGAATGCAAATCTTGTTGGTTTCGGGCGTCTTCGACTCCGGTCGACGTTCCCCGTGCCGTGACCCAGTTTCGGGCGCGATAATGCGCAGCGGATTAAGGAAGTTCCGTGTTACACCTCGCGGTATTATGCGAGAATTTGCCGCGGATTATAAATGCCCATAGTTTCATATCGTCAAGAAGAAATGAAAGAGAGAAAGAGATAGGGATAATCATAACGGATGAGGGATGAATTTTTAGAAGCTTGGTTATTGAAATAATTGTATTACTCTATAAGAGACATTTTAAATTACTCTGAATTTAAATTTAGTAGTTCTTTTCTTAATAAAATGCAAATGTGCTGCTCAAGTGTTCTTACAACTTTTACAAAAAATAATATTTTTGTCTACAGTCTATATACCTGCCAAGTAGGCATTTGCGCTCGCTTTTATTAACGAAAAATGTCACTTTGACGCTTATGCGCGACAACGTAGAAAAACACTCGCTGTCCGAATTTCTAACTATAAAATGTTGAGAAAAGTCACTTGTTTACATTCTTAATGAGAAGTTTTAATCGGGAACTAATGGCGCTGTAATTACAAATAAATAAATAAATAAATAAATAATAAATATATCATCACAGCATGTTACCCATTTCTGGGTATGCCAGTATCTACAACACATGTAGACATCGGTAATGATGACGATATATTTTACCGTGTGGGCGCTTACCAGACGTCACCTCACGGGCACTCATAGCTGGTGTGGAGAGTGCACCACAGGGGTCACTTTTGTGCCATTTTTTAAAATTGGAAATATTTGGCTGTAATTACTTACACATTTAATAATAATAATAAATTTATTTGCCCAACAGAAAGCCAATTACAGGACAAATGTACCTATATAAAAAAAGAAAGTTACAAATACACATATCTGTTTAAATGAAAATGTCAGTAATTAAATTATCAGCTGCTCTACAAGAAATGTAGAGAAGAATGGAAAATAAAGACAAATTAAAAATATAATCGTTATTTATTGAATAGTACTGTAAATATAAAGTGTACAATTTATTATTTTTTGTTATGGTAGAGAACCCCATTGAGGCGGCTGTAGAACAAATCTTATGTCTATTTCGAGCACAAATAGACATTGCCGATTTTGAAAGAATCAATCGACAATCGCCCATAAGAAAGTTGTTAAAACTTAGCAACATTGCTATAGCAACTAACCAATAAAGCCGCATTCACAGCTCCGAAAATAAAAATAAAATTATACATAAAAATAAAAACAACAATATAAACAATAGATTCTTATGAAAGTGTTCACAGCTCTCAAAAATAAAATGAAACATGACATAAACGCAAGGTATTGCAAATGTTAAATATTTTGCACAAAAATAAGCACATACATAATAACTGTCATTTGAGCTGTCAATTTGCGTTCTGGCAGAAGGATTTCAATTACAATATACTTTTAAAAAGCTGTCTCAAGACAAAGGTTCGCATATATGATGGCGTACAGTGCTTTAAAGGGTGTGTAATTGTTATTATTGTTTATTAATTATGAATATATTAAATGACAGTTGATGTTAATTAAAGTTTTATTTTTGAAGCTGTGAACACCAACCACAAAGTCTTATTTAAAATTTTCTTTATATTTCTTATTTTCGTAGCTGTGAATGAGCCTTAATAATAGCGAACACTGAATAAACATGAAAATGACAGCTTTTACATTTGTTTCTATTGGTTATATTTTTTAGCAACGTTGCTAAGACTTAACAACTTCGTTACAGAATTGGGGTGAATGTCACATTTTGCGCTCTTAATACACAATAGCTATTTGTGTATTAAGAGTGCAAAATGCGACATTATCGATTGAGAGGTCGTTGCCGCGTGACGAAGGAGCGCGGCATTCTCTCGAAATCGACAATGTCCATTTGCGCTCGAAACACACACAAGATTTTTTCTACAGTCGCCACAATGGGGTCCTCCACCATAACAAAAAATAATAAAATGTATACTTTATACTTACAGTACTGCTCAATAAATAACGATTGGCTAATACAAAAGATACAGTTTAAACTTAAAAAGGCTTTTAAATTATTATATCGTTACATTAGCCATCTATTCCATAAAAAAAAAAAAAAAAATTTGAGCGTGGAAGCAAGGATTTGTAATGATGTGATGAGTTTTTGTAGCAAAATGTGTGGTTAGTTGTCACGCCTGTCACACTGAAAAAATTAACAAATATTTCAAGGAATTTGTGATTAGATAGACATGTATGAGCATTGACTGACTTCTCGCAATTATTTAAGTAACGAAATAACTAATAACTTCATTGTAATCAAAATAAATAGTTAACTAGAGATCAGATGTCAGTACGACTCGCAACTATCCTACCGCCATCTGTGTACAATCATTCCTATTACTAAACATAACTGTTCAGACAATTTATTTTATATTTAATTTTATTTTATCGTTATTTTCTATTCTTCTTGAGTTTTTATTCAATCTAATCTAAGCATTTTATACTTTTGTTTTTGTAAATGAATGCCCTATTTCATTTTCACAGCAGTGTGGCATTTTGTTAGGTTATGTTAAATACCGACAGAACATATGTCAAATTGACTTGTGAACGTGATAAATGTGTAATTACAGTACCATTAGTTCCTAAGTAAACATTTTCATTAAGAATGTAGACAAGTGACATTTCTCAACATTGTATACTTAGAAATTTGGACAGCGAGCGTTTTTTCTACTTTGTCGCGCATGAGCGGCAAAGTGACATTTTGCGTTGACAAAAGAGAGCGCAAATGGCTACTTTCTATAGTGACTGTAGAAAAATAGATATTAAAGCTTGTTGCTATGTAAAAACAAAGTGAAGTAGATTATGTTTTTGAACTTAATAAAATTATTAAAATAAAAATTCTTTATAATAAAGCGCATGAACTCAGATACCAAATTACCTAGAAGTCTAGTTTTGATGTCATTGCGGAAAGTTGCGTGTCACTTGACTGTCACCTTGTATTTGGTTAAGTGATTTTTTTTACATGTCAAGTTTGATGGTAATTTCTGAAGAAATTCCTCAAGCAATTCTAATACTCGTAAAATGTAGTGAAGCTTTTAAAAATAATATTGTTGATTATATTTCAAGTTGTAGGTTTGACGTTTTGTTTACCAGTCGCCAGTCTTTTGCTATACTTTACCACCCGCATGTGCTACTTTACCGCCCGCGGGGTGTAATATTTTAGTTTCCGCCTTGGTAACTAAAATGTAAACAAACAATTTTAATACAGTTGTGCACAAAAGAGTAATAGTTTGCATTGCGGAACGGAATTAGAAAAATAAAATTATACACAATTTTCTCAATAATTTTATCCGATTTACTTATGCAGAATGTAAATCAATGACCTCCCTTTTGCTAAACAAGGTCTATGTCACTTTATTCAGTCTTTAAGTTTCTGAGCGTTCCCGGATAAATTTAGGATGTTCCCTCCTCATATAAATATTAGTTAAGCTCCACATAATTCCGGGCTGGTGTCATTTCCACCGCATTGCAAATATCCCTGACAGCTCGGAGTGACGCTAACATAATTTATTTGCTGGGCAAACATCTGCCGTTGTTTTGTACAGCCCTGATGTATGTGGAGTGTGCCACTCTTGGGACTACGCAACCAATTCCATTAGTCAAATCACAGCCATCTCCATTTACAGATACGAGGTAGACTCCTCTCTCCTTATACAAGGTTGCGATGCGACTGCGAGGCGAGAAGGTACAGATAAATCCTGATTCTCAGATAGTATTATACCTACACGGCGTCTAAAAGAGGTGCTACTGTTGACTTGTCAACCAAGATTCTAGTGATATGTCAAACTGTTTGTTCCCTACCCTACTTTGTTTGACTAAACAACATTGATACCGACATGTTTCCTGCTTTTATTGTTGTAACATATCTTTATACAGAAATATAGAGAGTAGAAGATCTGTTTCAAGTATGATGTTTCTTTACAAGACATTTAACAATATGCTTTACACCAATAATTTTATAAATAATTTTCATTTTCTCGTCAATAACCTATTTTATTTACCATTTTGTAGCACAAATAACAATAAGAACTCACCCATAAATAGAGTAATGTCCACCTATAACTATAAATTTAATCATATTAGGCATTTACGAAAATTCTAGCGGTAGATACCACACCTACCAACTGCGTTCGAAAACACAATTCCCCACAGATCCATGTACCGGATCCTTGATTTGTGGATCGAGTAATTCAGCCGGTAAATGCGGTAAATAAAGAATCTAACCTTAAAAAAGGTAGAGATTCCAAGCGAAGTTGGAATCTGAAGTAGGTTTCAGAAGTTAATTATAATAATACAGAAGATGAGAGTAGATAACGTTTAGCTATGTCAAATTTCAAATCTGTTTCATCTTTCAACTGCTTCAACCTTTCACTTAATTCATTTAAAAATCAAATAGTAATTAATTTAAAATAATAATTTTCAAGTGTTTTCCTTGTACTTCTATCATTGCACTATTGATATTTGTTCAGTTTACTGAGAATCTGTTATTGGCTCTAAGAGCTGTTGATTCTCCATGTATTTATAAATAAATAAATAAATAAATACATAAATATATATATATATATATATATATCCTTAGGTACGAGTATATAATCATACTCAAATTTCAACAAAATAAAAGTAATAATTATACGAGGGTTGTACTGTATTTACTGTCCCTAGTATATAAAACTTATTTATTTTTCAACTTAATCACCGCGTACTTGAAGACACTTATTTCACGTATGTTCTAACACAGTAAAATCTTTTTATAAAAACTCGGAGCCTTTATCGCAGATGAAGTACTGAACTGCTGCCATAACAGCTTCGCCGGTTTTAAATTTTTTTCCTCGTAACTTTAAGTTGAGAAATAAAAAAAAAAATCATTAGGCGTTAGGTCAGATGAGTACGGTTGATATAACATCAGTCTGAAACCGACATTGTGAATTGTGTTCATAATCAATCATTAAAATTCCCTCATCATCTAAAAATGCAGTATCCATCATCTAACTGGACCTTAATAGTGGGGTCTGTAGCATAAATTTATAGGATATGTAAGTGCTACAGAAAATTTGGAATTACAAGTAGCTACATATTGACAAATATCTGTAATTACTTTTAGATTTCATGTAAAAGTTACGGACGTCAGTGTGTTGTCGGGAACAGAGGTTATTTGTATTGCTAACATTGAAATAATGAATAACATTAATAACAATAGATTAGTTTTGCTAAATGGAATGTTATTAGAAGAAGATCATAAATGGTAAGTGCAAAAATACTTAAAATAGGTATAATTTGTTATATTCACAATTTATCTTTTTGTAGAAATTATATTAGAATTCAGATGAGGAGTATGAGAGATGTAATGAAACCGTTTGAAATGCCCAACAAGCATTTTTCATACAAATATTTCGGCTTGATAAGCAAAACGTACAAAATCTAATTGCAGATATACAAGATTATTTACCAACTTTAACCATTCAAGTAGGTGACATACGAGTATTTTTGATTAAATTGAAAAATTACACAAGGATATATTTGAGGTGCTAGCTACACTTAACTTTCTCGTAACTGGTTCCAAAGAAAATTCTGTGGTATGTAAATGTCGGGTGTCGTTGGGTCAAAGAAGTTATACAAAGCTGATAAGTAAGCAGGTTTGCAAACTCTGTAAAGATATATGGTTGTGACAAATACTATATATATTTATCAAACAAATCTCAAAAAAAACTGTAACGATCAAATAATATTATGCTATTTTTCAAAATAAATCAGAAATCTGCAAAATAAACTGTTTTCAATTAATTTTCAGTATAAATAAATTTAGAAATCTACTATGTTGGTAACACTACACATTACGTCTGTAGCGTGAGCATAAAATCATATCTGTAAACGATTATATTACAGATGTCAGCACAGAATCTCATTTTCTACGTATCTGTAAATATTCCTCTTACAGAAATTCTGCTAGTTACAGATCTACAGATCTGTAATATTTAGTTGAAAAACACAGAATCCCTAAATTTGGGAGGTGAAGAAGATCCTCGATGTCACCATTCCATACTTTGAAATTTCAACTCGTGCTCGAAGTGGTAAATCCATGTTGACAAAGCAAGCCAAAAAGCTGTTTTGATTTTGATTAAACAACGCCAAACTGGTTTCTACGGAGGTGACTATGTCTCGCTTATGTTCGGACGACAACATTCGAGATACCCATCTTGCTGACATCTTATAAAGCCTTGCAAATTATTAAAACTAGAATAATCAAATTTGGCACTTCGTTTGACAGATAAACAATAAACAATTGCTGTTAATATGAAGACAATATTTCAAAGCCTACAATGTTAGGGACAATAAATATTGTACAACCCTCGTATATAAGTCTGAAAAGTGTTCTTTTACAAATAATAATTTTTGTATATATTAACACGGAACACATTTTTTTTTGTAAATAAAATGTATCCGGCAGAAAATAAAGCTATTATATTGTAAATGATACTAGTACATTACATATTCTACATTATTTATTGCATGAATTGCAATAATTTATAAAAAAAATCAAATAAATAATTGTTTCACTTTTTTATTGTGCAATAAGAAAATATTTTCAAATGTCAGCATCGCGCATTATTTATCTGCCTCTAAAATTTCAAATTAAAGTAATTATTTTATTTTTTACTCAATGATTGTTGAACTTTTAAAAATCTGTTTAATAACATTGTAATAAATAAAGAGAAAATAATTGACAATAATTGTTACAATAATCAAAAAATTGATATAACAAATGCATTGAATTTTCTATTGAAATATAAATTTGTGTAGTTATGAAGTTTTTACTGTATTTATAAAAAATATAGTTTATTAATATCAAAAGAAGATACAATGCATTTTTATGTCAATGTTATGATTATTGTAATCAATTATTGTCAAAAATAAAATAAATAAATAAATATAAATATATCATCACGGCATATTACCTAGTACTGGGTGTGCCAGTATCTACAACACATGTAGACATCGGTAATGATGATATATTTTATCGTGTGGGCGCTTACCAGGTGTTACCTCACGGGCACTTATAGCTGGTATTGGAAATATTTGGCGTCGGTCGGGATCGAACCCGGTTCTCCAGGTTCGCGACCAGACACTCAGGCGCGCGGCCTAATATAAGATTTTTAAAAGTTGAACAATTTTTATGTAAAAAAAAAAAATAATTACCCTAAAGGGGAATCGAACCCCAATCTTAAATTTCAAAGCTTAGAAAACGGTAGGTTTATTAACCAGTTAAATACCGTATTCCATAACACGGTTAGATATTTAAAGTATCCGCAACTAACCGAGTTACTTTGTACTGAGAAAAATGCCTTCAAATTTTATTTACCTCACAACGTAATTAAGGAAATTTTATTATTACATTATTCAACACAATTTTATGATAGTTGAAACGTACCCATGTTCATGTATATTGAATTCGTCATAAATTCTTATAATTTGTATTCAGCATATATTGTCTGCAATTTTGTATAGGTATGTATCAGAAGCCAGTGCTAAATTTCTATCGGAAAGATATTTCTTCTTCGTACGACAGTGGAATATATAGAGCAGTTGTCAGCTTACGAAATATGGTTACTTAAAGTGAATTGTTGTGTCGTGAAATCTCTTCTTGCAACTACTAAAAGAGATTGAAATATACTGTACTAGTTTCTTTAGTTTTAAACTTAATTTATTTTAAGTTATAAGTCTGCAAACTTTAGTATCTGTCAATAAAATAAGTAGCAAACAAAGGAAAGAAAGATTAAGTAAAAGCAAACATCATCTACAGACGCTAAATCTGATATAATTCACACAATAAATTAAGAAATTTGAATATTCCTTTGAATACAAAAGCTTATAACAAGTATATAAATATTTTATCATCCAATTGCTGTACAGATCTCACGCTTCTTAATAACCTTTTTAATTAAATGAGATAAAAACATGCCCAATGTCATCTGCACATAGTAAGCCAATAAATGGCGGGAATCATTGTAACGTCCTTATCAAAAAGAGATCCATGGCGTTTGGTTTTTCAAAATTTAGACGTAAAATGTGAGAAAAGTCCTTGACAACTTTAAAATACTTCTTAAAAGAAGTTATATAAGGTTTTATTGAAACTAAAATGTCAAACGATGCAAATTTTCACAGAGAATACAGGTTTTTTAGTGACTGCAATATTTTTGACGTTTTGTTTGACAGCCCAGCTGGCGCCATTTTACTTACTATTTTTTTACAATGCATATGTAATTTTTATCAATATTTTCCCGTACACAAACTTTTAGCAAACTTGGAACTTTCATTTTACTTTCCTATGAAATCCTTAAGGAAAAATCCCTCCCTCCCCTCCTTAATTTGGGTCAGGTACACCCCTGACCATAGGAACTAGCGTGAAAGTAAACACCGTGTAAATCTAAAAACTGGAGTTTAAGATGCGTCAATGGCTGAATAAAGAACAGACGTCTGCGCACGCGTACACCACGTATAGGTAGGACGTTTCTTCATTACGTTAAGTGTATACAAATACGAAACCGCTGAGAAATTTTTCATGCGAGAAAAAATTGATTTTTATATTGATATTGAAAACGTTTTTCTGCTGTACTACAGAGTCATACAAAGGCACATATGATACATTCATGAATTTAAGTCGTTTTTAAAAATATTGGTTGATATGAACCCGTAATTCAGTCATGCAAAAACATCCTTCACAATACCAAGTCGCCATATTTTTCTTTTCAAACATGCTTATTTTTCCGAGTCCACATTCGGAAACTGCATTCAACAACTTCTCCTATTTCTTGCACGCAAAATCAGTTTTTCTTTTTTAATTTATCGCTTAAAACATAACATAACGTTCATTACTTATGACCGTATTACACTTGCAATAAATTGACAAATTTATTGAGTGACTTGTGATTCTGCACGTGTAAAACGGAAAAATCTATCCATACATCTCCGAAAATAATTTATCTATAAATTGGTAAAATAGGACCTTCTATTTTCCGTCGATATTTTAGTGAGTTTTTGGATAGTTTGCCAACTGTACGGTGTTTATCATTTCAAACTATTTTTAACATTTCTAACCTGTGTTTGTTTCTAAAAAGATTGTATATTTTCAAGCTTTCTGTTTTTACGAAATGTCACTATTTTAGTGCGTAACGTCGAGGAAAGAATCGGAAGTTTAAAATTTATAACATGTACATTGATGGTTTATTAAACAAGACCGTAGTTCGATAAATCAAAGGCAATTTACCTTTGACTAGTAATGACTTTGTAAATAAGGGTCCGAAAAAAGTATTTTTAAAAACGGATAAATAAACGTTTAATAAACTGTTAAAATTAATAACACCCTTACTTAATATAAAGATACTTTTATGACAGAATTAGTTTCTGTTACAGATACATTCATGATTACTTTAAGATGACAATGTTTTAAGAAGCAGTTCTTTCAACAAAAGTAAATCGAATAAATGAGCAACGCTTTAAATAAATTGATCGATTTATTAATAACTTTAAAACCGGTATAACATTTTAAAAAAATTAAAAAGAAACACATCCGATCCGTTCAAATAGAAGTATGATTGTAAATCGTATTGTTGGTGTACTAACTAGTAACTTACCAAAATACGTATTGTAATTAAACTTGTATTTGAAACAAACCGAGTGTCTTTCTTTTTAATTAATTTTTACCGATATTTATGTTTTAATAACTATTCGCTCTTCATTATCTGAAGGTGACATGTACACCTTCAACTATGTCATTTATACAGCAATCTCTTTTCTTTTTTAGTTTTTCAATTTTGATTTAATATTTATTACCTTTATGCAATAAATAATAGGAAATAGAAACTTAAATTTGAATCCATAACATTATGTTTTTTAAAAATATTTTTAAAAATCAATGTACTCAAATTGTTTCCCTCATATATTCGTAAGAACGGTACAAAGACAAAAAAAAACATCTTTTTTGTTTTTTGTCACTGTTTACTATTGCTTCCATAAAATCTTATGTATAAAACTTCTTTGGTATTAAACGAAGAGACAAGGAATGAAAAACCAATTTAGAAATCAATTTGTAGTAATGTTTTACAAAAACTAATACAAAGAATACCTAGGGTTTGTCAAACCGATAAAGGCTAGAGAAGGATTTTTCGAAGAATCGAAAATTTAAATTATCATCTCTGGTTAAACTGTCTGTCAACCTAACTTTCAGTTATAAGAAAAATAGTTTTAAAAAATTGATACCTGTGTAATTTTTAGTTGTTTTTTTATTGCTTTTCCCGTAATTATCGTGTGTACCCATATTTTTGACAGTACTATATGTCATTGTATAAATGCAACTAATATTTATTTACGAACTAAGTGCGAGAAGACTATGTTCCCGCATGAGGGCATTTTTGAAGTACGGGCGACTGCAAGGAGCAAGTGCCTTCAATTGCGCGAATGCGAAGAAGACGTCTTCTCGCAAAGTGGTTTGTACAATATTTTTTGTACAAACACTTGTATTAAAAAAAATACATCAGTAAATCAAAGTTTTTAAAGCAAACATAAAAATAAATAGGTAATGACCATTTGTATTACTAAAAATATTGTTTCATTTGACATTTATATTTATTGGAAAAATTTTATTAATTTACTCCTATTTGTTTGACTTAATATAAATTGAATAAAGAAAAACCATGTAAGTTGTATTTTATAGACTAAATTTTATTTTTATCAAGACCGATATTTTAGATTGCCCCAAAGGGTCAATGTTTTTAGATGCTTTTACATTCGAGTCGATCGAGAAGCAGTTCTTGGTCGAGTGTTGTATGCGGGAAATGCCATTTTGAAGGTTACGAGTACAAAATAAATATTTATAGCATTTTGTATTTTGGAAGACAAACCATCAAACCAATAATGATAATGATTGATAGATATCATTTGCTTTAAAACTTGAAAGTCCCCAAAAATAAATAGCATCCACGTAACGAAATAATAAACTTTGCGCAATATTGTTTCGCTTGAACAATGGCCATCAAAATCTCATAACCTTCCATATAGCTCTTTAAAAAACATGCTGAATTACTTCAATAAACTTCACCTATCCAGCCTACATAAAAATACTTTGAAAATGTATTTCCGCATATCGCGTAGAAAAATCTTCTTTCGATATTAAAAGTTTTGATATAAACTACGACAGCTTTAAATTAAAAGATCCAAGCTCCCTCTGGGGCGTGCTTCGAGAACTACTCGCATTGGTTTTCGTTGATTTTCTCCCGTTGTGTAGTTTTAATTTACGGTAATGAAAAGAACGTGCGGTGTAAAGGAGCTTGCGAGGCAGTAAAACTGCTCGATGAGCTTTGTAGGCATGAGGGCGTTAGCTTTCGTCTTCGAGCTTCGTTTAAACTTATTGAGCTTTATCGCTAACATGAAAAATACGAACATAATTGCATTGTAAATCCAAATGGCGACTAAAGACAACACTATTTCAATACAGAAATTTTTCAACATTTTACAGATGGTTTTATTTCTGGAATAGAATAGAATGAATACAAAGTATTGCTAAAGAAGCGACCTGTGTTGAATAGGTATATTAATCGGTACTTAAGAAAGAAAATAAATGTGCGTTTGCGTTAGACTTCAAATTCGCGATAGACTTAATTCTTTTTTATTTTGATCCACTCGAAAGTTATAATAGAAATTTTAAAGATCCTGTTTGTACTTATCACTTTTCTTTTACACATTTTATGCAATCATTGATACATAATACATAATTTTGCAAATATGAACAAAATAAAAATAGTTCATTTAATATCTGAAATTTTTGTTCTTCCATATTACAGTTGTATTTTTCAATAATCGTAAATCTTCTTGTAAACATGTATGATCTTATGTAGAAAATATTTTGAGAATAAATTTTGACTTTTGCAAAATGATCCTGTTTCACATTTTTTAAAAATAATTTTAAATGAAAGTTTATTCAATATTTTTCGTAGTAATAATAAAAATAATTTATTGTTATTTTCGTAAATAAATAAATTTAAAAAATGGCGCCAAAATTATTCTTGAAAAACAACCCCCCACTTCACTGGAAAAATTAATAACTACCCATTACATTTTTTAAAACATATTATATCAGAAAGAGTACTCAAAATTAAAAATGAATCTAATAATAGCTCTAACATTCAAGCAGGAAACATAGTTGCAAAAATATATATCCTTATCATATTTTAGACATTTACTTGAACAATTACAATCCATAACTCATGAATTAAATTTAACAATTGCCTATAAGTCATCTACTGTTACTTCTTTGTTGTTTACCAAATTAAAAGATAATAACCTCAAAAATCTCAATAGTAATGTTGTTTATAAAATAAATTGTCTTGATTGTCAATCTTCGTATATTGGTAAACTAAACAATATATCTACAAAAGAATACAACAACATAATTACAATAATAATAAAAATAACAATAAACATAGTACCATAGTACATCATTGTATTGCCCTTGAACATAAATTGGATTCAACTAATTATAAAATTTTACATCATGAATCTAACATTCAAAAGAGATTATTTCTTGAAAGTTGTTACATAAATCTTGACGATAATTCTATAAATTGTAAATCTGATTACAATAATTCTAAAAATTTATATCCCAATATTAAATATATCACTCCACAGTAATTTTTATTTTTAGGGTTTTTAATGTTTTTTGTCATTCATTCTTGCATCTTTCTATAGATGTCATTCTTTGTTAAGGTTGTTGATTTTGGCGGTCACTTATAAGACGAATTGTTAAAATTTTTATGTAGTTGACTTTTAACCATGTAGTCTTTAAACTCATTGGTTTTTTTTTTAAAAGAAAAAAATTACAAAATCGTTTATAATTAAAATGTAATATTTTCAAATGTTTTAATAATTTATTTATTGGTAAGTTTGACAATTATACATTATAATTTACATGTATTTAACAAATAAATAATTTTGTGTTAGCTTGAAAATGGTTCTAAACTGAAGCGAAACGTCGCAGTTGTGAAATTTGTAAATTTTGACTATGTTGAAATAAATGAAGCATTCATCCAAAAACCTCTTCGTATATAAATAAAAGTAGGCGATAGTTTGTCACATGTTAATTTGTATGTACTCTGACGTCACATTCTGTTTCTGATCACGTGACTTTTTCAAAATATTACACAAATTTCTACATTTCATTGTAAAATATCTAATGGATATTTTGTGATATTTTCAAATTTGAATAGCTTTTAATATTTAGTACTTAGAAGTCATATAAAAATTCTTGCAACAGCCCTATTTTAGATCTATAAAGCCACAAAATTTGTAAATGAAATGTGAAAAGCGAAAAGTTTGGTGGTACAGGGCCCAGGTGAGATCGCGACTTTGCGCTTATTAATTTGAATAAAACTTGGTGAACATAAAAATTTTCTTGTTTACAGATGTCAAACTTTAATAACATTTAAAAAGGAAATTTGTTTTATTTTTATGGTAATTTTAAATAGTGATATTAACAGACCCTTTCAAATATCCTCATTTGTGTAAGTCATGAAATAGAATCGTCACATCTTATGTTAATCCAATTTTTTTTTTCTTCGTTATCTTTATTCCTGTGTCGAGGCCGTCTACTGAATTATTTATTAAATGCATTTTTCCATTAATCGTTTATTTATAGAGTATAGGAATTATTTATTGATAAATAATTTTCTCTTAAACGATTTTAGTAAAAGTGAAAAAGTAAGCTCAAAATTTTGTATGTTAAACTCAAATTGAAACTCGTGAAATAAAATAAAATTTTCTTCAATTTAGCAAGGCACGTATTAAAAAAAACCTAATTCGGAGTAGGCTATGAACTCACACACGTATGTCTCATCATTATTCAATTCAAAAGTCAAGTTGTCAAAAGAAAAGATAATAAAGACGGATACCGAATAATTTCTAATTTATTTCTATTTCAAACAAGGGTACTAGAAGAAAAGCTTTGAGTTCTTCAAATATCATTTTTGACAATATCTCGTGTCAAATTTGACATTTAATTAAATACTTTCAAATTGTAATACTTTTTTTTTGTTCATAGCCTACTCTAAATTAGGATTTTTTTAACACACGGCACATATTGCTTCCTATCGTCATCATTACCGATGTCTTCATGTGTTGTAGATACTGGCACACCCAGAAATGGGTAATATGCCGTGATGATATATTATTATTATTTTATTTACTATGATAATCTTCAGGTACATTCATATAGCTGCCCGATGTCTGTGGATACTTCATAGACGACATCTCAAAGTAAAATATATCTTGAAAGTTATGATAAATTAATTTAGTTTGAAGATCAAAAAGGATAAGTTCGTATTAGAGTAGAATTGAAACGCATCTAAAAACTTTTAAGTTTCATTTAAGGTAAAGAGGCAAGTTTATGATTAAATTTATAAGAATCTTTAAGTGATTTCTCATAAAGTTAGCGTTTCACCTGAAGTTTGTGTAATATCACTTATCCGCTTCGAAAGATGCAACTCTTAGCATCCACATTCATTTTCGTAGCCATATCATTTTTATTCCCCGTAAAATTTACCGCCTTCATATATTTGTGCCGACGGCTGGCAATACTAAACTAAATGTTGGATTTTTAGTAATTCCGCCCTGTGAACGAGAGGATGCGAAGAAATTTTAAGGTCTATAAATTTTCATCGCTATCCGAGAGAGAATATACTGAATTGAATTCACACATGCTTACAATGAAATTCTTCTTACTTTCTTTTCACGAGAGCAGATCAGAATGAAAAATATGTTCGCAAGATTACGAATCATCCATGAATTGAACATACTTTATACGTATGGGTTTAAAATTTTTAATATTGGAAAAATATGCAAATGCACGGCCCGACAAAAGTTTGGGTACTAAATACTAATTTTTTTTTTTCTTTTTGTTACTATATCGTTCTGGAGATATTTACATTTACTGGGTGGCGATACGAACATGGCGACTTTACCATTCGATTCTACACAGGGAAAATTACATACATACACCAACTTTCAAATTTTTGAACAATGAATACAATTTCTAAAGAAAGTAACTGAAAATGGTCAAAATCTGAAAAAAAATGCATTTTTTGCGATATTGAACATTGGTATACTTATAGAATTTTGCACGTAGAATCTACCCATTTTTGGTTTAATACCCAAAAACGTGATTTTTGGGTCCAAGTTTTAATGCAAATATTTCGGGAACTGAAAGACTTATTAATATGCAGTTTGAAAATTTGTGAAATGTATTTTATTGGAGGAAGGCTGCATTACTATAAATCTGGCCCTACAGTGTCTATATAATATCATGTAAAATCGAACACGAACACATACTATTTTTTACAAATTTCATACCAAAAGTTCATTTGAAAAGGTTTTATAAATCCTATAAAATTATGACATAAACATACACTAAGTAAAATGCACTTGACACACTTTACTTTCTGCTTCAGCTTTCCCCTATTTTATTAGGGGTCGCTGTTTCCTCTTCTCTTCCACTCATTCCTGTCCAACGCATTTTCTTCACACAGTCCTTCCTTTCTCAAGTCTTCTGCGATACAGTCCTTCCATCTTCTTTTTAGCCTTTCACTGCATGTCACTTGAGAGGACCACTATGAAATACTAATTTTTCATCCCATACTTTCCATATTTGGTTTTGCACTTGCAACACACATCTGTCAATTAGAATTTTGAATGTATCAGGTGTTTCCATGATAAATAGCAAAGCTGAGTAATTTTTGAAAATTAATTTCTTTATAATGCTTTAACTCTACATCTATTGAATATGAAGGAAAACGAATAATCAAACCATATAGAGAAAAGTATTTTCTTTAATAAATATAATAACAAAATGTCAAAAAATAATATTTAACTGCGTTTTTTGAAGAAAAACTGTTAAAAACTTCAAATAAGGGTACTTCCGGTGGATCATTTATAACCAAAATCTAATCAACTCTTCATATGGATGTACAGAAGAGGAATACGAAAGAATTATAATTTTTAGAATTGTAGTATTGGAGTTATCGTCGAAGAAAAATTTGTCACACACGGATACACATACAGACATCATCTTAAAAATAGTAAATTCGTATTGTAGGGACCCTAAAACGTGCTTATTCATTAAAAACTCACCACCGAATTTTTTGACCAAAGACAATACCTTCCTTACCTAAAGGTGACGGAAGGTAAAAAACTAATGTGGACACCACATGATTTCCTAGTACGCCTATCAAACTATAGACAGATATTTTTTGAATAACTAATCATGAAATAGCACGTATAGTCCAGTGAACGGAGGCTGAAAAAAGGGATACCCTACAAAAGGTCGGGTAGTTTTGAATTTTTGATATGTTGCATAGGATGGTGGGTTAGTGAAAACTAAAACTTCCACAATCCCCCCTCCTCCTCAACCCACCGCCATCTTTTAAAATCTACCGAAAATCGGCACTTTTTCCGTTTCTTACCTATAACTTCTTTCTGGTGAATTTTAGTGCAAAGAAAGTTATTTGCCGACTTGTACAGGACAAAATTTCCTGCAAACTAATTATGTGAAGTTATTTTGTACGATTATTAGGAACCTGCTTTGAAGCTGACAAAAAAGACTAAAATTGCGTACTTAGCAAAATTTTGAGTTTCTTTCCAATTTATATAACGTAATAACTCCGTAACACTTAATAAAAGTACTTATGATCATTTAAATGACGTCTGTATAATTTTGTCAATTTACGCTCGAAACTTTATCAAGAGGTGAAAAAACCGGACCTAATTAGCATTATAATAATTGTGTACAAAATTTATCAAATTTACAGAATATATATACATGTATGTATTTAGTTTTAATGATCTGGTTTGTACAACATTGAAAGCGTACCAGTCACCAATTGATTGCAGAAGTAAGCAAAAACTATTTTGTGAATGAAGACTTACTGCACCAGAATATATCGATATTGGAAAGAGTATTTTAGTAGTTAATGGAAAACCAATACAATTCACATAAAATTGCTGCTTCGGAAAGATTTATAACTTTTATAAAATATTTAAAAATATGTCTAGATACTATTTAATCATAATGTATGCATTTTGAATATATCTGTACAAAAAATAATACTCCATAAATCATAGAATCTTTTCCTGTTACAAAAAATAGTTTACATATTTCATACTTAAAAATGTAATACATTCATAAATCATAATTACATAATTTGTAATATTATCCTAGTTAGCTTTGGCCTGGGACTGAACAGTAGTAAAAACAAAACACTAAATTACAGTTGACAGATGAGTGTTGCCATAGCAACCATTTCCACAACCGATCATCTGAAAATCCGCCATGGAAATGATTCACAAACAAGTGATAAATCCTGCAATTCAAAACAGCAGTCATGGCTGATAATCCATCGCGGTATATATCATCTTCAACCAACGATGACGTCACACAGGACGGTGGAGGAGGTGGATAAATATTGTCCGGGATGTACATAAATATCACGTATGAATGCGTCGTGTGAAAATGACACATGTCTGTCAGATGGAAACGAATGTGGCATATTGCGATTTTTATAGACGTCAGCTTAAAATATATGCGTGCTAAAAGCTTATCGACGTGCCAGAAATTAGGGCACCATTTTGGATTTACATTTGTGGTTGAGAGGAATCGTTGACGATTTAAAGTGGGAAATATTCAAATTTAACACTGAATTTATATATAAAAATCTCCACCCAATTCTATTATATTTTATATAAGTATTGTTTTATACAGTATTTCTTACAAAGAGGTTTGTTTAAACTAATAGGAAAATATTACTCTTTGAAATATAAATGTTTTGGTAATGTATACTAAAAGTATAATATATATAAGTAGCCTAGTGCCTAGTAATAAATATAAAAGTCATATTTATAGTATTTTGTAATTAAAAATCGAAATTAAAAGTGCCTATCACACTTTTAAAACGGTTATGACGTATCCGGTCCTGTTATTTCTCAAGATGGACGTTAGATGGCTTTACTTCTTATGTGCCTGTTTAGAGGTTAACAGTGAAAATAACAGGTTTGCACACAGGTAATACAAAAATGTCGAATTAAAGAATTGAGGAATGTACGTTTAATGATTCACAGTAAAATAAAATGTTGAATATAGTAAATAAATAATATTCGAACTACACTTTTGACATTTGTATATTACTATGTTGGTACTTTAACAACAACAAGTTGTTTTTCCCCTCTTACCTTATATTATTAATTTAGAATATTTCATTATTTGTACATACTTTTTAAATCACAAACCATCTATTGCAAGTTTGGCCTAACTCTAATGTAGGTTTTAATTCTGAAGAACTTTACATTCTATAGTTTTTGTAGTAAAACGAACAGGAGGGCAGGAAATTACTTAAAACAAAAATCCTATGTTAAATCAAACCTAACCGCCACCACTCTGTATAATGCGCAATATATATTTCTAAACAATGATCAATAATGTTTCCTAAGACTATGTCCGATGTTGCACTTTTATCACCCTAATATCTAAATCAGCCCTGCCAATTTATTTCTTTATAATGTTTTTTACATTTTTTTACATTTTCGACGTTGTATTAATGGCCATGCCTGTTGTTTGATGCTTATCTTGGAATGCTCTGATGTGACATGTAATTTTTTTTAAATGATCCTTGGCTGATGATGGAAGTTTTCCATCTTCCGAAACATTCCAAACATTGAATATGATTTTATGAAAAATAGAAATGTTCTTCATTTTCCCCCCCTCGAGAAGGCGGTAATCTTTCGAGTTATTTAAATTAATATCTAAATCCTAAATTTGTATGCCCTAAACGACTATTAGAGATTTTTGAATTAGATTTTAAGGTTTTGCAAGAGCACACTATGCCTTGAGTAGACGCACATTAATTAAACAAATCATGTTCGATGCTATAATTTGTGCAAAACGTTAAATTTACTGTCAAAGAATAGCATCTTAGCTTCTATCTTATGAATACAATATTAACATTTAATCTAAAGCATCAAATTAAATTGAATTGAACAATTCATTTTATTTTTACCTCTCGCTAAGACAGGTATTGGATTCATGCTAAAATTATAAGACTTAAAAAATATTTAACTGCAGTTTCCTCAATCTGACATTCCTGGGAAGAGCTGAAAAGGATTTGGTAACAATTGAACAACCAGAAGTAGTAGTTTCTTAGAAAAAATCTTCTAAATATAATTTTTTGGGAGTTCTATTTTATTAAATATTGAAGAACATACAGTTCTCCATCTAATACACTGAAAAATTTTATTATATCTTGTATAGATTTAGAGATAAAGACTCTATAATTTATAGAGTAAACTAATCGCAAAGACCAAGGCACTAAGGAAACCAGTTGACAAATTCCAATGTTTATAACATGACACATGTCATTGTCAAATATCAACAGTGTTAGTGACATTCTGATAGCTTTTTCTGGGAAGTATATTTAACTTTTCTTATTGTTTTATTAATTAAATATTTGAAATTATAGGTAAAATTGTGGTAAAATGCATAAATCCATCAGAAATACCGCCAATTTGGTTAATGAATTGGAACAATCTTTGACATTTAGAAACTTCCTCATACAATGAAAAATAGATATAATTAGAATTATATGTGTGCAGAAGACATGTTAAATATAATAAAAAACAATATTTGGGTAATGTTCTGTAAGATATTGTTATAAAACGACGGTTCGAAAGCGAAGTGCAATACAATACTTATATAGCCTAATATGGAAATGGCGAGAGGTCTTGTGCTGGCCACAACAGATTTTTTACTATGGCTATATGTATGGCTGGTTTCCATAAAATAATTTTCCTGTGCAATTTCTAATTTCATTATTTGTTGTTGGTCAGAAGCTAAAAGCAAAAAGAGGTTGTATTTTGTAGAAAATCACGCGATCAAATATCTTGTGGTAACAAAGTTATCCGTTTGTTGATTGTGTAAAAGTTCGTTATGAAGTGCAGGAAGCAATATCCTTCCACAAGTGTAAAAAGTGTGTGGAGAGACAACCAATAAATCCAACAGCCGCGCTAGACAATCTATAATACGTCGGGAAGACGTTGTCCGGGCGATATCCAAAGTTGACATGCGAGAAATGGACCTATAAATCATGGCCAGCCATGAAAGTGCCCGATGTTAAGCCCGCTTGTTCCCAGAGCTTTTTGCCACGCGAAAACTTTATACTGACGTATAAATCTCTCGATAAAAGTGCCGTGAGGGCTGCATCTGCGCGGCTAATCCAACTCCAGCCCTTTTTAACCCTTTGAATTATTCAGACCCAACTATATGTTATGTACTTGTACAGATATTACCACAATGGCAGAGCGCCGATGCTAATTTTACTGTTTTGCTTTACAAGTCTAATCTGCTAAAATGCTTTTACACGTGGTCTAGGTATGCTTTTAAGTAGCCAGAAATCATTATATAAGTTTCAAGGCGCTGAAATTTATTTACTGGTGCTGAAAAAATTTCTCTGACCGTGTACTCGGATATCGAAAAAGAAACTATGTTTGTATAAAAAAAGAAATCTACAAGAATTGGTATCCATTGAATATTGAAACAACTAATTCCAATAATAACTAATGAAGACATGTCAATACAATCTCAAAGGGTTTTAATGCAATAAACAGTTTCAATAGCAGAATTAGTGATATTTGTAATTATCATTAGTAATGATGAAAATCAAGTTTCACAACAAATACTCTCGAGATTAATAACACAAAGTTTCCTGTTCATTTTGAATCATTCATTCCAAAAATTACGAAATGTTTGCATTCGTTTTTTTTATACATTAAGCGATAGATTTATTCTGACTTTGTACTATAAGATATAAATGTTTATGGCCAGTTGCACCAACAAGACTTAAATTTTGAGATAGGTTTAAAGAAAAAAATCTAATGTGCCAGAACATTACCTTCCGTCAGTTCTATGTATTTTGTACAAATTCCATACAGAAAGTTTCTTGTAAAAAATTATATATTTCCAGTAAAATTATTTCATGAACATATCATGTAAATAGCACTTGACACTGACATCTGTCAATCAGAATTATATTCACATTATAGCAATAAATTAAATTTTTTCTATAAATTATACTAAAAAAATAATATATAAAATTACTATCATAATTTTTTTTATAGTAATACCAATTATAATTGGAGGATTTGGAAATTGATTAGTGAGTTAAAGAAGGAGGAAGTAGTGAAAAACTTATATTATTTATACGAAGAAAAGCTATAAAGTTATAAATAAAAAATTATTAGTTTTAAGCCTTAGGCTAAATAATATTTGACAAAATATTAAGTTTTAAGAATTACAATGAAAAAAAACTAATTTATAGTTTCCCATAGATAAAATTCTTATAAGTGACTGATTTATGAAATTTCATTTCTTTATAATTCTTTAAGTCTATATCTATTGCATATAACGTATAAAATTCAGTCAAATCGTATAGAGAATAAATTTATCTTTATTATTCCTAATAACATAAAATGTCAAAAAAAAAATTATATTTAAATGCGTTTTTTCTAGAAAAACTGTTAAACATTGCAAATAAGGGTACTGCCGGTTGACCAATTATAACCAAAATCTAATCATCACTTTATAAGAATGTAAAAAAGAAGGTGTGAATAAATTGTAATTTTTGAAAATGTGCTACTGAAGTTATTGGAGGATCATCATCATCATCATCGTAAAAATAGTAAAATCGTATTCTAGGGACTCCAAAACCTGCTTATTCATGGAAACCCCACCACCGAATTTTTTGACCTTACCTAGAGGACACGGAACGTAAAAGTGCAAATCGAAATTTCGACAGCAACATATTATAATTCGTCGGTTTCCCCAGAAGACATCTGTATATCGTCATGGCTTCTTTTCGCAAATTTCGATATTGACTATATAACTCTATTTCATAGGTAATACACAACATGCTTTTTTATTGACTGTCCAACTACTAAAAAAACGCTTGTTATTGCTCTAGGTTTGTATTTTGGTTACTGGCAGAAACATTCGTAAAAATCTAAGTTTATTTTAAAGTTTTTAGATAAACTAGTTCTTTTATGTGTCTTTCTCCTACTATAAAGAGATATATTACCTACAATAACGTTAATACCCCTGGTTAATCTTAATTTTAGTGTATTTTCTTTTAATGACTTTTTAAAGGATCATAAATATTTTATAATCTAGATAGTTAACAATTTTATTGGTTAAATGAAAATAAGTTTCTGGGATTCAGCCACATTTATGGCCTCAATCTCGATAGTTTGGACCCCACGTGGGTCTTCTTCAGGACCTATGATGAAAAACAATTTTTGCAATTACAAAAAAGAACAATGTATGTAATAATAAATAAATAACATAATTAGACTTCCATCAAAGTTGAAATAAATGTTCTGTACTCTGTACATAATACTTGTTTTTAATATATTTAATTTTAAACATGGAAATAGTCTAAATTTATATAAATATGTAAAAATATATATAAAAAATATACAAATGGTATATTAAGGTTTAATAATTTTAGTTAATTTTTTAACCATGACTTCCAATTTTGTTGAGGATTCATAAATCTATCTGATCATTAATGTAAAAAGATACTGATCAAATAAATTTAAACTATGTATTAAAAATATAGCTAATTCATTAAGTTATGATCACTTATAATGGGCTTTGCAAGAGTAATACTCAGGAATGTGATCATTGTTGGTTGACATTGTCGTTAGACAACACAATGGCTCTTGTTCTGTACATAAACAATGCTTCATTTTGCGCACTGTTAGATACTGTCCCTTCATATCGCCCAACATGAATACATTCAGTGAAAACAAACATTCATAATACACACATAATGCAAATAGGCATATGATAATAGAGGTAAGAGATAAAACATTTAGTTGACAATATGTAGCAATGTGATAAATATTTCCTTGTAATAATGACAATAATATCCAGTTCAATACCAGCCCTAAATCAAGATAAAACAAACAGTACCGTTACAGTTCGAAAATATGAGTACTTTAATAAAATAGAACAGTGTTATAAACATTTAACCGAGAAAATTTATTAAGGGCTAATCTTACAATGGGGGGATTCCACCATTTTTTTTTATAATTTCATCTGAAAATATTAGGAAAACTAAGACTATTGATGAAAATCCGGTGAAAAAAATCCTATTAATAAGCGAGTTATGGTCTCCCGAATTTTGAAAAGATTGATGTGACGTCACGCATATGTGTTTTTATATCAAACTGTTTTCATCATGGATCTAAATGTTCTTGAAATATATGCTATTTTAAGTTATATTTACATAAAATAAATGAATATTATAACACTGTATAAGTCTACATACTTTATAATTACAGGTGTATTTAAATTATTAAGTTTAATGCAAGAAATTTATGTTAAAATAAAAACTGTTTGAAAACTGCCATACAGGAATGTTAGCCCCTCCTTTCGAATTTGAATTTCTTAACTTCCATTGGTAACCCCCACCTCCTAACACACTATTTGTTATGCATGTATAGGCGGTCTTTCGGTCGCCAATCAAAATATTATATATAGATTTCATATACGTGTCGAAACGCTATAACCAAAAACCCCTTATTTCCGAAATATCTCAATTATACCATTTCATTTTTTGTTTATTAATATTCGTTATTCAGCATATACATTCGTATTTTTTACTATTTTCCTTTAATTCGATTGAGCTGGAATTTCCCATTCCCGGTTAAAATTTAACTTCCAAATAAATAAATCGGATTGTTGAAAACAATGATAAATTTATCATTTGACAGTTAATTTCTTTTCAGTTATAATTATTTAACTGGCATTTAAAATTTTAACCGAAGATTGTTAAATTGGCCTTTAGTTTTTACCCCTTTTTCAACATGAATTTTATATATCCCCATTAAATATCGTCTTGTTTTTTACTTAAGTATATTTTTTTGTTTCGGAAAAAGTTTGAAGAAAAACTAATAGTGTCCCATTCCATTGTATTTTTGTATCTTATTTGAATTATTATCCTCACATTCCTCTCCTTAATTGTAATGCTGGGTAAAACTTGGAAATTACTTTGCACTTAAAACAATAAAAAGAAGCTGAAACTGAATCCACAAGAACTATTAATAACAAGACAACGTATATTAAAACCGCAACTAAAGCGGTAATCAGAAAAAGGAAGAGAACATCGGAATATTATCCGGATTCCTGCCGATGTTGCAGGATTTTGATCAGCATGTTCTATTTTATACACTGCTGTTTCATCCCTCATTTTTTCCAAAAATTAAAATGAAAAAAAATATTATTAGGGCCGTATTTGTATCTTTAGTAGCCCGAGGTATAATGTTTTATCGAGAACCCAATTTTATTAGTTGCTTACGACAAGTAATATTTTAATCATAGTACAATAATACTGATTACAAAAATGAATTCAATAATAGTAATTTATTTATCAAAGCACTAAAGTTGTACTTTTTACCAGGAATACACATATATAATTGATAAATAAATAATTATGAAATATTATAAACAACTTTAGAATATGTATGTACAGCAAATAGAATTAAAATTTTACAGAACAAATTAATAAAAAAAATCTGTAGTGGCCAGCACAAGATCTTCCGTTAATTTGATGGATTTTGTACAAATTCCATACAGAAAGTTCCTTGGAAAATATTCTATAAATCCAATAAAATTATCACATGAATATACTAATATACATTATGTATATTCTTATATAAATACTCTAAAAATACGTACACTTATATAACATTCTCTTTACAATCAAATAATATTACTACCAAGTTTATATCTCTACCCATTTTTGAATTATTGCCCCAAAGGTCAATATACCCACAATTAGATAAATACTTCTAAATTTTTAAAAATCTAATTTTTATGTATCTAGATTCTTCTCAATGCGCTGATTCCAAATTTTGAAACCCCAGGATGATATCTCGTTTCGTTTTCGAGATATTTAGATTTAAAGTTTTCCTCAAGACTGCCCATTTTTCGGTATTAACCCAAAAATGGGCCGAGATATGAAATCACCATTCGATTCTATGGTCAAAATTACATAAGTACACTAATTTTCATAATTTTTGAACACCGCACACAATCTCTAAAGCAAAATAACTGAAAATGGTCAAAAATCGCAAAAATCTAAGGTGAATTTACAATTTTTTCAGATTTTGGCCATTTTCAGGGGTTTTCAAGCTTTTATTCATAAAAAATGAACCAGTTGGACAAAAATTATGAAAATTGCTATACTTATGTATTTTTATCCGTAGAATCGAATGGTGATGTCCCCAAATTCATATCTCGACCCATTTTTGGGCTAATGCCCAAAAATTGGCAGTTTTGAGCAAAACTTTAAATCTAAATTAGATTTTTGAAAATTTTGAAGTTTTTATATAATTGTGGGTATATTGACTTTTGGGGCAATAATTCCAAAATGGGTAGAGATATAAACTTGGTAGTAATATTATTTGATTGTAAAGAGAATGTTACGTAAGTGTACGCATTTTTAGAGTATTTCAACAACTGTGTGAATTTTTACATATAAAAGTATTGAAATATAAATGGATAAATGATATAAAAAAGTTCCTTGTAAAAAATTGTATATATCCAATAAAATTATTACACGAATACATACTATTTTTTACAAATTCCATACCAAAAGTTCCTTTGAAAAGATTCTATAAATTCAATAAAATTATAACATGGTCATACACTATGTAAATTGTTAAAAACTTCAAATAAGGGTACTTCCGGTGGATCAATTATAACCAAAATTTAATCAGCTCTTGGAAGTAAAGAAGAGGAATACGAAAGAATTATAATTTTTAGAATTGTAGTATTGGAGTTATCGTCGGAGAAAAAATTATCACACACGGACACATATATACACACACACCCACACTCACATACATACATACATACATACATACATACATACATACATACATACATACATACAGACATCATCTCAAAAATAGTAAATTCGTATTCTAGGGACCATCAAACGTGCTTATTCATTAAAAACTCACCAACGAATTTTTTGACCAAAGACAATACCTTCCTTACCTAAAGGTGACGGAAGGTAAAAATGCATATGAATTAAATAAATAACATTAAATATTCAATTATGTGAATGTGATGAATACAGTTTGGTGTGGTTGTAGTGTTACTTTTAACATGTAACACTAATAAGAAAAAGTATTAAGTTTAAATATATATGAAATAAAATGAACAGCATTAAAATGGATAGATAAACAGATGCACTAATGTTTCATCGTGAGATTTGCTCATATATCGTTTTTAATAATTTTAATTTTAGTATTTTCTTTTAATTCTCTTTTTCGCTTACTCTATCATAGATATCGGTATAACCTAAGAATATTGATGAGTTTTATCATTATCTTAATACTAGCATTTTTCTACGAATCAGATATATATATATATATATATATACGCCCCTGCACCTTTATTTAAATTCTGTTCATTATGATACTAATTTATATATTTATTGAAGAAAACTAACAGTACCTATATAATCGTAAGTAACAACTACATGTTTTTACATATAGGTAATAATTTACACTAGTTCAAAAATATAGCAATATATGTACGTGTATTAGAATTTAGCTTTTATAAAGATAGTATTATTAATAGAGTCAGGTCGCGAACCTGGGGAACCGAATCGATATTTCAAATTTTAAATGGCACAAAAGTGATCCCTGTGGTGTACTCTTCACACCAGCAGTGAGTGCTCATGAGGTGACACCTGACAACGTCCGTACGGTACAAATAATGTTATTTATTTAAATTTACGTCTGCTCACTTCATTCTAGCTTTGAGTGCCCGCGAAGTAGCAAGTTACTACCATTTTGTAAAAAGAAATTTTTAAATTCTGACTTTGGGAACCTCTCAAGGAGCCTCTTCAAAAAATCTCATTCAAAGATACTCTACAACTAGGGTTGCCAACTTTTTGTTATTCTGAAGTAGGACACTTTGATTTTTTTATTCATTGTTTTAGGCATCTTCAAAGTACATGATATCGTTTAAAACATTATTGCGTAAAAAGACACACAGTTACAATAGCAATTGCAGCTGACCTACTGAAAGTAGGACAGTTGGCAACCCTGTCTACGACTATCAATAACGAAAACTGCATTTGAACTAAAGATCATGATGATTTATTTATATAAATTTAATAAAATATTGCTTGGTAATATATTGAAAATTAAATTATTTTATTTACTGTACTGAACTGAAATTGAAATCCATATTTCTGTGTTTTAACAGAAAATATAGGTCAGATCCATTTCAATATTTTTATTATGATTACTTTAAAAGGGGAAAAACATCATAACCAAATATACGAGTATGTATACCAAATGAAAATATCCCACTACGAAACAATCCTGTCGTATTTTAGATTCCCGCGGCTTTCACAAAGACATTATTACCATAATATGCATTTGACCGCGAAGTGCCTCTACTATCGCACCTACAATCTGTTATGAAATATGACGCCTCTCATTTTCGCCCAAATTAAACTCCAAATTCGGTTACCTTACCACGAAAATTAACTAAACATAGAAATTACTTTTATTCCGCTTTAATACGGCTTATCTTTGTTAGAATTAAATTGTGAAGCAAAAACTTAATTGCGATTCTATCACAATTTTTTATTATATGAAATTATAGTTTAGAAAGAATGAAAAGTAGTCATACGTAAATGTAGAGGAGAAAAAATTAGTTTATATTCCACTAGGAAACTGATAAAAGGGTTGGTCTTCTATTTTTATGCAAACCATACGTTCTTTGTTTAAATTTGAATAAGTACGGATATAATTCTCGAGTTTGTTACAAAATATAATAAATAAATTAACATATCATCACTAGTTTTTGACCATTATTTGGTGAGTTAATCTGAATTACATATTTCGGTGATATCTTTTCATCATAGAATGTACTTGTAAACATATGTATAATAACATACATTTTATAAGAACGTATTACTTTGTATACGTTTTATACAGGTCTTTTATACATGTAATGTTATAATAGATATTTACACACCAAACGAGCTAAGGTAAGGAAGAATTTAACTCACTCGCCCTTACGGGCTCGCGAGCTAAACTTTCTTCTCATGAATAAACATTATTTTAGTTAACGTGGTTTGTACAATATTTTATTCAATTTTGACGAAATAATAATAAAAACCATTATAATATTTAATTTTGACAAAATAAAAAACTGATCAGTTAGTAGGCCGAGCATGACAATCGTCGCTTATAGACTTCAAGTCTTCTATTTAAAAAGCTTTATTGTCTGTCATTTATGTCGTGAAAAATAATGAAAAGGGTGAGTATTATTTTCGTTCTTGATGTTATTTTTAAAGGTATTTCTTGTTGCAGAGTGAGTTAAAATTTTGTGTGATTTAAAAATTTTTAATTCACTTGTGAATAAAATGTTACTTGTAGTTGTTGCTATGGAGTTAATAATTGAATAAAAACTTTTATACATGACATGTAGGTACGTATTTTTCCATCCCTGGCCGTAAGTGTAAAATAATTGAGAAACACTGTTTTATAAAGTTATTCATCTGTCATTTGAAATAAAGTTACGAATGTTTAGTTAGAACTTAATCATTTTTGCCTTCCGTCACCTTTAGGTAAGGAAGATGTATTCTTTCGTCAAAAAATTTGATGTATTTTTAATAAAAAAGCACGTTTTTGGGTCCCTAGAACACGATTTTACTAGTTTTACGATGATGTCTGAATATATATATATATATATATATATATATATATATATATATATATATATGTGTGTGTGTGGTAAAAAATTCTCCGACAATGACTCCAATACTACAATTCTAAAAATTATAATTCTTTCGTATTCTTCTTCTTTACATCCATATGAAGAGCTGATTAAGTTTTGTTTATAATAACCGGCAGTTCCCGTATTTGAAGTTTTTAAGTTGCTCTTGGAAAAACGCCATTAAATATTATTTTTTGACATTTTATGTGATTATCAATATGAAAGAATATCTTATTGCCTTTGCGGTTTGATTATACATTTTCCATATTCAGTAGATATAGAGGTAAAGAATTATAAAGAGATTAACTTTCATAAATCTCACAACTTTGCTATAATCATGGAAATAGCTGATATATTCAAATAATTCTAATTAACAGATGTCAGCGTCAAGTGCAATTTACATATTTAAGTTCGTGTTATAATTTTATTGGATTTATAGAATATTTTTCATGGAACCGTCGGTATAGATCTTGTAGAAAATAGTATATGTTTGTGTTACAATTTTACTGGATATATAGAATCTTTTCTAAGGAACTTTCAGTATGGAATTTATACAAAATACATAGAATTGACGGAAGGTAATGTGCTGGCCACATCAGATTTTTTTTCTGGGACAAATTTCCAAATCATAATGGAATCTTATTAGTCATTTGATAGCTACCACCCATTGTATTTACGCATTTTTCGTTAATTTATTCTTTTCTTAATCAGTGGTAAAAAATGATAGCAATCCTGGTGTACATCTAATTTGACGTCATTTAGTTTTTGTCACTGGAGGCAGCAGTAACGAGGTACGGGCGCTAATTGGCCAATGTGACGACTGACAAATTAATTATATTTCTGTAATTGGAAGACACGGTCACAGAATCCTGATGACATCATGACCACGGCGCTAAATATAAAGTTTTATACGTTATACGAACACTAAGTACACTACGAACTGAACTAATAACTAGATTAAGTTAGCAAGAAGTTGTATTGGAAACTAATAGTGTAAAATTATATTATAGTGCAAGTTTAATACTATATTATGGAACATATTGAAAGTTATACATTAATGGCATGGGCGATAATATGAGGTGCCTTGTCAAGCATATGTTATTTACAGCAGAAACTTCATCTACTTGACTGACAGTTATTACTTGCATTTCTATTATGTGTAGTAAACTTCCGAAGACCCTATATTTTTTCTCTTGTTAAACTGTCTGTTAACGTAACTGTCAGTTAAAACGAAAAATGTCGCACCGAAAAATTAACACGTATAATTTTTATAACTTATGCTATAATATCGAGATTATTTTTTTCGTTTAACATACTGTTAAATTAAGAAACAATTTAACCCGAAATAAAAATAACAGGCCTAAAAAGGTCCGTGACTATGTGCGTTTGGTTAGATGACCAGTTGTGATTCGGACATCGAACTTGATATTCTCCAGTTAAAATTGTATTTTCAAATAAACAAACGATATTAAGGCCCGGTTATTTCATCTCTAGTTAAATTGTCCGTTAATTTAATTTTTATCGGTAAATTACACATTTAATCGGTCTCTTTCTTGAAAAAAAATCGCAGGAAACTCCAATAATTGCTATTAACCCTGAGTCTAAACGGGTCCCGGACAAGTGTTAAAGATACCCAGTGGAAAATAAATTTATTAGAAATAAGTTCTGCCTTTGCAGTCACGTAATAGCCCTCAAACCAAAATACACCGATTTTCCCCAAAACTTTCAAAACAATAATTTTTATATTTTCAGAATATCTTAATGCGCTGATCCCAAATTTTGAAACCGCAGGTCGATATCTCTTTTCGTGCTAAAGATATTTACATTTAAAACTTTATCCATTTTGGATTATAACCCAAAAATGGGTAGAGATACCTAGTGACTTCGCCATTCAATTCTATGGGTAAAATTACAGAAGTACAACTTTTAATTTTTTGAGCAATGGATACAATTTCTATTGCAAACTAAATGAAAATAGTCAAAATCTGAAAAAAATTTCAAGGGGTACAAGTTTGTTTATTTTCACACTTTCGATTACATATACAAAGTTGGCAAATATAATAAAATACAATACATATAAATCTGCTGTGGCCAACACAAAACCTCCCGCTATTTAATTTTTGTTAATTTAAACGGATTTATTAATGCTGGAAACTGTTCCATTGCATATAACTATTGCTTTATTTATTATTTTCTTTTTAAAATGTTACTATTATTAATTTGAAGTGACTAGTTTTTTGACAGTTATATTCACCTGTCAGTTACATTCATTTGAAATATGAACTGTGTAACAACGGAATTGTGTTAAGCTTTATTCATTTTAAAAAAAGATTTTTAAATTTATCTGTAAGATATATAGAAAAAGTATTAATGTATTCCCGTAGAAAATTCAATAGTCTTTAATTTTCATAATGACATAAAATGCGAAAAAGTTGCATTTAATGGTATTTTTTGAAGAAAAACCAGTATGAGCTTCAGGTAAAGTGCCATTTCTGGTAATCCGATTTTCACTAAAATCGAATGGTTTCTTTCCATATCAGAATAGGGTAGAAATACAAAATATCAGAATTTTTTGAATGATAATATTTGAATTAGAGACAAAATTTATACACATACACTCTCCCTCTCTCTCTCTCACACACACACAGACACACACACACACACACATACATCATCGTGAAAATGTTACAGTTGGATTCTAGGGACCTTAAAACGTGGTCATTTAGTAAAATCTTGATATGTGATTTTTAGCACGATCCCTATACCTCCCTTACCAAGGGTAGCGGGAGGTAAAAAGTCAAGACGGTGAGCGACCTCCACATTGCGCTGAAAAGTCATCCGACTCCCTGTCTAGTGAACTGGTAATTTTTGGCCATTTTCAGTTAATTTGCTATGAAAATTGTATCCGTTATTCAAAAAAATTGATATTTGGTACACTCATACAATCTTCTCTGTAGAATTGAGTGCCGAAATCGCCAATCATGTATCTCCACCCATTTTTGGATTATTGTTATTACCCAAAAAATGTTATTTTAGGGGTTTACGAAAATTTTCCCCCAAAATATATGAATTTTGGGAAGCGTAACTCAAAATGAGTTCAGATTCAGACTAGTGCGTGTCAGAAAGTGATTATATGAGAAGAGAGGCTGCATTACTATAAATCTAGCCCTAGCAAACAAGAAAAAAAATCGGCATTAAAATGAACCGGTCAACCGGAAAGTCTGCCAAATACCCGATGGCCAGACCGGGCCTGTTATCAATTACAAAAATTATTTGTACTAAAATGTAACTACGATCTAGGGTACTGTTAATAAAAGAATGCATATACCATTAAAAGGGTTTCGTAACCCAAAACTGACAAAAATCGAATTAATTCCATGTATATTTATGTTATAATATCGACGCTATATTTTTCTTTATAGTTTACCCAAAGATGAAAATACTGGGCCTTAATGAAACAGCAAGAGAACTTTATTTAAAGAAATAGGGTCAGTTGCATAAAACGTTGTTAGCTGATCATGCAACCGTAGATTATTTTTTTGTTTGATTAATATTAATTTAACATTAAAAATAAGACTCTATGAAAACACAGTTTGCGGAGAAAGGCTTTTAATAATTTAGTTTCCAGTTTATAAATAGCAGTATT